>CM016567.1:16232394-16833041 GCA_003412495.2 Echium plantagineum | reverse complement strand
GGGTCCAAATATTTAAGGATGCATTTGCCTCGTTATAGTGTAGATTTCTCTCTCTGATATTATATAATTTTCTTAGTTATATGATGTGGATTGATTAAAAAATAATAATAATAATAATAATATTATCGTGTCCATTTTTAAATTACTCTAAATAAAAAATAATATAAATGGACAACATCACAACATGTCTTATATGACATGTAGACAGTAGACTTGGACCATTTCAATTAAATTTCGATCACAATTTTTCATGTAAATTTCTTCCAACACTTTCAAAACGTTTCTTGGAAATTTGCTTACATACTGAGTCAACCAGTTCTATGTGTTCTCTTGTTTAGTTCAAACATAGAGATCAAAATCAAGAACAAGTTTACTTGAGATATAAAACCAGGTTTTTTTCTTTTTCTTTTTTATGTTACTTTTGTTGATTCTCTTGTATTCAGAATTATGTTGGGTTTTATTTTTTTCAATATTATATATGAGTTATTTTAATTTCTTCTTCCTTTTGATCCTTTTTTTTGTTGCTGTTATTTTAAAGAAATAAGATGGTTCTTTTGAGAGATTTATGAGGTTATATCATATATGGGTTTAGCATACGGGTGTTTTGATAGTCGTTCTGCAAAAAGAAGCTTCGAAATTTAAGAAATTTTCAAAATATTTGGCTGTCGATTAATTTTTAGTTATATTAAGAAAAAATACTACAAAGAATAATATTGTTAGAATATTTTTACATGTCATGGTCAAAGAAAAAGCTTCCTTTTTTATTGTTGATTCTGTTCGAGATTCTCCTGCAAGTATAAACAAGGGTGTTATGCGTGAAATCTATCTTCCTCGTTCGAATATACACGGCTCACGTTGGCTCATTAATTCAATTACACGTTCAGTGAATTTAGAATTGTTTTTACAGTAAAAACACCGAACCCATGGAACGTGCGTTGCCGTGAAAATATGGTTTCCCCTGTTATGCTATTTTTATTGGGAAGGAGTAACTTTTAACTTGGTGATCCAACTAGAAACTTTTGAGAACTTTTGAAGCTGTTATTTTTACTGCAATATCTTCCCCTGTTTTTTTTGGAAATATTCTGCGCACAAATAAAAAACGCTCCTACACCAAAAAATAGAATGAATGTACAATATTAGCCTTTCGTATAAATAGATTCGTGTAGAGGAGTATTTCTCTTTTTTAAGTGCAGAGGTCAATTGGTTGAGTTCGGGTTAAGAAGCCAAAAATCTAAAAATCGGGCTGAGTTTTGGTTTAAACTATTGAAACCCGCCCCAACACAAATAGTACATAGTATTAATTAAGTTTATAATGTTATAGATAATGTTTGTATGCTTGTTACAAAAATGCTTCACATAAAAGCAATCATATAACTATAACACTTCATTATGATGTTACATTATTAATGTCGTCATTAAAAAGCTCTATTATAAATTATGCTATATTATTTCTAATTTTCGTGGTTTTGATTTGTCGAGTTTCAATTTTGAATGAGTCGCCAATGTCTATTTATCTTTACATAATATTTACGTTTATTCCGCTTCTAAGTCGAATACAGTCATTATTATTTTTGTTATTTGAAATAATATGATGTATCATTTTAATCATTAAAATTATTGACTCGTGACCCGATCAAAATCGTACTTTATGTTACTGTGTCAACCTCTTGTCCTCTTCCACATGCCCCTTGAACCTTTCCTTCTTGCACTATCTGTATGTGTATGTGTAAAAGAATCTGCTATGAATGAATACAATAAGGACTGTTTTGCAGACTTTCGTAATATGAACGACATTCACGCGAATGGAGTTGATATACTATGTGGTTGTATCACCATTCTAGCTGACATTTTATAGTTTGCAGTTAGTACAAATTATGTGTTTGCATAACTCACAGGTTTCTGATAGTATACTCTTCATTCGGTTTGTTTTGCACGTTGTATGTGTAGAAGTTAAGGGAGTGATGCCTATCTTCTAATCCAGTTCGAAATTGGCAGGTTTCATGAGTAATCTCAAGCTAGGTGTGGAAGTGGTGAGCGCGAATAATATTTTACCTAAAGATAGTCAGGGCCCCTCCAGTGTTAGTGTGGAGCTCCAGTTTGATGGTCAAAAGTTCAGAACAAGTGCGAAAGAGAATGATCCGAACCCTGTTTGGAACGAAACATTCTACTTCAACATATCGGATCCACATAGCCTGACGAATGAGACACTTGAAGCCCGTGTGTACAATAATGGCAAAAACTCGGTGTCCAAGTCCTGTCTTGGAAAAGTGCGAATAGCGGGAACATCATTTGTTACGTATCCTGATGCCATCGTTTTGCATTACCCTTTGGAAAAAGTAAACATGCTTTCAAGGGCTAGGGGAGAGCTTAGTCTGAAAGTATTTATAACAGATGATCCTTCAGGTCTTGCGGCTCCCCGGCTTTCTTCCCTGGATACTTCTTCGCATATAAGTTCGCTTTCTAGTTTGGCAGAAGCAGCTACTCAGCACAGTCCAGAGCCTGTCGAAGACAGAAAGTCTAGTGGAAAAGCTAGCTCAAGGCACACATTTCATAGTATTCCAAAATCGGACCATCAGCCACAACATTCACAAGCTTCCAATGGCCAGCAGCCTGCCAAACATGGGGTTGATCAGATGAGATCTGAGCCTCAAGGTCCAAAGTTCATGCGCATGCCTATACCAACCGCACAGCCAGTTGATTTTTCGCTGAAAGAGACAAACCCTGTACTTGGAGGGGGGAAAATTGTAGGAGGACGCGTAATACCATCAAACAGACCAGCCACCACCTATGACCTTGTTGAGCCTATGCAATTTCTGTTTGTACGAGTTGTCAAAGCACGGAATCTGCCTCCCATGGATTTAATGACTCGTAGTCTTGATCCTTATGTTGAAGTAAGGATTGGAAATTATAAAGGAGTGACGAAACATTATGACAAAGTGCAAGATCCGGAGTGGAATGCAGTTTTTGCTTTTGCAAAGGAGAAACTCCAGTCATCAGTCTTGGAAGTTTTGGTTAAGGATAAGGATTTGATAAAAGATGACTTTGTCGGACTTCTACGATTTGATCTACGTGATATTCCTACAAGAGTTCCTCCTGATAGCCCACTGGCTCCAGAGTGGTATTGGTTGGAAGACAAGAAAGGGGACAAGAAAAAGGGGGAGCTCATGCTTGCTGTGTGGATGGGCTCACAGGCTGATGAGGCTTTTCCTGATGCTTGGCACACTGACGGCTTCAGCGTAGCTGACAGCTCAGTACCCATCACACATTTTCGCTCGAAGGTGTACCATTCTCCCAGACTATGGTATATTCGTGTTAATGTGATTGAAGCTCAAGACCTAATTCCATCGCAGAACACACGTTTTCTGAACGTATGTGTCCGGGCTCAGATTGCTAATCAGGTGTTCAAGACAAAACCAGTGCAAACTCAAACTATGAATGCATTCTGGAATGAGGATACGATGTTTGTTACTGCAGAACCTTTTGAAGACCATCTGATTCTTTCAATTGAAGATAGAGTTGGCCATAACAAAGATGAAGTCCTTGGGAAGGTCAAAATTCCATTGCAAAATGTTGAGAAGCGCGTTGATGATCGACCTGTTCACGGGCGTTGGTTTAACCTCCATAAACCAGATTCTGATCATCTAGAAGAGAAGAATGAGAAAATCAAAGATAAGTTTGCTAGCAGGCTCCATCTACGAGTCTGCCTTGAAGGAGGTTACCATGTGCTTGATGAGTCGACTCATTACAGTAGTGATCTTCGTCCCACAGCTAAACAGCTCTGGAAATCACCTGTAGGGATTCTGGAACTCGGCATCTTGAATGCTAATGGTCTCCAGCCAGTGAAGTCAAGAGATGAGAAGGGTATCTCGGACTCATACTGTGTAGCTAAATATGGTCATAAATGGATCAGAACAAGGACAATAGTTGACAGCCAAAATCCGAAGTACAATGAGCAGTATACTTGGGAGGTTTTTGATCCAGCCACTGTCCTGACAGTTGGTGTTTTCGACAATGGCCACATTGGAGATTCCTCAAATGGTAACAAAGATATCAAAATTGGGAAGGTTAGAATCAGAATCTCAACTCTTGAAACTGGCCGTGTTTACACTCATACGTATCCGTTGCTAATCCTTCATCCCTCTGGTGTAAAAAAGATGGGTGAGTTGCATCTGGCCATCCGATTCTCATGCACATCAATGGTGAATTTGATGTTTCAGTACTCTAAACCGCTTTTGCCAAAAATGCATTATGCTAGACCATTGTCTATAGGACAGCTTGACATGTTGCGTTACCAAGCTGTAAATACAGTGGCTGCTCGTCTTAGCAGGGCTGAACCGCCCCTTAAGAAGGAAGTGGTTGCGTACATGACAGATGCAAATTCACACCTCTGGAGCATGAGGCGCAGCAAAGCCAATTTTTACCGTCTTATATCATTGTTCACTGGATTAGTTGCAGTTACCAAATGGTTTGGAGAAGTTTGCAAGTGGAAGAACCCAATCACAACTGTCTTAGTGCATGTCCTATTTGTGATGCTAGTTTGCTTCCCCGAGTTAATTTTTCCAACCGTGTTTCTCTATATGTTTCTGATAGGAATTTGGAACTACCGGTACAGGCCAAGAGACCCTCCTCACATGGATACGAAAATCTCTTATGCTGAAGCCGTACATCCAGATGAGCTTGATGAGGAATTCGATACATTTCCTACAGGAAGGAATCCAGATCTGGTTAGAGTGCGCTATGATCGCCTGAGAACTGTTGCTGGAAAGATTCAAGCAGTTGCTGGAGATATAGCTACCCAAGGGGAGCGAATTCAGGCATTGCTCGGCTGGCGTGACCCACGTGCCACTGCTCTCTTCCTCACATTCTGTCTTATTGCAGCCATAGTATTATACGCCACACCTTTCCAGGTACTGGCAGCATTTGGCGGATTTTATGTAATGAGGCATCCCAAGTTCCGAAATAAGTTGCCATCGGCTCCCCTCAACTTTTTCCGCAGACTGCCTGCCCGAACGGATAGCATGTTGTAAGTTATCTAAGTGTCGAGACGTCGATTCTTTTCCAAATGTTGCACAATATGTGAAGTGGCATTGTGTGTCCAAAACTATTTGATCGATCTGTGCTGTATATCAATTACTTGTTAATCATACTGATCTCAATCATATTGTTTTAACTGTTGAATTATCAACTTTTGCATATGATGAAATAATCTCCAATTGAAGACAAATAATAAAGCTTCTTCAGGTTATGCACCTTAAATGTACGGTTCGGCCGAGCCGAAGTTCTTAATATTCGAGCCGAGCTGAAACTTGCTGATATTGGGCTCGATTCGGCTTGATTTTAACCCCAGGTGGGGATGGGGCGTAATGGCATGTTTTATTTAATTTTTAACTTTAAGACATATATATCACATTAGAACATCGAATGACCTCGTCGTTAGGAGGTTTTCCGGTGACTTAGAGGTCTTGGGTTCAATTCTCATTGTAAGGGGCGGTGGGTGAGTTTTAAAAAAAAAAGACATAAATCACACATCTTTTAATATGACCAAATGGAACATATTGAAAGATATGTGAACAAATAGTATAACATTTTGGGAAACATGTGTTATCAAACATGTCTTCATTCGTTGATTTTTTTATTTAACTAATTAAAAATTAACCCAACTAAGTGGTTGTTATATTTGGTTAATCCAACAGTATAGTGAAAAAGTCTCTTGCTAGTGACCAAAAGGTCCTTAAGTGGTTGTTATTTAAAAAAGTTACTCAAAAAAGTGTAACATATATGGAGTCAATCGAATAGCCTAGTGAAAAAGGCTCTTGTTAATGACCAAAAAGGTCATGTGTTCGAAACACACATCTATCGTTAATTTCAAAAAAAAAAAGAAAAAAAAAATAAAGTGTAATATGTATAAAATTATTATTTTGCCCTTAGTTTTATCTGCTCAATTGAACTACAAGTGCCAACAAAGACATATTTTGAAAGTTCAATTGAAAGGTTGAGATGCTTGTTTGAAATGTTCCCAGTAGTTCAAGTTCGTAGATGAAGTTCAGCCTATTGTACTTGCAAACGAATTACGATCGAAACAATTTGCTACTCAAATGGAGTCGCTTTTTTCAAACTTTAAAGCGCCAGTGATTTAACTAGCCGGTTCTATACGATTTTATTTCGAACAGTTTAGAAAGTAAACACTCAAATCAGTTCATTAACGAATTGGTTTGCCCAAAACCTGCTCGATTCGGCTAGTTAACAGCATATATGGGCTTTTACGGCTTATTTGGATACAAACCACTGTTACAGACTTACACTTGTGTTAGCTAACAAAACGAAAATTTCATCCGAAAATCAAACCCCATCATCATATGGGAATGAAGTAGAATCAAGCCATTCTTCTCCTGTTATGAACTCAGAAACTGTGAATTCAGACGCCTCGTCGTAATCCATTACACGATAACCCGGCCAAGTAACACGATTCTCCGTGTCTGCACCCGGACCACTGTTTTCATATTCGCCATAATACAAAGTATCCAAACCGTTTTCCCCTGACCACTCGGACCACCCTCGAGGTGCAATAAAATCGTCAATAAAAGACTCCATAATAACAGTAGTGGAGTAATTTCTCCACGGCCTGCCTAAATAGCTCTTGACAGTGTCCAGATTCGAGTACAATTCATCCGTGGCCAAAATCGAACAGTTCTGTAAGGAAAATCCTGTAGGCTCGTCAGGCGAGTCCCTGGATTGGGCGGTGATGACTGTGCCTTGTCCGGCCAATGGCATCCGGGAGATGATATTACAGCCCTGGAAAACAGCAGCCGCGTTGCCAAATATGTAGTCTATAGTCCCGGAAATGTTGCATTCCCGGTAAAATTGGCGATACGAGTGAGCATATAATGTGTCTTGGTAGCCATTGATGTTGCACCTGTAAACTGCAGCTAAGTCCGCATTGATTCGAAGTGCAACTGCCTGATGCTTCCCCGGACCAGCAGTGTTCTCAAACGCTATGTCGCGTGCCAAGAACCCCTCGCCAGAGACCGCTGAAATCAAATTAACGAGGGATAATACATTGAAATTCTAAAATGACAAATACTCAAAACAATTTTTGTTAAGATGATAATTAAAAAGAGAACCAAGAGAGTACATATGGTCATCTTGGGCATTGAAGAAGACAACAAAAAAGAACTATAATGTAATATGTCAAAATAATATACATAAGATATTCACATATCTAAAATAAGTATTGTTTTTTTTCATTAAAATTAGATTTGAAAAAATGTGGCTTTTTAGCCACATGCCCCATGTGCTTTTGCTATCTTTACTATTTTTCACGAATGCTTGAATTTATCTTTCTCAAACTCATTTGTTGGGAAGTTATGAGATTGAGAAGATTGTCCTTCAAACATGAGATTAATGGGATTTTTACTTTTATTGATTTGGTTTTTAAGTTTTTCTTCAATGTAGGTCATTATCACAAGAAGATCTTCTAAGGCTAGAAGAAAAAGAAAGAAAGTGAAGTTTTTCTTCAATGTAGCTCATAAAAGATTTTTAAATCAAATAAAAGTAAATACTTCTATACTTTATCAATAAAGATATTTTTTAAACCTCAAACACGTTTCTCCACTTATTAGCCTTACTGATAATTGAGCTAGACTTAAGCTAAGATAAGCTTAAAGATTTTTATAACTCAAAAAGAACTTTTACCAGTTTTTGTTCTTAAATCGGATAAAAACGCCTCTCTCTCGGCTAACACGTTCAAGATTTCGAAGAACAATTTCACTGATTTTTTGAGTTCTTAAAAAACAACATAGAACTAGATAGAGGGAACAAAAGTTCGCATTCTATGCTTAACTTTGAGTTCGGAGAAATGGTAGTTTAAAAATATATTTAAAAACAAAATCAAGAAACACTTGGTAGCCTGGAATGGAATGACGTAGGAATGGAATGAGTTCAGTAATGAAACGAGTAACGGAAAGGAATGAACAAATGATCTTATTGTTTTGTTTGGTATGAACGTAGTAATGTAATTCAATTCTCATTAACGATTACATTCTTTAGTTTGGTATGATGTAATAATAAAGATAATATAACTAAATTACTAATATACCATTAAAATAAATTCAAGTAATATTACATAATTTTGATGCAATAGTTTATCTTCCAAAAAATAACTATTTAATAATAAAATTAGTTTTCATTTATTTAGTCATAATAAATTAAAAAACATATATTAAAAAATAAATATGTATTAGAACTTAAGAATATTTTTTCATACATTTTAACTCGGTTAATTAATTAAATAGGAAATTTCATAATAATAATAGTGTCAAATTTCTCAATGTAGTCAAAGCCGTTTGTGTAAAAATAATCGTATTTTTTTATTATTATTGTTATTATTATTATTATATTATCCTAAAATAATAATGATGATAAGAATATGATTATAATAAAATAATTAAATAATAATGATAAAATAATAATATGTAATAATAATGATAACAATAATAATAAATATGATAATATAAATAATAATAATAATAATAATAATAATAATAATAATAATAATAATAACAATAATGAATATGATGATGATAATAATAATAATAATAATAATGAATATGATAATATTAATAAAATAATAATAAATATGTAATTATAATAATAATAATGCTAATAATAATAATAATGATAATAATAACAATAGTGATAATGATAATAATAAGAATATGATATAATAATAATAATAATAATAATAATAATAATAATAATAACATAATATTCATGATAATAATATTATTCGATTACCTCATATGAAGTAATAGATGATTACGCCCAATTTGGAGTTAATGGGTATTATCTCAAATGAGGTAATGGGATTAACTAAGGAATGGAATGAAAAATACATTCCTAACTACCAAACCAAGTAATTGAATCAAATTTGAATCCATTCCCATTTATCTGATTCAATTCCGGACTACCAAACATACACTTAGGTTAATTTGCCTCTGATACTAGATATACAACCATGAATTGAGGTACAACCACTTAAAAGGTTGAAGAGAATTTTTGCATAAGAAATGTTTCTATTAGTACTTAGTGATACTAAGTTTAAGCCTATAAATTATGTAGATATTATTATGAGGTTTACAATATATTACTTTATATTGATATTTGTATGTGAACTTATCATCAAATCAAGTTCAACTTATTTAAATGAATGATTTAATTAAAGGACCCTTGCATAAGTAATGTTTCTAATTTAGTTTTGTAATAGATAATCTAAGACTATATAAGATTAGTTCTTCTTTTATAGCTTTATAATATAAAACTATATATTGATATTTATTAGAAAAACTTTCATCAAACCAAGTATAGTTAGTATGAATGAAGATAAGATTATCTCTTGGCTCCCAGAACATAAGAGAAGATGAGAGTATTTAAAACATATGAGAAAATGAAAGTGTTATGTTTTTTATTAAGGTTTTTTATCATTACATTTTGAATGAACTTACAAACACATATGGTCACCTATTTATAGAGGTGACTGTTAAGAGTTTATGGGGTTCATTCTAAAATTAATTGACAATAGAGAGACTAGCCCAAAATCTTATATATTGACTCGGGTGAACATCGACTTTCGATGTGGGATGTGCATCTTAACACTCCCCCTCATGTGTAATCCAATCGTCAGCGGAATTTTCCTCGCCGCTATTAATTGCCAGAACAACATCGGCGGGGTTACACAGGCCTCAATAACATGTTAACAGTCTCTGTGGTTTCATTCTAAAACCAATTGGCAATAGAGGGAGTAGCCAAGATCTTATATATTGACCCGGGGATATATCGACTTCCGATGTAGGATGTGCATCCTAACGGTGACCACTTAAACATAACAAAGACACTTGAAAACATCATCATGCAAAATATACAACACTTGTTAAGTACACTCGTTAAGTATTTTGCATGGAGGTTTTATTACATGACAACAAATATATTACATGCTAATGATGTTAATTCTTTATGTATTCAATACATGACAATTCATGTATAACATCTTATGACACCTTTATTTAATTATATATAATGACAAATGACAGTTTAACGTAATAATATGCCTTTCTTATTTAAAAAAAAAAAGTAAATAGAAACACTAAACATAATTTAATTAACCCTAGTAGCAAAGACACGGACTAATGTTGAAACAATTACATACTTCAGGAATTAATAGTCCACTGGCGCAATTATATCACATGTGAAAGGTTTGTTAAAAGACAATAAGTTACAATCATCTACTCATTATCATATCTACCAACTTGTTAGTAGAATAGTCTATACGTAACAAAACAGTGGACATTCATTTTTTAATGGAGAACCATAAAAAATTAAATTAGTATCATGAAATATGACAAAGAAACAGAAAAACATCACTTTCATAATTGACTTTCCAAAACTTGAAATTGATTTTTTAAAATAAAATTGTATTATTTGACAAAAAATATCAAAAATATCAAATATATTTTTTAATGTAATTGATTATAAAATATTAAAACTTTGGTTGAAGCTAAAGTTTTTTATTGGAATGGGTGTCTTAATATAGCAGTTAACTGGTTAAGCATTTACTTGTTAAATAGAGGTTTTAGTTTGATTGTCATTTTTAAAAGAGATTAAGATTCATATTTTCTAATTAACGTTCTATAATTTTTAAATTTTATTAGTAATTAAAAATCAAATGATAGAATCATTTTTAGCTCGATGTATGTAGCAAAGAGAGTGAATTGCTTGAAATTCTAGGATTTCAGTTTGGAAAAACAACCATATGTACAATGATCTCCAAAGACGAAACTAGATTCTCTCCAAGGACGAAACTAGAATGAAAATAAAGAAAGGCCAATTTAAGTACAATAAAATAGGGGGCCAAAATTTAAAAAGCAACATCAGGAAACAAAAAGTTCAAAGTTAATTGAAATTTAAGGAATCTCCTTAGTTTCTTACTATACATTGGTTATTATATACATCAAATACTGCATTAAATTTTTATTATATAATCAAAAACCGAAAGACCTAAGGGGGTCGGGCGGCCTACCCCTAGGTCCGCCCCTAATTATCTCCCATGCCTACCCCCTACCCCTCGGTCCGCCCCTGATTATCTCCCATGCGAGAGATTTGTTAGAGACAAGTTACAATCATCTAGCCATCTCTACCAACTTGGTATAGTCTAATCACTAAAAAAACAGTGGACATAGATGTTTTAATGCAGAAGAATCTAGTGAAAAAACATCATGAAATGTGACAAATAAAAGAAACAAAAGGTAGAGAGAATTTACCAACAGTTGCAGATCTGAAAGTAGTCCAACCATCAGCAACACTTCTTTTCCCTCTAATCACAGTAGACTCAGCTCCATCTCCAATCAAAACAATGTTTGTTTTCCAGCTTGGAATGTCTACATTTTCTTCATAGATTCCTTCTTTAATGTATATAATCACTCTATCATAACTATTGTTTGGAGCAAAGTTTATTGCATCAGTTATGGTAGAAAAATTCCCTGTTTCATCATTTGCAACAAAAATATAGCCATTTGGATCATATTCATCCTGCAAAATGGACCTCTGTTTTCTTGATAACCAACTAGGAAACTCCAAAAGTCTCCTGTTTTTTCTCCCTTTTGATGATTTCTTTTGTTTTGATAGCAAAGATAGTGAATTGCTTACATATCTATAAGCATTATCTAAAGAGCTCAAAAGGGTCGGTTTGGCCGACCCTGACGCAGAGCTCAAGCCTTCTAAGCAAGTGATCTTGTTAGTCAAAGCTGCACTGAGAAGAGTTCTTGCATCAGCTACATTTCTTGAACCAAATGTTCCCATTTTTGAAACCGATTTCTTCAGGGCAGAAACCGTTGTTTGATGAAGTTCTTGGCAATCTTGGAATGTGCCCTTTTGCTTTTCGACGATGTTGTTATAGCCACCATTGTAGAATAGATCCGAGACTTTCGTTGCTTCGGATAAGGCTGTCTGAAGAGTATGCAGGAGTGAATTCAAGAGGTTTGGACCAATGTTTAGGTCGATGGCGAGCTTCAATGTGTTGAAGCATGTTTTGGGGTAAGGTGTGGATTTACATAGAGTTTGGATGTAAGAAAGATGAGTTTGAAAAGAAATGGTGGTTGTGGTTGTGGTTGGGGAGAGGGGAGGATTTAGGGCATTTGTTGTAATGAAACAAAGTATGAAGACAAGAAGAAAAATGATGGAGTTGAGATGAAGAGAAGAAGACATGATAAATGTTGAGAAAGAGAGATTCTTGTAAGAATCTTGTATGGTGTTTGATTTTGGTGTAGTTTAATGTTTTATACATAGAGAGACTTGGGTTTTGATGAAAGGGGGGGATTTTATTGGCTAATGTTGGCGGTTCTTGGATGTAGAAGTGTATGGTGTGTTTGAATAAAGTATCAATATTTTTAGGCTTATTTTCTTTTTGCCCCTGCACTATAGAGTTGTTTTCGTTTCACCCCCTGAAATATTTTAGTTTTTAAATAAGGAACCGAACTATCCTTCTTTTCAATTTACCCCCTATTTTGCGTTTTTCGCCAAAAAATGAATCGAGATAAGGGAAAAATCGAAAACACACTTACAATTAGATTTTGTAATCATAGGAGAGGTCGGATGAGGCGTCGAGGAAGGGGAGGAGGAGGAGTGTGGTGTAGTACGTTGTGTAGGATTAAAAAGACTGTTGGGGGTGAGGGGTGGGGTATGAGGGTAGGGGTGGGGTGTGAGGAAGATGGATGGGTTAATTTCTAATGTAAACCCCCATATTTAATTATTACAAATTTTGCCCCAAAATCTAATTGTATGTGTGTTTCCAATTTTGCCCTTATCTCAATTCATTTTTTGGCGAAAAAAAACTAGAAAATAACGGGGTAAATTGAAAAGAAGGATAATTCGGTTCCTTATTTGAAAATTAAAATATTTCGGGGGTGGAACGAAAACGCCTCGATAGTACAGGGGACCAAAAGAAAATAAGCCATATTTTTATGGATGTACAGACGAACTTGTTTTGGCTCAGTCCCATTCAGTTGAAAATAGATACTTCCTTCATTTCTAAATGATTGATATATTTTGATTTTTGTGGTCAAAGTTTACAAAATTTGATCAACAATTTTCATTAAACAATAAAAGATACAATATATTTCATGTGGGACCTTGTTAGATTCATCTCGATATATATTTTGAAATATCAACTTTTTATAATTTTTATTTTGTTCACCGTAAAAGTCAAAATGTACAAATCATTTAGGAATTGAGGGAATATTTCTTACGAACAAAAAGGAATATATATGTTTTTAAAATAAATTAATATCTAATATTTGTATTTAAATTATATATAATACATTTGAGTATTTTGAATACTCATTTCATTTCAAAATATATAATATTTTAAACACCTACTTTATAATAGTCTGATTTGCCGATATGTATATAATGCATGGACCATTATTATTGAGGTCTGAGGAGAAGCATTTGAAGCCTGTGATAATTGTCAAATGGTTGCTCCTTTTCTATATCACTCACGATTTATGAGAATCTTTTTCGGTAATTTGTCGCATTAAATTGGATGTTGGTCACGGGGGCTTGTATCTATGTATCTTTATGTAGGTGGCGTAATGGTCTTAGTAGACTAGTAGATTATAATATTTTGGTTATTAGACCATGTACAATGGTTTTAATATTTAACGTTCTATCTTTCATTTTTTAATATTTTCATCATTTATTCTCTTTTTCATCAAATAATTCAATATACATCTAATTTTTATACTTTTGTGGTTTTGTAGAGTATAAGAAATGACGAATTATTAGTGTAATTGAGTTTGTTTTTAAATTCATTTGATATGAAATAATTAACATAAACAATTCGAATGTGTTAAAAAATAAAAATAAAAGTAATCTATATGGGCTCCATTTATCCATGTTTTAACATGTTGAATCTTTTCAGCACCATACCCACCCTGTCTCTAAATGATTGATACATTTTGACTTTCATGGTGAATAAAACACGATTTCAAATATAAATATCTCCTATTCTACATATGAAAAAATTATATAAAGTTGATAGTTCAAAAATATATATTGAGACGAATCTAACAAGATATCATATGATTACATTATTTCTTATTGGTTAATAAAAATTATTGATCAAAGTTTTTAAAGTTTGACCATGTAAAGTCAAAATGTAACAATTATTTATGGACGGATGAGGTAATAATCAATATCAGTTCAACTACTTTTTCAACATCCCATTGTAAACATTCAATAGTTGAAATTTTTTTACGACACCCTTGTTGTGCATGGTCTTATATCGCTGGCTTATTTTCTTTCCATCCTCGAAACTTAATATTTATTCTTATATTAATAATAATAATTATTATTATTATTATTATCTAAATATATGTAAAGGGAACTTACTAATTGAAACTTTTTTTCCATCCAAGTTGAACTCTCATCTTTTTTTTTCTTTTGTAAATTAGCAATGAAAGTTTGAGTACAATAATATTACAAATTACGAATACGAAATTACTAACTAATAAAAAGCTAAAATGAAATATGAAACAATTATATCTAACACACTCCTATATAAAAGAAAGATAGATGTCATTAAGCTACAAAATCATAGGCCAATCGAAACCCCCCCTTTTGGCAATGTGAACCCCCACGTCTTATTGAAGCCGCCGGACACCAAAATGGTTATTCCTATTATGTTCAAATACGTCTATATATTAGCAAGGTGTATTCGTATACGGTCGATCGTTATTAATTAAACTTTCACCTTAATTATAGGGATTAAAATTTAGTTAACTATTTAATTTTTATAAATTTTTTGTGTAATAATTATCCTCCAATATATCAAATAATTATCTTAATTTTTTTTAATATTGTCTGTATTTTTTGCTATTTCACACCTTAAATATAAGCTTAGTTAACATTATTTATCAATTGATAAAAAAATGAATTCGTACAGACTAAATTGTACACAAATATTTAATTATTATTTGATAATTACATACAAAAAATAGTTTATAGCCAAAGAACTATTCCTTCCTCGTCATTTTCTGCCAAAAGATACTGGAGCTCAGGGGCGGATCCATTTTATCTTCATATTGCGTTCATATTAGTCAATATATGATAATACATGTCATAAACAGAAATGGCGAATGATCTAATACAAAACTTTGGAAAACAAAATAAACTATTAAATGTTTTATAAAACTGTTATAACATTTTATCTTCATATTACGTTTATGTTAGTAAATGTATGATCATTTATTGTTTGATGATGTAAATAATAATAACAAAAGCTTGTATCATTAAAACCGAAAAATGATATCTTATACCCTAATGAGTAGGCCTGTTAGGTAACGTGTTTGCTAGTAAATCGGTACGTTAAAACCGGCTCGTTTGCTCGCTCAATTTGAATTTCGAACCGGTTACATTTTGTTTCTACAATTTATAAATTGTTTGCACTCGCTCGTTAATCGCTCATTAACACTGTTTATAAATTTATCGGACTAATGACACATTTGATCATACATGTTTCACATCATTCACCGTTTGATCACACACATGCTTCAAAATGTCCCGTTTGATCATGCATGTTTAAAAAAGTGATCCATTAGGCCACTCCGTCCATTACGCTGTTAATGCTTCCGTGAACGGTATTCCGTGAGGGGTAAAATAGTCATTTTACATAATTTTTGAGGAATTTAAATTGGACTAATGGCTAATTCAGTCATACACATTTCAGACCTTCCCCATTTGATCCACTACTACATATATGATCTTACGCAATGCCCAAATCCGTTGCATTAGGGCTAAAAAACTATTGCATTAGACCTAATGCGACGGCTAGCTACCATTGCATCCGCTTGCGTTGCATTAGGCCTAATGCACGCCCTGAGAGCCCTATTGCAACGGTTTCTAATATTTTTACAAAACTGTTACATTAGCCTTATAATCGTTGCATTAGCTCTATAACTAATGCAACGCCTTGTGATGATAATGCAACGGTATGTTTATTAACTAATGCAACACTCTTAACATCATAATGCAACAATATATGTCTTAGCTAATGCAACGGTATGTCGATTAACTAATGCAACGTCCATTTGATCTAAACGCAACGGTCTATTAATTGTTTTATTGTAGAAGCTTCAATCACCTAATACAACGGGATATACGCATTGAAATAAATCTTATAATAAATGTAAATAAAATTTTCATTGATAAAAACTAAAAAATAACACAATATATTGTATCCATAAATGTAAGTATTCATAACAAAGAGATAATATTCTCACAAACGAATCTAGCAAAAGCTAGCACATAAATCAATTAAGTTACAACAATCACAAACTCATTGTCCATGCACCAATTGATAAATGATTATATTTCTTCTCCACTATGTTCATCTTGCACCTACAAGTAAACTCTCCTTAGCAAACTCTAGAGTTATAGAATTGCTTAACAAGCTCTGCTCATCTTGCATTCTCATGATATGGTACACTGATTCTCTCATTTCTGGAATTAAGTTCTGCTCAGCAAACTCTATAAACATATTACACGGTATATCGTTTCAGGGAATTAAGAAAATTTTGTATGTTAGTTTTCTATTATATTCTGATGGTTGCGGTATACCGTAACTCCAACATACGGTATACCGTGTGGAATACTCGGTTTACCTTATAGATTCTTGCGGTATACCGTGTTTGATTTAACTGAAGTTTCTGGGTTTAGATCGAGGTATACAATAAACATATTACACGGTATATCGTGTTTGATTTTAACTGAGGTTTCAATTAATTGACCAAAATTTTCAATTAATTTTGGGGTCAAATTATAATTAATCATAAAATTGGGGCCAAATACCTAATTAATTGAAAATTTTGGGCGAAATCTGACTTTAAAATACTAAAATAATCTTACTAAAGCCGCACATGGGTGCCACGTGAGTTGACCGGCAGTTGACCACCCGAAAAAGTGGTCGCCTGACCAAAAGAGACTTTTTAAAAACTGTGTGATCAACCAGGACACTTTGAAAAGCGAGTGATCAACTGGTGACATAGGTAAAAAGTAGGTAATGTCCGCGGCAAAAAACCATTATTTTAATGGTTCTATATTTTAACAATTATGCTACCTTTCACATTATTTTCTACATCCGTTCCTTAAACTTCCTATATAAAAGTTGGATCAAATGCCACCAGCTTACTCTTTAACACCTATATCCAATGCTGGTAATTGAACTGTGCATAATTTTCATACATGATACATGCAAGATCAAAAAACAAAAAACAATATATATCACTCTTCATATTTTAAATGTTTCCCACTACATGTTCAAGAAGTAGGAAACGGTAATATGACAAGTGTTGACATTTGGACAAAAGATCGAAATGGCGATAGAAACAATAAAGAGAGTTAATTTGAAGCTTTGTACGCTAGCAAAGTTGGGATTAATAGCCACCGGTTGTGGTTGTGGTTGTGGGACTTGTGCAAGGTCATTTTTGAAGTCAATAAGAGTACATGCATTAGGTGAAGGGATCAATATTTGACTCAATTTATCATTATAATGTTTGTTTGTTTAATAGTAGGTTCAATTTTTTTTTAGTGGTTATTTCACTCAATTTATTTAATGAATAATTATTATGTATTATTTAATATTTTTGTTTCTACAAATCTTAATGCTATAGATGTTGATAATAATATAAGTTTTACATGTTTAGTTGGTCGTGAGTTGTTCTTGATGATATGTTGATGATCATGTGATGAATTGCGACCTTTTGATTATTGTTGATGTTCTTTGTGATTTGTTTGATTAGAGTAAATCAATAGCTTTTGATTATTATTATTGTTATTATCAATATTGAAGGTTTCTAGCTTAGTGATATTGGATTTGAGCCTCTTTTCAAGAGGTTTTGGTTCGATTCTCGCAGAGGAGTATATTTAAACATACTTCCTCTGCAGCCGATAGGAAAATAATATAGTCATATGAGATGTTGTTTGATTCATTTCAATGTATATTTTTATATGTTTTGCGCGTGTCGAATTCGAGATATTTACGTTTTAAGCCGAGGCATTGCGTGGTTATTTGGAGCTTAGACTCCCATTTGCTTAGTTTAAAAATGTATTTCATATCGTTTGACTATTTGTAACTTCTATAATTTAAATGGAAAAAAGATAGTTTTAGATTATTGTTGTTGTTCTTGATTGTGCATACACACACAATCAATTGAGCAAAAGGAAAAGAGTTGAAGATTGCGTTGGAGGGGCCAGATCGGAGTTGGGGAGGAAGAAAGAGGGGCTATTTTCTAATTATTTAACAATAGAAATAATTCTATTTTATTTTAAGTATAATTAAAGATCTCTAAACGTAAATATCTATTTTAAAATATGTCTCACCAATCTAAATAATTGTCTAATGCCTTTTTTGTCCTCTCTTTAAATTAATTTATGTATATTTAATATATAAAAATTGGTTCAGGAACAATCCAAAAAAGATAAATAGCAAAAGGGACATCCTATAAAAAATAAATTGTTCAATCCACACGCCAGAAATGATACGATAGTCAAAAATAACATTGCAAATTAGTCCATAATATAAGGGGCAGTCGGCTAAAAAACCTTACCAATATTAGACTAAAATCTTTTGCATAAATGTATACC
The DNA here is from genome assembly GCA_003412495.2 of Echium plantagineum. Lineage (NCBI taxonomy): Eukaryota > Viridiplantae > Streptophyta > Magnoliopsida > Boraginales > Boraginaceae > Echium > Echium plantagineum. The sequence continues at coordinate 16,814,351 of CM016567.1, read as the reverse complement.
CTTGTTTCTCTACCACTGAAATGAGCGCTTAACCTTACATTACGTTCCTTAATACTTCTCTAACATTTTTTAATTAGTTTTAACCCACCGTTAATTATCGAACTCAAACAAACATATATCATATTTTCTCAATAAACCCTATCCATATTTCTTTATCCAAAGAATTAATTATTCTGCATTTCCCTCGAGGATTTTATTATCATGGAGTCCATTTAACGTTCTTCAAATTGCTGAGGTTTGTGTTAAATAATAATATGTTTATGTATATGTTAAATTATAAAACAAATAAAATATATATGTTACAACAACTTAAAACAAATGATGATGATATTATGAAATGTTACACTTAAGAAATAAAATATTCTTGTTAGATAATCTGTTCATTTTTTGCAGGAATTGGCCGTCATGTATAAATTTTAATTAAGGTTTTAGTTATTATTAAATAAATATATATGTTTTATTATATTAAAAAGAATGTGGATAAAATTTAATATATGTGATATTTTAAGGTTGTTATATGTTAAAATGGAATGTTATTTAAGTTTGAGGGAGTAATATGAAGCATTGTGAAATTTATGAGACAACTTCACACGTAATAGTTTTACTAAACAATTTAGATAACAATCAAAAGTGCATGAGAATATTAATTTGTGGTATAAGTTTGAGAAAATTACTCAAATGGAATCAGAGAATGGGTTAAAATTACTGTTTGATCCTTCAATGATTAAAAAATACATATTTATCCTCAAAATTCGACATAAGTTGTGACTTTGTCCAAAAATTGATGGAGTTAAACTTCATGGTAATTCCACGAATGGGTTCCACTTGAAGGGACAAAAACTTCCGTTAGGTTTTCCATGAATTTTTGGACTAGGTCACAAATTTTGTCAAATTTAAAGAATTAAGTTACGACTTTTGAACTTTCGTCGATCAAATAGCAGCCTTGAGACACGTTTTCTAGGCTCATTCAAGCAATTTTGCTCGTATGAGTTTTGCCAAATTTCATCCCAATAAAGAATTCGGCGAATCATATGAAATTGATTTCTTGAGGACATCATTTTGGTTTAACCAGGCCACTTATTAGGGGGGCTCACACCTAAAACTCTTCCATGATGGAAGCTGCTGGAGTGTCTACATTATCTTCTTCATCTTGTTCTTCTTCATCCATCAACCCCGGTTCCTCCACCGTATTCAATAGGTACGATGCCAACCTCGGTAGATGCATGCCTGTTCCTGTCGATAAAGGGATCCCTTCAGCAGCTTTTGAGAATTCATTTTCTACCAACGATTGGAGCATGGTAAGTGTGACGCCACGTTGTGACAACGCCTCAACTATGTTTTCTCAGAGTGATGATTCCATCTACTCGAATCAACCAAAGAAATCTGCGTCGCCTTTAATTCAACCGGTGGATCAATCACTTGGATATGACTCGAACCGATTACCACCTTCTATGTTCTCAAGTAAACCTGCAACGCCTTATGATTGGAGTGTTGCTTCCAACGAATCATTGTTTAGCATTACCAACTATAGTTTCAGGAAAGATCAAGCTTGTCTTGATATAACGCCAGAACAACCTGGACCGATTGGAGAAACTAGAACCCCTAATACCAACAACCTTGTTAACAAAGCTGCCACACAACATGAGAGTAAACAAAGTTCGGATATGAGCGTTAATGATAACGCTACCAGAGAAGGGGCACACAAAAGTGACAACGATGAAAGTAAAGTCCAATCTTATATAGGAGAGGAAAGAACTAGTACTTCTTCAAGCGCATCGCAGCAATCAGAAGAGAGTGGAAAAAGCAAGGATTCTTTCGTTTTCCCTGTGTAAGTTCCCACTTTTCACCGAATTCCAGCATATGTATGTTCTCGAGTGCATATCAAAATAATTCCTCCCATGTTGACACTTTTCTTTGCAGATTGGTAAATGGAGTTAAAAAGTCATCCTCATCACCAACGAAACCACTGAATAAGAAGTCAAAAACAAGATGGTGCTTTTCCTCTTGTGCTCAACCATGGCCTTGGGGCCATTCATGCTGCAAGAAAACTGATGGATATCGCACAACTTAACCAAATCAAATGAAGTACGAACAGTTAAAACAAATAAATGGAATTATGTATACATCAGGAAATGTAAATGGATACACCAGCAACGGAATATCTAATGATGGTCACCCATCCACCACGAGATGGAGTACCTGATCATTACTATAACTGGTTTCAATAGACTCGCTTCAACTCTATGAAAAACATATGTATTGCTGATTACCATTACCCTTAAGATCATGCCATATATATATATGATATATATATAATTATTACAATTCAGTGGTACAATTTTCAGTTGTCTATCCATCTGCATCTCCAATACCAACAACTGATGATCAAAAGACATAACGCCAAACAACATACGTATCGCTGACTTCAACAGATCAAGACTCTTTAACATATTACACTACAGACACAGTGTTATAATCTTGATTCATGGACATATACATATTCTTGAAATTATAAGATCAAAGCTCGAAAACATAGTAATTAGAGTATCAAAGCTTTAGCACCTTTAACTCCAAGGAAGCCTATGTAATAAACATTTTTTAACATAATAATCTTAATTCTTATCAGAAATAAAAGTTGGAACATCTTAAGTAGTAGTGCAAAGCAGCATTTATTCACTGATATGTTCCAAATAGTTTTATGCTTTCGACAATTACACACCTTTCGAAGATGAACAAACAAGAATACTATCATCACCGCATTAGGCGGCTTTGTCGTTGGAATCCACCATACCAGCATCAAGAGACACATTATTAAGTCTTTCTAGAGCTAAAATAAGAGCTTGGGTACCCAAATCACCTTCCCCGTGCGCCTTCAACGACAAATAGAGCTGCTGAGCCAATGCCAATCCAGGCAAAGCCAACCCCATATTCTGACACTCCCTCAAGCATATACCCAAGTCCTTTACAAAGTGATTTACATAAAACCCTGCCTCGAAATCCCTGTTGAGTATCCTGCTCCCATACAAATCCAACGACTTGGAGCCAGCTGCCCCTGTCGAAATTGCGGTTAGATACAAGTTTAAGTCCAATCCCGCCTTGTGGGCATATACCAATCCTTCACATAACCCGACCATGGTCGAAGAAATCGTAATCTGATTAGCCAATTTCGCAAATTGGCCCTTCCCAGGACCACCCATGTAATAAACTCTCCCCAACAACGAAAACAGCGGCTTCAAGCGTTCCACCACATCCTCATCTCCGCCAGCGAAGATCGAGAGAGCAGCGTTTCGGGCGCCACGATCACCGCCCGAGACAGGGGCGTCGACGGAGGAGCAACCGACAGCAGCGGCAGAGGAGTGGATCTCGGCGGCCAAAGAAGGGTCGGAAGTGGTCATGTCGACGAGGATACCTCCCTTGCGGAGGGACGAGAGGGCGCCGGAGGAGGGGTGGAGAAGGACGTGGCGAACGTCGGAGGGGAAACCGACGATGGAGAAGACGACGTCGGATTGGGCGGCGAGGGAGGAGGGGGAGTCGGCCCAATGGGCCCCCATGGAGAGGAGGTGGTCCGCTTTGGAAGAGGTGCGTGTGAAGACGGTGAGATGGTAGCCAGCCTTGAGTAGGTGCGAGCACATGGACGAACCCATCACTCCGGTTCCGATCCAACCCACCCGACTAGTTGACGGGTTTATGGCTTCCATGGTATGGGTATGGGTATGGGTATGGGTATGGGTATGGGTATGGGTTGACTTGCTGCCACGAAGATAAGGAAGCTTAGCTTTAGTGGTGTGGGTGGAGAGTGTGGGAATGAGGAATGCTTTTAGTAGCTTCATGGGAAGTTTGTGTGTTATGTTGGGAGAAAATTGCTAAAATGGTCCCAGTAAATATGTGTAAGTTGCACTTTGGTCCCCGATTATATTGGGGCTGCGAAAATGGTCCCTGATATTGGTAAAAAAGTAGCATTTTGGTCCCTAACCGTTACTTTTAAACGGAAAAGAGTTAGTTTGGGGCAAAAATGTAAGATCAACACAGTTAAGCCCTAAAAATGCGATTATAACTAATAATGGGGCAAAAATAGAAAGTTAAGAACTAATTTATAATAATTGGAGGGAACAATTTTAAAGGGAATTGGGATGGGAGTAGACATAAATTACTTGTTAACTTTCTATTTTTGCCCCATAATTAATTAGTTATAATCGTATTTTTAGGGCTTAACTGTGCTGATCTTACATTTCTGCCCCAACCTAACTCTTTTCCGTTTAAAAGTAGCGGTTAGGGACCAAAACGCTACCTTTTTACCAATATCAGGGACCATTTCCGCAACCCCAATATAATCGGGGACCAAAGTGCAACTTGCACATATTTACTGGGACCATTTTGGCAATTTTCTCGTTATGTTGGGGTTAATATATGATAATAACCCAAATAGTGTTTATAAAAATTCAATGACTATTTTACCCTTTCTCAAATCTCTACACTTGCAAATAGGGGGTAAAATAGTCATTTTATTTGTTAAAAAACACTAGGTTTGGGTATAACAGATTAGGTCTGAGTCCAAACGAGTGGTAAAGTTAGCGGGCTACCTCAATGTTGGATCATGAGTTCGATTCTTTCAATTGACACTTTAGAGTAATAGAATCTTGGAATTCTTGGTCTTTATGGTGGGTAATCAAGTTGGCAGAGTACTTTTAAAATATTGGAAATCAATGACTGATTTGTTAGGAAAATGTGTGCTCCATTGGAAGCAAGTAAAGCCACATCCAAAAAAAATGTAAATTTTTGAAATTTAAACCTCCCAGCTTGTTATTCAGAGATAGAAAAGATCAATCAACCCAGTAAATACGGTTGCTCTAAAAATTGGTAGAAGAATTCCAGAAAAACTTTGCAAACATGGATTCCAGGTTATTAATAATAGAAGAAGAAAATTTGAAAACGAACATAGGATAAACTAACATTGAAGTTAAAACCGATTTAATTTAAGTCATTTTCCCGCTTGATTGAAAAAATTTAGAACTCGAAGACAAAAAATTTCTTTTAATTTTATCAACAATGTCAAAAAAGACTACATTAGAGTTCTTGTGAATATACAGGTTAATTCCAAGATAAGAACCAACTGAAAGAGATTCCACAATATTAAAAGATGATAAAATGGAAGTTTTAACATGTAAAGGAGTTCAAAGACTGAAAAAAATTTGAGATTTATCAAAATTAATCATTTGACCAGAAGCAGAGCAATAGTTATTAAGAATCATGTTAAAATTAGAAATAGACAGAGAGTGAAGTTTAAGGAAAAAGTAATTGTCATCGGCAAATAAAAGGTGGGAAAGTTTAGGAGAATTACGAGAAATACTAAATCATTAGTAAGAGATAAAGACTGAGCAACAAGTAAAGATGCAGATAAAGCCTCCGTACAAACAGCAAACAATATATAAGCCAACAGATCTCCTTACCTACGACCACAAGCAGGGAAATATGGATTACAAACCTTGCCATTTACTAAAATAGAAAACTTAACAGTCGAGATACATTCTTTAATGAGATTAATCCAATGCAACGCAAAACTCATGGAAGAAAGAACATTGAGAAGGAAATCTCAGTTAACTCGGTCAAAAGCCTTATTCATGTCAATTTTAAAAGCACCAAGATCAACTTTTTTACATTTAGAAGTACGAATAAAATTAGTAACTTCTTGTGCAATAATAATATTATCTTGAATTATTCTGCCCGGAATAAAACCTTTTTGAAAAATAGAAATAAGATCATTAAGAACAGGTTTAAGCCGATTGACCAGGATTTTGAAAGAAAGTTGTATAGTGTTACAAAGACTAACAGGTCTAAATTGAGCAACTTTAGTAGAAGAACTGATTTTTGGAATAAGGGAAATATTTTCCTAACTCCTACTCCTTCTCATGCTAAGAAGGTGTAATCCAGGTCTTAGGTTTGGCGTAGTATTGAAGCTAGTTTCAAAAATTAGTTCTTCCTTTCTTCATTGGAACACTAAATCTAGTTCTTTGGTTAATATTTGGTTGTCCCCACTATTTACATTTTAGTTACGTCTATTTAAAGATGATTGTACCCAGCCCAACAGCCTTTTTTCGTCTCTCATCTCATTTCATCTTCTGGTACTTGGAATCGTGGTCTTCTCTGTTATTTGTTTCCTATCCATATTGTCAATGTTATTTGTCAGGTTGATATTTTGACCGGTTTAGATATTCCCTTAGTCAAAGGGGAAAAAGATCTCTATTAAAACTGTTCATCATGTCATTAGAAACCCTACAAATAATCTCATCCTTAAACCTAGTGTTTAGCCTATAATCAACCAAATTACTCAATTTTTCAATCACAAATGATCCAAAATTCAATATTGATCAGCAACAAATTGCTCGATTTCTCAATTACCAACCAAGCCAAATTCAATCTTTTACACTGATCAACACCAATTTTCTCAAACAAAATATAAAAATTCAATCTTTTACATCAAACTTCACTCCACTATCTTCGAAATTGTGTGAACCATCAACGATTGCCGCTTGAACTCATAGACCTGCGGAGGAATGTGAGGTTCACATTCGACTTCGATGACTACTTAGATGATGACGAGTACTTCTTCGTCGAGGAGGAGGCAGACGCGAGGCGACGGGCAAAAAAGATTAAGCTGCTGCTCAAGTTTCATAATGGGAGAATTGATGACGATGAATATGGTGAAAGTTGTAAGAAAAATAGGAAACTGATTAATGGGGTATCAATGGAGAAATGGATTTTTGGAAGAAAGCTAATCTGCCCTAAAAAAACTTTTGTTATTAATTTAAACCCATATTTTTTAGTTAGATGCAAAATGACCCATATTGAAATGAAGTTAACAGTAAATCTGACGGAGTGGGTAAAATGGTATGTTTTTTAATTGTTAATGGTTGGAATGGTAGTTAACATTATAGAGTGGGTGGAATGAAAACCGGGGAATCGCCCTGGGCGGTAGTCCCTTTAACCCGAAATATTATTAAAGATGCATGCACAATTAGTATTACTTGGTATCTATGGAGACTTGAATTAACATTTTCATATTATTGTCAAATATTATCTTGTTTGGAGCCTTCCATTGATATTATTACACTATTGATAAGTATTAACTCTCCCATAGTCTTCAATAATTTTGTTAAAATTATTGAAAAATATTAGCTGTTTAAACTTTTTTGTAATTTTTCTTCTTCTAATTTTTTTTCATATAAGATCTCAATTAACAATAAAGTTTTAAATACATAATAAGAAAATTATATTGAAATAATATTATGCCAACATCTTTTAGAAACAAATCTAATGATATTCAATTATTATTTATTGATATAAGTAGTAAAGAGTATTTCATGTTTAAAATTTCGAATAAAATCAAAAGTTGTCATGTCAAATAAATTAAACAAAATAATATCCCAGATGCCTAAAAGCTATTCAATTCAAATTAAATACGCGTCTTTTATAACAAAAGATTTGTGTCTATAATTACTACTCACAAATTTAATTAACCCTTAATGTAATAATTATAATAAAATAGAAGACTTAAACGTTTATTAATTATTTTGCTTGTAATTTTTTTTGTTTATTGATCAACTAATTATGTTCAATGAATCAATATTTATTTGAGACCGGATTCACCTAACATGTAATCAATTAACAAAATTTAAATAATTGAAAACAAAAATATGATGATGAGTCCCATTAGTATATGTTCTAGTCTTTAAAAATGTTATGAGTAATATTTTATTGACTTTTTAAGTATAACTTCAACGTTTTTAATAGTTAATTATAAATATATCTAACTATTATATTCTCACCATATATAGTGTTTTTCCTTGTTTCTTGATTTTCATTTTTACTCAAGAATCGAAAAGTCCGATTGGAAGAATAATTTAAAATGCATGCAAAAAAGGAGTCCGATGTACCAAGCCTAGGAACATCATCATCCCATGCTTCACCAAAAGGCCCTGTTTATTATGTGTTGAGCCCTTCTGATGATTCACAGGAAGATGTTGATAAATCAAGTTCGTCTACTCGACCAATGCCTCATTACCATCATCATTATCGTAGTCCAACCACGTCACTCTCACACCCGTCCTCCCCTTCCTCCGGTAGGCTCTCCTGGAAGGGGCGTTGGATGGGGAGGGGGAACCGGAGGAGGGGCGACGGGTGTAATGTGATTGAGGAGGAGCAAGTCTATGATGATGATGATGATCCAAAGTTCACTTTGCGTTGTAGATGTTGTCTTGGTTTCATAGTTCTAGTAGCTATGTTTGCGATGTTTTGTTTGATTATTTGGGGTGCTAGTAGGCCCTACAACACTCAAATTATCATCAAGGTAACATTTAATTAAACTCATAAGATCCAATGCCTTGCCTTCCTTTATATATGTGCAAATTTGAACAAATTTCTTCAATTTTAAATTAAAGTCATAATTCGAACTACCGACGCCAAATTCATTTCATCTATCGTTGTTAACTACATTTTGTATTAGATTATTATTTGAATTGTTATAGCGTCGGTCAAGAGTCGGGTTTAACTTAGTTTATTATTGAAAAACTAACTTCGATTATCCGACGTCATATCGGAGAGTCATTGACGCGAAGTTGAGACCGGTTTACAAAATCCAGGTTGGATATATTCCCACACCAATCCGACGTGATATCGACGCTACTTTTAGCCTCGGTTCGTTTACTCGAGGATATAAGTTCATTTTCTATGCGCTTTTTGATTTGTAAATCGAAGATTTTGCTAACTTTTAAGAATCACTTTTAATGTTTGGGCAGAGCTTGAAGTTACATAATTTCTATTTTCATCAAGGGGCAGATCGAAGTGGTGTTCCTACCATGTTGATTACAATTAATTGTTCAATCACCATGCTTACTTACAATCCTGCTACATTCTTTGGCATTCATGTTAGTGCCAGCCCTATTAATCTCATGTACTCACAACTTCCAGTTGCAACTGGCCAGGTCAGGTTACAATTTCTATACTTTTTAGTTAATTGATTTCGTCTCAAATAATTAGACGAAATCTCACTACTTTAGTCCTAGATAGTTATACTGTTGCAGATTAGTCCAAAAAAATGACATGGTATAATTCCAAAAATGATAAATGTTGCCATATGATCCACGAAATAATAGAAATCAATGTCAACATTTGTCACACTTTGGATGACCATTACTTTGAAGAAATTTGGTTAAAATTGCACCATTTGATCAACTTTTTATATAATAACAACATTCTTCTTTTTTCCTTAAATGGCATGTAACATTTGTAAAAGACAAAACACCCCCATCTCCTTTCATCACCCCCAACCCCTCCCCAGCATTTCGACCCCATCCCCCCTTAAGACTACCCCTGCCCCCTAGCCCTTCGACCACCAGTTTCTCCCTCACCAATGACAGTCTCCTTCCCCCACCCCCTTCACCATCCCATCCTCGACGGCCACCCCTTCCCCCTGCCCCTTCTACCGTTGTTTCCAACTAGGGGGTAATCGAGGGGCTAGGGTAGGAGGTGATCATTGGGGGCGGGGGGGGGGGAGGGGAGGTTGAGGGTAGTGGTTGAAGAGGAGTGAGTGGAGATACGGGGAAAAGAGGGGTTGGGGTATTTTTGTATTTTCATAGGGGTAAGTTGTTATTTAAGCAAAAAAATACCAACTTTATTCTATTATATGAGACCAAATCAGTACTTACCTCCCTATTACTTCATTTCTCATAATAGAGGAATCTTGATCGAATACTCAAATTTACTTATCTCGTTATCTTTAATCTATCTATTAATATGCGATGATTTCATGAATTGAACCACAGTTGGAAGAATATTATCAACCAAGAAAGAGCAATCGCATTGTGATTGTGAATCTGGATGGACAACGAGTTCAATTATATGGTGCCGGGAAAAGCTTGAAACAATTAGGTGATAATGGTGAAGTTATTCCAATGGAGTTAGATTTCGAATTGCATTCAAGAGGAAACCTTGTTGGGATGTTAGTGAGGACAAACCACAAACGTCATATATCTTGTTCTTTGGATATCAATTTTAGACATATTGAAGAAGACATTCAATTAGAGCATGGTTCTTGTGAATGCAAGTAGTTGAGGCTGTATAACAATAGAAGTCATTACATACACCCAAATAATGCTTTTTTAAGAATGAAATGAGTATCTTGCACCAGCTCCGTTCGTAAGAGTAATGTTTGAGGAAGTTTCATCGAGGAGAAAAATAGTCATCTCACTTAAAAAAAACACTATTTGGGTGGTATATGAGGTCTAAATTTACCCTTATTTTTGAAATGTGGTGTATATATTTTATGTACTTTAGTAATTGAGCACCGGGATGTATGTGCCAATTTTCGGATACATCAATCTCTATTTGCTTATTGATTAGAGTATATTTATCATATATTTTACGGATATTTATATGCTTAAATTGACATATTTTATGAGCTTTTATTATTTAACTGATAAATATGTGAAATTTCTTAATATGTATCTTTTTAGCCTTAAATTAAGATTGTTAAAAAGAAAAAGAAATGTAAATCATATAAATAGAACTTGTTAATTGAATTTGGATGTTACGGTACAAATAAGAAGCTAAAAGATTTAAACTCTAAACATCCAATCTAGAGGAGGCACTTGTTTTCCACTAGGCTATAACTATTTTTGTTCAATTAGTACGTACATATAATGTATATACATGTTTTTCAAAAATTGAGGCCCCTAAAATTCACGGACTGTGAAGGATCGCCAACCCTGCACCGCATCAAGGCCGGCCCCGCCTATATAAGGAAGCCATATGGTTTAGTTCCTGAATAACATGTGACCTAACAGCCAAACGGCGTTTAGTCAAATAGAGAATAATTATGAAAAATGAGGAGTAGCCCTCTAGAACCAGACAAAGTCATTATCAAAAAATTTTCGAGCAATTCTCAACCAACATATACGATTCATTCCCATAAAGACTAACAAAAAGAAGACTCCTACCTTAGGGGGGGGTGAGTAATATATCCAATGAGCGTCAAAGGTGGAGCTCGGTTCTATTTCGTACTATGTTATTTATGTTTTAAATTCAAAATGTGTTGCGATTTGCTCTAATCATATATTTTTGAATGTTTTATATTTATTTGTCTTTATTTTCAGTTAATTTAATTCTTGTATTATTCATTCTTCATAATTATATTTGAGTATTATGTTTAAGCCACCGCCTGAATGGAACGATAAAATAGATCTCTTGATTAATTAATTAATAATTTGTTTCACAAAAGTGTGCAAAAAGTTAATTATATTTGAGTATTATTTTCAGTTACTTTAATTCTTGTATTATTTAGATTTTTAATTTGATTAATTCGCCTACAAGTCATAAGGTTTTAGTTAATTTAGATGCACTCGCCAATCGAATTAACAAGAAATCAAACCCAAGATATAACTGATAGTTTGGATAATCGATATTTAGCAGAAATTATATTAATGAAGTCTTTTCCTAACAAAAAAATATATATTTTTGACTTCGTTTATTTATTTTCATTAATTTAATAGTTTATCATATTTGGTTAATTTATTACTCATCACTTATATTTGGTTTGAGTACATGAAATTTATGAAAAATTCTTAAATTTCGGAGCTTGTTTTTCTTGAACGGTTTCGGAATTCAAAATAGAGTATGAAAATGGATATTTTTTTTGAAATTGAAAACAAATATAAGCAGTATATAATATATATGTTTAAACTAACTATAAATAACCTATTTTCAATGCTTGTCATGATCTATTTTTATTGGACAAGATTTCAGCAACTTATCGATTGAAAAAATAATAAAACAATTTTTTGAGGAATTCAATAAGAAATTAATTATAAAATAAGTTTGTTGTGTACTCTCAATCATTAATCAAAGCATAAAATATTGAAAACTCGGTAATTTCATACTCTAATTTAAATTCCGAAACCGTTCCGGAAAAATGTAGTGTGGAATATAAGCAATTTCCTTTATGGATCTTTTATGTAAATGAATTTACTATAATGATTCTTATTTGTTAGACTACCTCACATGGTTAATCTTGTTTGGTAGTATTTAAGTTTTGAGCTCTGACATTATGTTTAGAATTGAAAAAAATTCTTACCTAGCTTCATTTCCATCGATTTCATCAGAGCCAAAGTTTATTTGCATTACATGAATATAATGTTGTTGCATTACATGAGTATACTATTACTAAGTCATTTTTAATTCTTTTCAATTCTTTCTTTACAGAACTGATTCTTATTTTTACGACTTAGATGGAAACGAGGAAAATTGGGTGTTATTGATTTTGATTGAGCCTAAGAGCTTGAACAAATTGATGCCCAAAACTTTTGGAAAAATCAATTACTACAAACGCACATAGACTGATAATGTGGTTAATGTAAATTCGTCAGGTTAAGACCATCTCCAGTAGGAGATAATTGATCTCCCCAATATTTCATACCACATCACTTTATTCCTTCACCACATCATCAAATATCCTCAATTATCTTTCAAATATTCTCACACTCTACAATAGGAGATATTTCAAAAAGTTATTTCATTTTATCTCTCTTCCACATTATTTTCTCTTCCTTCCACATTATTTATCATGACAACAGCTTTGGATTGGCTTCAGATTGATTTAATTCTGAAGCCAATCCGAAGCCTTATAGTATTTATTGTGAAATTAATTCATTTAACAACATATTAAAATACATAAATAACAAATTGGTACATAATATGTCATTACTGTAATTTGATTGTATTTGGATCTTAATTGTGTGTTATGTTATTATTTGTTGTTTTTCAACATATTGAATATACTACCAAGTTATTAGTCTTAACATAATCATTCAAAAGAAGAAACATCCGATGTAACTATACTATGACAAAATAAAAAACAAATCGAATCAATATGGATGGTGACTAGGTTGAGGCAGTTGCTCGGTCGAAAGATAAGACATCAACGCCATTTATGTAATCAAGATTCAGGCAGTATGACATCAAAGCCATTTATGTAATCAAGATTGAGTAGCTATTAAAAACAATTCATAATTCATGTTTGAAATTATATAATCTTCAAGTAATATGGAACAAAAACTAATGGGCATGCCATGAAATAAAAGAACATAGCTTCGGATTGGCTTCAGAATTAGATGAACCTGCAGCCAATCCGAAGCTATATCATGACAACAACTTTGGATTGGCTTCAGATTGATTTAACTCTAAAGCCAATCCGAAGCCATATAGTATTTGTTGTGAAATTCATTAATCTAACAACATATTAAAATACATAAATAACAAATTGCTACATAGTATGTTGTTATTGTGATTTGACTGTGTTTGGATCTTGATTGTGTGTTATGGTATTATTTGTTGTTTTTTAACATATTGAATATATTACCAAGTTCTTAGCTAGGGTTGACAAAGCTTCGGATTGGCTTCAGAACTAAATGAATCTGAAGCCAATCCGAAGCTATATCATTTAATTCTGAAGCTAATCCAAAGCTGTTATCATGGCTTCAGGAATTGTTGATTCAGATTGGCTTCAGAATATGAAATTGTTGATTCAGGCTGGTTTCAGATTTGTGTGGGAAATACAAAAATATCTCATGTTAACTTCGGAATTGCTTCGGAGCGAGCCAAATTCTGACATGTTTGCCTATTTATATACCATATCCAACTTCTTCTAAACACTCTCTTCCATCTTCTCTCCAAACTCATACTTTATATACATTTTGTACATCAATTGATGAAGAGGTAACCATCTAACTTTGAATATGTATTCTTTTATTGTTATAATATTTTATCTATTTGACTAATTTTGTCTAACTTTTTTTCCTTCTTATCTTATTTGTAGGAAATATTGACTTCCTTAAACTATTTGAGGTATTTATGTTTTTTGGATAATGTTTATATTTTCCTATTTATGTTTTCATGTTCGGTGTATGTGTGTTTTGACTAATTTTATTCTTGTTTGTGTTTTTTGTTGTGTTAGTTGTATATATTTTGGATGTTTAATCATTGTGTGTATGTGTTTTGGGTATTGTGTGCTTGGTTGTTATTGTGTTTTCTATGTATTTTTTGTTGTGTTAGTTGTATATATTTTGGATGTTTAATCATTTTGTGTATGTGTTTTAGGTATTGTGTGCTTGGTTGTCATTGTGTTTTCGATGTGTTTTTTGGGCTGGTTGTTGCATTTGATGTATTGCAGCTTGGATTTCTGCATATATTGCAGAATCCAAGCTGCTATTTTTTTCTGCTATGAAGGTTTTTGCTTCGGAGTAGCTTCGGAAATCAGACACGTTGGCGTCGGATTAGCTTCAGCCTTCAAATATATTGGAGTTCGATTGGCGTCGGATGTTGAATACATAAATATTGGTTAGCTTCTGATTACCTTCAAACTTAAAAATATTAGAGTGGGATTTGCTTCAGATTTCGAAAATTATATTAGTCTCAGATTGGCTCCGGAAAGGCGTGGGGTTTACTAATTAAGATTAACAAGGTTTAGGCTTATTTTAATCATGTCCTTGGTTGGCTTCAGATTGGCTTTGGATGCCTAATTTTATGTTAGCTTCAGAAAGGCTCGGGGTTTGACAAACACTAACAAAGTTTAGTGTTAATTTAATAATGTCTTGAATGGCTTCAGAATTAAATAAATGAGAAAAGAAATTAATTTATCATTGGCTTCATAAAGGCTTCAGGTGAAATTGTGGCGTCAGATAGCTTCAGGGGCCAAAATAGCTTCAAACTTTTAGCTTCGGACAACATCCGAAGCCTTTCTGAAGCTATTCACTTTTATGCTTCTGAATGGCTTCAGATTCCCTCGAAGCTAATACCTCATTTTCTAGTAGTGTCCAATTATCTCGCAGATAGCGAAGGATGTTCTTGCTATTCCATGTAGCATTTGAACAATGTTTCAGTACAGGTGGGAGACTCATTGAGCAATACAAAAGTAGGTTGGATCGCAATACGATTGAGTTTTTGATTTGTACGCAGAGTTGGATTCGAACAAAATATATTGATTTGAATTTTTCTATTAGAAGAAGCGGAAAAAATAGATTTGAGTTTAGCTGAAGAAGGTAATATTTATATGTTAATTAATTTGAAGTTTTCATTTATCATATGTTATATGTTTTAATTTGTTAATTTTCTTTGTTAATAGAGACTGAAGTCAAGAGAAGAAGAGCGAAAGTTGCAAGTCCTCATATTTAAGATTTGTTCTTAATGTTTTACAAACTAGCAAATTGTTTTTTACAAAAAGTATTTATGTTTAGTTCTCCATAATAGTTTCATAGTTAGCTGATATTTCAACTACCTTATGGTATGGATGTTGCATGCATTTTTCAAATTATCAGTGCATAAAAAGGATTGATAAAATATCATATTAGTTTATCTTTTGTTTCTTTAACATTGAAAAAGTAGTGAATTTAGTTGGTGTTCGTCGGAAGGTAGGGGTGGGTGTGATGGTAGGGGTTGGGTGGGGGTGCGGTAGTGGCCGGATTATAATATAGATTAGCAAACCCGCTCTATCCGCATAAAACCTATATTGAATTATAAGAAAAAAGTATGTTTAAGTAAACGGGTTAACCCACAAACCCGCCCACGAAATCCGAAAAATCGTTGAAGCAAAAACCCGCTAGTGGAAACCTGAACTAAAACTTGCGAGTTTGCGGGTGGGTTCAAAATCATATAAAACCTGTCCGACCCGTCCAATGCTCATCCTTTCAGGTAGTGCTGTTAACGAGACGGATTTGAGCGAGTAACGGGTTATTCAGCCGGGTTTTTATTTTACCGAGTCGGGTAATTACCCGGTTCTAACGAGCCGGGTAGCAAATATATTACCCTCGTATCGTTCGATAAGGACACGAGCGGGTACCGAGCCGGGTTTTTTGAGCCGGATGACGAGCGAGTTCCAGGTTATCCCCAAATTTCTATTTAAAATTTTTATTTTTGGGGTTCTGTTCAACAATATTTCATTGTTGAAATGCAAATCTGAAAATTCTTTTCAATACTAATTTTATATTGGTCATTTGAAGTTGCAATATGATTAAAGTATAACATATATTTCATATAAATATACAATATAAAAAATAAACGAGCGAGTAATCGAGCGGACCCGGGTTTTTCGATTCGGGTATCGAGTAAAAAAAATTACTCGAGTATCGCTCGATAAGGATACGAGCGGGTAACGGACCCAGATTTTCCGAGTCGAGTAACGAACGGATTACGAATTACCCAGTCCTTGAAACGCCGTAGTTACAGGCAACACTATACCCACGCCAAAACAACGATATTTTCTGTGTGAAATTTTGATTTTGTCCGCCAACTGTTTTTTTCTCTTTCACCACCCTTCCATATAGAGGGGCAAAATCATAATTACGACATAACATAAAGGTCCTGCTTGGCATTCATCATCTCAAGCGACAGTTACCTTCCAACTACTGGCCTAAAAGCGATCTTATCTTCTCCATTTGCCTTTTATTTCGTTCCAATTAATTTCAATATTACTTGAATTTCATCTTTTTCTCTGCCTACAAAAGTATGACAGATGAAGAGCCGAAGAAGGTGGAAACAACCACTACTACCGACGACTCAGCCAAGGAGGAGAAAGAAACCGCTCTAGTTGTCGTAGATAGTGGCGGCTCGGCCGAAGATAAACCAACTGATGACTCCAAAGCTCTCGTCGCCGTCGAAAGTATTTTCTCGATCACTCTTTTACTTGTCTTTCTAGCTATTGTATGTTTTTTTTGTCAAACGATGTCATACTCAAAAGACCTATACTATGGGGAGGGGGAAATCAACAACGGGCAGAGATATCGATTTTTATTATGATGCCTTGCGAGGACTCAAAAGACCTCTAATGATAGATGTTGAGTTGATAACTACTAGGCTAAGGTCACGGTTAGCTAATTTTATGTGGATTCTAGAAAATATAAAAAAATGAAAAAGTTACTAAAACGTAGAACGACGGTCAATTAAAAATATATAGTTTGTTAATAATTTAATAACAATAAAAAGCTGAAAAATATATTGAAAGTGTAGAAAATTTAATTTTATATATTGAATAGACTAACATTCAAAATAAATAATTGAGAGTAGAAATACAAATAAGTGAAAACTTAGGGAATAATAAGATATAAGTTATTTTGGACAATAGTATTACACTATAGTAGTGTTTTTCGGGTATGGAATTATCATTTTGTCCTTGCTAGACTTATTCATTCACTACGCTTCCAAATAGAGGAGGCGGAGTAGTATTTTCACATCTAAAAAAACTACCGTTGTAGTTTGTATAACAACTCAATTTTTTTACCTTGAATAAAATTTGGCCATCTCATAATATATTGTTTTTTATGTCTTCGTTATTAGTTCGACCCCCAAAGACACACGAGTGATAAGAAATACTTATAGTAATTTATTGTCGAGACTTCAACACATTAGTCGAGTAGGTGAGCTTCTTGGCCGAAAAGATATGAGTTTATTTTTCCACCAACAACTTCTTGATGTAGCCTCTCACATTTCCTCTTCTTCACATAAGAATGAAGCATTGAAGAGTTCTGAATTCTGAGCCCCAAATTTTAACTAAACATTACATTCTTTTCTAAAACCAATAACTATCCTCTTTTGCAAGATGCAAAAGATGATTCCCAGTGGCATTTGATAGAGAAATTGTCTTGAATAAATTGTTGGAGGCATTGTTCACGATAGGTCGCTAACTCTGACTACTCAACCGTATAGAATACATCCCCCGAAACCTCCTCATTCCATGCCTTTCATCAAGCCCGAATCAGCAATGTAAAGACTTCGATTTCATCAACAGTAACAAAAAATTTCGTGTAATGTTCGTGTATTTTGACATTCGAACGAACACCCTGTTTGATCTCTTGATTGCTAGACTGTCATATATTGTCGTTACAAGATGTTTAACCAAGTGTTGGAATCAGGAGTATCACCTATATATAGATTGGTAATTAGCACCATGACCTGCCTCTTCAAACGCGACCCCCCCCCCCCCCCCCCCGGGATTATTTTTCCCGTCTTGTAACTGACAATCCTTAAAATAGTCCATACAGCAGATGTTCAGTGAATCGCAATCCAATAGCTCATGGACACTAGATATTACGTTAATTGCATCAAGGAAAGTGTATATCGATTACAAAAAAAAAAAAAAACATAAACAACACGTACATGTATGGTTGTCTATGTCTGAAACACGATTTGCATAGTTGCATATACTGAGTTAGGAATTCCTTCCCCATTGTCGTCGCAGATCCACCAGAAGCTGTCGAGGAAAAAAAGGAAGGCTCTATTAACAGAGGTAACTGATCATACACCTACTTCTGCATAACACGACTTTTTCGCTTCTAATACTATGCAGATGTGTTAATTCTATTGGAATCAAGTGCAGATGCGGTGCTTGCTCGAGTAGCTACAGAGAAAAGGCTCTCATTAGTGAAAGCTTGGGAAGAAAGTGAGAAATCTAAAGTTGAAAACAAGTATGACTTCTAGTTTCGCATTCATCTAAGATTTGTCTATTTATATATGTATATATATATACTGCAAAATTCTGAGTATCTTTTTTAAATACAGGGCTCAAAAGAAGATATCAGCAATCGGGGCCTGGGAAAACAGTAAGAAAGCTTCTATAGAGGCTGAGCTTAAACTTATTGAGGTAAATGCAGGACACTGGAGACGACTTATTGCTCCCTTTGGAAGCAATACTGTCTCGGTTCGAAAATATTGTCTAGTTTGATTATAATGTGGTTAAAATTAATAAAATGTGACCTCTTCACTGACATAATAACTTGATTTTTTTTTGTTGGTAATTACTAATTAGCGATAAATAACATAATAACTTGATTTATAAAGATACTATAATGTTAGCAAGTAAATACATTCTAAAGATCATCTCTCTTGAACAATTTCACCTAATAACATGTGACATATACGAAAAAATGTTGGAGTTTTAAATCTAAAAAGTCAACCCTCTTTGGATTAAGGGATGAAGTCTCCTTTCGGTTAATAAGCGAAAGAATGTAATTCAAGACTTTACTATGTTTACCTGTAAGGGTGGCCAAGTCGATGGACTAGTTGAGCTTGTGACCGCAAATTCATGAGTTCGATTCCGCTAACACCACCTTCTTGGTCGAGCCTCCGGCATGGTGTTCGCCAAGTGTGATTTATCTTCTTGGCTGAGCTTGCCACATGGGATTCGCCAAGCTATTACGTCAACCGAAGGTCTACCCGTACTAACTACAGAATTTGTGGTCTAATAGTGGATATTCCTTGGCAGGAAAAATTGGAGAAAAAGAAGGCGGAATACAAAGAGAAAATGAAAAATAAAATAGCTGAAATTCATAAGTCAGCTGAAGAAAAGAGGGCAGAGATTGAAGCCAAAAAAGGAGAAGGTGTTATCAAAGCAGAGGAAATTGCTGCCAAGTACCGTGCAACTGGAACTGCTCCTAAGAAACTGCTTGGATGGTTTTGAACTTCGTTCGAATTCGAATTCGATTCGGTTCAGTTCGATTTGAATCTACCCCTAATTTACATATTGGGTGCTTTGTGATTGTGGTCATTATTTAAGATTTGGGGGTATTTATTATTTGTATCATATTTTGGGAATTTTTGTAATTTGTCATGTTATATTTATGTGCATAGTTAAGCATATGTATGAATACGTCAAATTGTTACATGTGTGGAGATGATAACATTATTTGATTGTAAATGGTTCCACTGGGATTGCATTTTAAATTGTTTGTATCAAGTATTTTGATCACTATGGGCTGACATTTGTAGGACAATAGTACCTCAATAGCAACGAACATTTCAAATATCCACCTGTTCTATTTATTCGATACCTTCTAAACACTAACGATATGTTTTTAATTAAAATGGAAATCACATACATAAATTGTTGATGTGTGGGAGAGAGCAAGAGCTCTGGCAAGAGCAAGACATTGATTCTCGGCACCGAGGCACCATTTCCGATTCCTATAGCTCTTTTGACCACCTTCATTAGAATTGTTCACTTCACGGATTTAGGCAACCACGATTTAAGGCTGTTTTAGAGCACTTAAGTTAGTACCCTCAAAATCATATAATAGGAGTCAATTGACTAAAAAATAAAAATGCTACTTTTTCAGCTCTCTTAAAATCCACTAGCTCCCTATATAATTATTCACTCTCCCCCCTGGTCCCCTAATCTTATACGCTCTTCATCTTGTGGTTACGTTTCCCCCCTCCTTTTATCTATTTTTCTCACCAAATTTTCATCTTTTCATCTCATGTTCCAGCTAAAAATTCCATCTTTATAATATAATATCTGATGCAAAAGTATCAAAAAAGCATTTTTTTCAATAATTTTACATTCCATATGATATTTTATTTCCATAAAATATTATTAGTGATTCATTTATTCTTAAAATATTGATGTTATAAAAATTATTTAATTTGAAGGTGAAAACTTTTAAATACGTTTGAATAAAATAAAAGAAATAATGAATTTTATTCACAACTTATTTAAATCACACATGTAATTTTAAAAATATATACTTGTTGGAAATTTGAAAAGAATATTGACATAATTAAAATTTAAAATTTTTACAGTTACTGTGAATAATAGGGAAGCTCCTAAAGTATATAGATAAAGACAGCAGTTAAAAATGTGTTTTAGGAAATATTATAGGGAGACTGATGTGAGTCGCCTTAGTCCAATGATAGTATATGAACGCTTCATTCATGTATCATATCAATAAAGACGGTTTGGCCGAGTGGTGAGGTGCCTGAATAGGCTTTGGTCCGAAAGGGCGTGGGTTCAAGCCCCATCAGCCGTCTTTATTTTTTTCTTTTCATATAAAATCCTCCCCTAACTAGTTTGTTCAATTTTTTTCTTTTGTTATAGAATCCTTCCATAACTAATTTGTTCAATTTTCAAAGTCACTAGGAAGGAAGGGAGTTCGACTTAATAATTTAGAGTTAAGTGAAATCTTATTTTTCAGGTTTTAAGTCAATTAAATCTTGTCTCAAAATTTGTAAAGTCATGTCGAACTCTTGTAAGATTAAAGTCGGTGTTTACTTAATTTGAACATTTTAATGTTATCAAAATTTGACATAGCATATTGTTAACACAAACGTAATTGTTTTTCCCTTTTGTTGTATAATCCTTCAATAACTCATTTCGTTTAATTTTGAAGTGGGTAGGAAGGAAGGGAGTTACTACAATTTGAATTCGATTTAATAATTTAGAGTGTAGTTAAATCTTATTTTTCGTGTTTTAAGCCAATCAAATCTTGTGTAAAAATATGTAGAGTTGAGTCGAACTCTTATAAAGTTACAATTGATGATGTTTACTTAATTTTAACACTTTTTATTAACAAAATTTGACTTATATTGTTAACACATATTACTAATTTCAACTAATATAGTTATATGTGATATATGCTCGTTCCACTGTAGTTGCCTGATGGAAGTGGAACGCTTTCGACCAACTGTCACCCCTTGTCAGAAAGTACCAAAACCACGGTGGTCCTTAAGAACAAGCCACCACCAACAACCACCCTCGGGGGTAAATCTCACTCCTATTTTGGAAAATGAGGACTTAAAAATTCCCTAAAACAAGATACCAACAAAAATTTACCCGTTAGGGACAATTCCTAGGAACAAAAACACAAGAATGCAGAAAAGATAACAACTTTATCAAGATTCATACTTGATGAGATTTTGTAGGAAAATCTCACTTCCCCTAGTAAAGATTTGGGAGATCATATATTCAACACAAATATACTTACTTAAAAGGGAACTAGAAAGTAAGACGAGAAGTTGAAAAGCACGAAGTGACATGAAGATGAAAAGTAAAAAGTGAATAAATGAAGAGAGAGAAACTCACCCTTTATAAGGAGTCATTTGGACTCCGAGAAGGCCTTCGAGACGTGTAAGGACTTCGGTAGACGTAGCTGTGAATGTCCCATATCGTGGGGTCCAGCTGATTTAAAAAGGTATCGATTTATTCGTTGATCCTCCTTCATTGATGTAATCGTGCGGTTCAATAAATAGAAGGGGCAGTGTTGTGGACTTTATTTATCATTCATAAAAAGGCCCATATGCAACTAGGCTTGAACTCAAGTTACGAAACGCACTTTAAGTAGGAGTAGGGTCAAAGAAGCACCAATAACAAAGGGACACGCATCCCTTAACGTGGGAGTATTACAGAGGAGTTCTATTATAAATACCTCACTCTCTCCACCAGATGAGGTAATACTTATTTTACTCCCTTACACCTATACTCTCAAATACTCTGAATTGATTTTATCGTTGAAGTGTTTGTGGTCGATCAACAACCACACTTTCTAGTGCGGTGGGACGAAAAAAGCAACTACTACTAAAGTCAGAGGATCTCAACCTCCATCTGAAGCAGGACTAATGAAGCTGGCATCCAATCATGTATATAGGCGAGAAGGCGCACAACAAAATTCTAGAAATTCTGTTGTGCCAATCAGGCAATTTGTTGCGCGATCCATACACTCCAATGCAGATCTCCCAGCAGATCAGGTTACGAATTCCAGGGCGAACAAATATGAAGATATGGTTGAAGCAGACCGCATTGTAAAGTATTGAACAAATTTGTTTTGATTGATTAATATGATGAAAATGTTAGGTTTAAAAAGGAGTCGTTCTAGATTAGGTTTTTTAAAAGATGAATAAAGTGACATCATTCTTGGTTCCGGCTTTGCCCCGCCCGCCCCACCCCATCTACGTACACATCTGGCCACCGCTTATCATTATATGTCCATATACTCGTTGTGTAGTATCCCAACAAATATGAAGCAAGTAGACTAAACATATAGTCCTTCCATCCTTTAATGTTCGAACCATTTTCCCTATTTAGAAATCCCTAAATGAAGTCTCATTTGTGAAACAAAGCATTGGAGAGAAAATTTAAAATATGAATGAGATTTAAATTTTCTTAAGCTTTGTGAAAAAAGTAAATAATCCCAATAATAATGGATGGAGGGAGTTTAAGTTTTTTTTTTCATTTTTATTCGAGCCTCCTAATTTTTTTTTTTGTGAATTAGCGATGAGGTGAGTTTCGAAGTCAGGACCTTTTTTATCACTAGCAAGAGCCTTTTCCACTAAGTTATTCAATTGACTCTATTCGAGCCACCTAATTTGAAGGGGAAAATAGAATAAGTGGGCACGAGCATACCATATTGGAACTCCTATTCTCTATAGAATCGCCTATTTAAATGACTTATTTCTTTGGCTTTGGAAAGAAAGGCTTCATCACCCAAAAACGATGGCTCTTCAAATTTGGGAAACATTGAAAGAGGCGATTACAGCCTACACAGGTCTCTCCCCACCTACTTTCTTCACAGTTGTTGCTGTAGGCCTTCTCACATACTACCTCCTCTCCACCTTCCAAACTACTTCTTCTTCTTCTTCTTCCTCCTCTTCCTATTCGGCTTCCGATGTGGAGCCTCTGCCGCCTCCTGTTCAGGTTGGTGAGATTACTGAGGAAGAGCTCCGCCTCTACGATGGCTCCGATCCCAAGAAGCCTCTGCTTATGGCCATCAAAGCTCAGATCTATGATGTTTCTCAGAGCAGGTAGGTACACTTTCTCTTGTAATTTACTTTTACTTAGTATTCGGAAACAACCTCTTTGTTAGTCCCTCCATTCTGCTGTTGTAATTGACTTCACGTTTATCGAAACATTAGTTTGATCATCAATTATTTTATATATATCATGAAAATATTTTGAAAAACGTATTCAATGTTATCAATTTTATATTCATCAGTAATTGTAGTTAAAGTTTGACATGCATTTTCAAAACGTCAATTAAAGTGGGATAGAGGGGTATTAGGGAAGTAAGATAGCCTAGTATGTGCTTAGGCGAAAGCTCTTCAAAACATTGGGATTGTCCTAGAACCGCTTGATAGTAGATGGAGACAGAGAACGATGTAGGAAATTAAAGTGTTTCCTTTTTACACAAGGCACGGACACTTGTTAGTCAATAAAAAGTGTCGAACATGTGTTCGTTGAAATGCCCAATGCACATTCGTTTGGTAGCAAATCGGTGCGTGTGCCTAGGGAATAGGCTTGACTCGCAGTAATTCACTGATCATTATAGCTCTTGATAGAAAAATGGAAATCTTTATCAAGCAAAAAGCGAAGGGGTGGTTTTTCATTTGCGATTGTTTATTTCAGTTCCTAGTTTTATATTTGTTGACTGTTGTGGTGGTGACAGCCGACAGGTGAAGCCGAGTGTATCATTATCTTCCCCTTGTTCTCGCGTTGTATGTCTATAGATTTAACTGAAAGGAATGCAATTTGCTATATTAGTTGCGTATGATCTCCTTTCGTCTTATTACGTGGTTGGAATGTTGAGTAAGTGGTAAACTGTCATCATCTTAAGCAGTTCTTTGTAAGATTGAAACCTAATTGTCTGATCGAACATTTGACGAATAATTGAAAGCTTCATATCAATCTTCATGGGTAAGATAACTGAAAGGAATGCAACTTACTATACTAGTTGCTTAAGCAAGTATGATCTCCCCTTTCAACTTACTATACTAGTTGCTTAAGCAAGTATGATCTCCTTTCGTCTTATTACGTGGTTGGAATGTGAAGGGTAAGTGGTAAACTGTGATCATCTTAAGCAGTTCTTGGTAAGATTGAAATTTAATTGTCTGATCGAACATTTGACAAATAATTGGAAGCTTTATATCGAGCTTCATGGGTAAGATAACTGTTTCAGATACCGTGGAACCTGATTTATACGTGCCTTAAGATCAAATATCGAAGTTGCTGTTTGTCATTTTACTTGAAATTTGTTCTTTGATATCCCTGAAATTCTTCAAATGATGCCACAATGTAATTACACACATTTGGTACTTGTAGGGGTTTCTATGGGCCTGGTGGACCTTATGCATTGTTTGCTGGGAGAGATGCTAGCAGAGCTCTAGCTAAGATGTCATTTGAAGAAAAGGATCTTACCAGCGACACCACTGGGCTTGGTATGTTTGAGCTTGAGGCCCTGCAAACTTGGGAATACAAGTTTATGAGCAAATACGTGAAGGTTGGAACTGTGAAAACGACAGTGCCAGAGAGCGAGGAGTCACCCAATGGTGAACCTTCACAATCTGCTGCTCCTGAGATGTCAAACCTTACGAAGTCTGTGGAGGTTAGTCCCTCAGCGGGAGAAGCTGCTGAATCCGAAGGTAGTTTGTCTGTAAAAGGTGATCCTGAGAATACCAATGGGGACAAGGACCACACTGAGAGCAATTCAATTACTGGTGCTGTCAAAACGGAGTAACTCGATCACCCTCTTTCTTAGCCTGAAAACATGATACATGGTATTGGTGCTTGTGTGTATTATTTGTTTTGAGCTCTTAATCCTAGAGTAAATTGGCTTTATATATAATGGTATTCATAATGGCTTTTTTTTATCTAGGCCCCTGAACTAATTAGTAAATCCCAAATCAGCCCTTCCCACCTTTTTTTTCCCAAATAGGCCCCTGAGGCCAAAAAATGGCCCCTGAACTTTCATTATTTCCATTTTTGCTGACTTTTTCAGATTTTTGACTTTATAAAATCCTTAACCCAAGGGCAAGTTAGTCATATTGAAAATATGAGTTTTTGGAGGGAAATATTCGAGAAAAGTTCAGGTGCCATTCCGGGAAAAAAACATTTAAGCGTCAAAATTGAAGAAAAAGTTCAGGTGCCAGACAAAATTTTTTTTTACATTCTCGTATTTGAAACTCGAATTCAATTTTATACTCGAGTTGTATTCGATATTCAGATTCGATTTTTTAGATTAGAAATATATTGAAATTTTTAAAAGATAAATATAATTATTAATAATAACTTAAATTTTTTTTTAAAAGCCCATCCAATAACTTAAATTTCTTTTAAAAAACACCCCCACCCCCCTCCCTCCCCCCCCCACCCATACCTGCGAACCAGCCCCCCTCCTCCCCCCCACCCCCCTCCCCCCCCCCCACCCCTGCAACACCGAACCAGCAGACCTCCTCTCCCCCCCCCCCGCCCCTGCAACACCGAACCAGCAGACATCCTCCCCCCCCACCCCTGCAACATCGAACCAGAAGACCTCCTCCCCCCCCCCCCCCCACCCCTGCAACACCGAACCAGCAGACCTCCTCCCCCCCCCCCCCCACCCCCCACCCCTGCAACACCGATCCAACAGACCTCCCACGAACCAGTGCCCCCCCCTCCGCCCTCCCACCACCGCTGCAACAACGAACCAGCGCCCCCCCCCTCCCCCCCTCCGCCATTTTTTAGAAGATTTGCGATATGGGTTGCGTTCAAGATTCGATTTTTAGCACCAAAAATTTAATTTTGGTATTCAAGATTCGATCTTTAGCTAAAAAAAACTTGATTTTGGTGAACTTTAGAAATGGGTTAGGTTCAATTTTGGTGAATTTAGAGAGGAAGATGGATGATTTGGTTGGCCGGGGTGGGGGTGGGGGTGGGGTGAAAGGTTGAAGATATGTTTTTAATTAGGTTGGTTAAATATATGAGGTTGGGTTAGTTTATATTTAGGTTGAGTTAAATTGGGTTGAGGTTGGGTTGATGTTGGGTTAGTTTAAAATGAAGTTGAGTTACTTTATATGTAGTTGGACTAATTTGCCGTCCATCAAAATCGAAAAATCAGAGAAATTAAAAAAAACAAAGTTCAGGGGCCATTTTTTGGCCACAGGGGCCTATTTGGGAAAAAAAATGGTGGGAAGGGCTGATTTGGGATTTACTAATTAGTTCAGGGGCCTAGATGAAAAAAAGCCATTCATAATTGACAAAAGATTGGATCAAGTCAGCCGTTGATTGATTCTTGCCTCAGTCTTAACTCTCCAGCGTCTTGACTATTGAGTCTTGATCAGGTGTTGGCAGAATAAGATCATGTTTCTTAGTAGTCGTAGTTGCCACGCGTTGGCATCTCGAAAGCCGAGAATTGTTATCTTTCGTTGCGCCTCACCTGAAGTACGACTGGAAATGGTGGGTCAGTTACAGTGGTGGATTTAGATGGCATCGATGGTTTGGCTTTAGTGCCTTCACCCATTAAGCTGAGTTATCATCGGAAGTGTTGTCAAATTATAGTATATTACAACAACCAAAGACAAAAAAAAACGAAAAAGGACGAATATGAGAACCTTAAAATCCTAAACGACAAAATAAGACGAAATAAAGTAGCTGTCCAACAGTCCTTGAAGAGTTCTAATCTTATCATACGGAAGGGGACGTTCGGTTTGACAACAATATTAACACAAATATAATTGACAACAACATTGATGCATCATCTAGAAGTTACAAACCACACAATCCACAATCCGCTTGGCATCCTACGATGCCATTAATTAGAGTTGCATTTTACATGATAACCAACAATATTAACATTAGTTTGGACAACTTTCCGAATGAAACATCGATCAAGGCACTCCTAAATTAACCTAGCAATACAAATAGACATACTGGGAAAAGGAAACACATAGGATATAATGTAAGAGCAACCACATTATTGATAGAGGAAGCTCCACTAGCAAAGCTGCCTCCAGGAGTGTTGGTAGTTAACACAAGCACCGTCCAGTCATCTTCCTTGCCAACGCCCACACCCGTATACCTCGAATCGTTTATGTACCTGATGAATGATGATGATGATGTCGCATGCCATACAAGTAACGTGCGTTAGACGATTCAAATTTTTTAAAACTTTCGCAAAATTTATGCAAAAGTAAATAGAGACTTGGAAAAAGGGATCGAGTCCTCTCTTATGTTTAGATAAAAATGCACCTCAATGTACAACGTTAATCAAATAGCGTAGGCAAAGAGACTCCTACTAATAATAAAAAAGTTACGGATTCGAAACTCACCTTATCATTAATTTGAAAATCGAAAAAAGGACTTTGTTTATGTACATGAGTACATGACATTTATACATATGTTAAAGATGCAAGCGCATGAGCTACCGCTACACTTCATGCTGAGGTTAAATTGTTATGATATCAATGATAGTCTTTTAAGCAAATCCAAACAAAACCATTTGCCCCCATCATCTACTACAATTTAAAACACTACCCCAAATGTCTTTGTACAATTTCGCCCTATCGATTTACCTAGAAAGTCAAACTACCTACTCATGACGAATGACTGAAACATTTTCGAAATGTGTATTGCTCGAATAAAACATGTTAAATCATGTAATCAAATAATGACGTAATAAAGAAACGTGCCATTGAATAATCATAGATTAGACCAACCATTCCTTAGCTTTCTAGATATGGGAAGTAGGAAATATCGATAAGTCAATTCTTAAGAAATGTCGAATCAGCCCGTCTGTCACTGTACGAATAAAGGAAGCGCGGGCTTCTTCGATAGAAGAACTTTAAGAACTTTAAGTTAATAAGTCAGATACCTGGCATTTGGAGCTTGAGTGTAGTTGGTGAGCACAAGAGTTGCAATTCGATCCTTCACACATACAGGAAGTATAACACCATCACCAGTGGTGTTAATATCAATGTTGCACTTCTTCAGCTGGTCCGGGTAGTTCGAGGCCTGAGTCTGCGACGCAGCAATGCTAATCGCACCACCCACACGAGGGCAAGGCTGGTCTTCGATCTCATCCGCTATCTTATCAGCTAGGCAATCAGCTTTGTCATGCTTTGCAAGGGCTGGGACACTTTTTGATTGCCTGAAGCTGTTTATGCCTTGCAGAAGATGCCCTTCCTCATCTGAAAATATCAACTATAGTTTAGACAATTTATTTAACAAATTTTGAATAATACATACCATTTTATTGTCATAAAAAATATGATTTGTTATGATCAATGTTAATTATGTAAGTTTATTTTTATATTTTAGATAATTTATACCAATTTGTTTAACAAATTTTGACACACAAACTAAATATGCATAATATAATTTTGATACATTGCTCTTTGAAAATTTTATTTTGACAAACTTCAAATAATATATTTTAGTAAAGCTTATTCACTATAGTTGCCCCTATACTATCGTTATCGTTTTAATTTCAAGTTGTTATCGTTTTAATTTCAAGTTGCCCTCTATACTTCTGGTTCTCGCTGTTTATGAGGTGCCTCAGACCATTTTTTCAAATTTTAAAAGATAAAATGACTATTGTACCCATGTCACTACTAGAAAGTGATATTACTAGAAAGTGATATTAAGATACTTTATAGAGCAAATGTTGAAATAGTTCCCCAAACTGGGTTCAGTTGCCTTTTGATCCGAAAGTACAAAAGTTGCAAATCAGTTCACGATATTGGCCAACGGCCAACGGTTGCAGATTGATCCAAAATTTAACGGCGTTGTTAAATGTTTACCGCCCACGAGCCTCGTGAGTAACACAGAGTTACATGTGTTGTTATGAGTTACATGTGTTGTTAATAAGTTAGAACGTAATAATAAAATTAGCTTAGGATGAACTACAATCGTCATTAGGCGTTAAAAATTAACACCTTAACTAAATTTTAGACCAATCTGCAAGCATTGGCCAATATCATGGACTAAGTTGCAACTTTTGTACTTTCAAAACCAAAATGTAAACTAAACCCACTTTCGAGGACTATTTCAGCAATTTAGTCATACTTTATATAATTAAAACGGTCAGAAGTAACATAAACAATAGAAACCATTAAAGCATATTCAAATTAAAAACATTCAAATTAAAAACAATAGTATAGGGGGCAAATATGTACTATGTTTACATTAAAAATAAATGTTTATATTATTAACAACAAAAATTAATGAACGATATCATTAATAAACCATAACCATCCCCGAAAATGGAAATTAGCATTAGAAAAAGAGATCAATTACCATCGCAGTATGCCGGCACTGATGTTAATAAGATATAGATAGTAACATAAACAATAGAAACCATTAAAGCTCCACCAACTTTAAAACAAGCCATTATTTGTGAAGAAAATGAATTATGAAGAGATCAAAGAGAGGTTGAAGACTATTAACTAAAAGGAGTCCTAGCAGTGAAGAAAAGTATATTCAAGCTGTTTTATCAGTTGAGAGATTGCTCTATTCTCTTCCAAAGGATATGAACATATTAAAAATAAATAAATAAATTAGAGAGTTTTATTACACGTTGAGGACATGCAGCTTGGCTGACGCGTGGCATGGAATCTTAATTTATTGTGTCCTAAAATTACTTGTCATTGTTGCACTTACCCACTTGGACCTTAATTTGTTGCTTCGTAAATTACTTGTCATTGTTCTACTTACCCACTTGGACACTTTGTTTTTAAAATTTAACACTAAATATATGATGAATTTTTGTACATCAAAATCATATTCTAAATATAAAATATATATATATAAAAGTATTTAATCTGATTAAAATATAAATACAATTATAAAATGTTAGTTACTACATCCATCGGTTATTTTGGTTTGTCACGTCCAAAATTAACAAACTTTGTCATGTAAATTATTAAAAGTAGAGAGGGTATATACTGAAATCAATTGATTATAGATGGATAACATATCGATAATTTATTGAATTTTAACTAAAGTGGAAATCACATATGTAAATTGTTGATGTGTGGGAGAGAGCAAGAGCTCTGACGAGAACAAGACATTGATTCTCGGCGCCTGAGACACCTTTTCTGATTACTATAGCTCTTCTGACCACCTTCATTAGAATTGTTCACTTCACGGGTTTAGGTAACCATGATTTAAGGCTGTTTTAGAGCACTTACATCATCAGTGCCCTCAAAATCATATAATAAGCAGACAATTGCCTAAAAAATAAAAATGCTACTGTTTCAGCTCTCCTAAAATCCTCTAGCCCCCTAAATAATTATTCACTTCCCCCCTACTCCCCTAATCTGATACGCTCTTCGTCTTGTGGTTACATTTCCCCTCTCCTTTTATCTATTCTTCCTACCAAATTTCCATCTTTTCATCTCATGTTCCAGAAAAATATTCCATCTTTTATAATATAATATCCGATGCAAGAATATCAAAAAAGCATTCTTTTCAATAATTTTACATTCCATATGATATTTTATTTTCATAAAATATTATTAGTGATTCATTTATTCTTAAAGTATTGATGTTATAAAAATTATTTAATTTGATGGTGAAAAACTTTTAAATACGTTTGAATAAAATAGAAGAAATAATGAATTTTATTCACAACTTATTTAAATCACACATGTAATTTTAAAAATATACTTATTGGAAATTTAAAAAGAATATTTACATAATTAAAATTTAAAACTTTTAAGTTATTGTGAATAATAAGGAAGCTGCTAAAGTATATAGATAAAACAGAACTCCAAAAATAGAAAAAGTAATGGTTAAAAATGTATTTTAGGAAATATTATATGGAGACGAATGTGAGTCGGCCTAATCAAATTATAGTATATGAAAGCTTCATTCATGTACCATATCAACAAAGACGGTTTGGCCGAGTGGTGCGGTGCCTGAATAGGCTTTGGTCCGAAAGGGCGTGGGTTCAAGCCCCATCAGCCGTCTTTATTTTTTTCTTTTCATATAAAATCCTCCCATAACTAGTTTGTTCAATTTTTTTCCTTTTGTTATAGAATCCTTGCATAACTAATTTGTTCAATTTTGAAAGTGACTAGGCGGGCGGGGAGTTGTTTCGTTTTCAATTCGACTTAATAATTTAGAGTTAAGTGAAATCTTATTTTTCAGGTTTTAAGTCAATTAAATCTTGTGTCAATATTTGTAAAGTCATATCGAACTCTTGTAATATTTCAGTCGATGTTTACTTAATTTGAACCTTTTTTATTATCAAAATTTGACTTAGCATATTGTTAACACAAACGTAATTGTTTTTCCCTTTTGTTGTATAATTTTCCAATAACTCATTTCGTTTAATTTTGAAGTGGGTAGGAAGGAAGGGAGTTGCTACAATATGAATTCGATTTAATAATTTCGAGTGCAGTTAAATCTTATTTTTCGTGTTTTAAGCCAATCAAATCTTGTGTAAACATATGAAGAGTTGAGTCGGACTCTTATAAAGTTACAATCGATGATGTTTACTTAATTTTAACACTTTTTATTGACAAAATTTGACTAATATTATTAACACATATTACTAATTTCAATTAATATAGTTATATGTCATATATGCTCGTTCCAGTGTACTAGTGGTGTTATGCTATTAATTTCATAGTTATACATAATACTTGCCTGATCTGTTTCTCAAAATAAATTGATTTTAAAAATTAAGGTTTTAAATTGATTTGAACCACAAACACAAGAACTTAGCCTTTTGATTCAATTTAATCTAATAGTTACATAATAGTGGTAATTTCATGCAATTTTGTTACCATGCATCTCAGTTGATGAGGGAAGTAAAATTTTCATTTAACCACTTTAACACCAGAAGTGCTCCTTATAAGTAGTTGTAAGCACGCTATGCGAAGAGACAAGGTGCACATACTTATGCTTCTAGCTATTCACCACTTGAGAACTTGATATACGTGACGGCGCAAAAATATATCAACACCTCCTTATAAAATGTTACTTACTACTTCCATTGGCTAGTTTGGTTTGTAACATCCAAAATTAACAAACTTTGCCATGTAAATTAGCAAAAGTAGAGGAGGGTATATACTGAAATCAATTGATTATAGATGGATAAAACACCGATAATTTGTTGAATTTTAATTAACGTGGAAATCACATACGTAAATTGTTGATGTGTGGCAAAGAGCAAGAGCTCTGACGAGAGCAAGACATTGATTCTCGGCGCTTGAGACACCACTTCCGATTACTATAGCTCTTCTGACCACCTTCATTAGAATTGTTCAGTTCACGGGTTTAGGCAACTAGGATTTAAGGCTGTTGTAGAGCACTTACATCTGTACCCTCAAAATCATATAATAAGGAGTCAATTGACTAAATAATAAAAATGCTACTTTTTTAGCTCTCCTAAAATCCGCTAGCCCCCTAAATAATTATTCACCCTCCCCCTGGTCCCCTAATCTTATACGTTCTTCATGTTTTGGTTACATTTTTCCCCTCCTTTTATCTATTCTTCCCACCAAATTTTGATCTTTTAATCTCATGTTCCAGAAAAAAATTTCATCTTTTATAATATAATATCTGATGTAAAAATATCAAAAAAGCATTCTTTTCAATAATTTTACATTCTATATGATATTTTATTTTCATAAAATATTATTAGTGATTCATTTATTCTTAAAGTATTGATGTTATAAAAATTATTTAATTTGATGGTGAAAAACTTTTAACTACGTTTGAATAAAATAGAAGAAATAATGAATTTTATTCACAACTTATTTAGATCACACATGTAATTTTAAAAATATACTTGTTGGAAATTTGAAAAGAATATTTACATAATTAAAACTTAAAATTTTTAAGTAACTGTGAATAATAGGGAAGCTGCTAAAGTATATTGATAAAAACAGAACCCCAAAAATAGAAAAGTAACGGGTAAAAATGTATTTTAGGAAATATTATAGGGAGACTGATGTGAGTCGGCTTAATCAAATTATAGTATATGAAAGCTTCATTCATGTACCATATCAACAAAGACGGTTTGGCCGAGTGGTGCGGTGCCTGAATAGGCTTTGGTCCGAAAGGGCGTGGGTTCAAGCCCCATCAGCCGTCTTTATTTTTTTCTTTTTCATATAAAATCCTCCCATAACTAGTTTGTTCAATTTTTTTCCTTTTGTTATAGAATCCTTCCATAACTAATTTGTTCAATTTTGAAAGTCACTAGGAAGGAAGGGAGTTGTTTCGTTTTCAATTCGACTTAATAATTTAGAGTTAAGTGAAATCTTATTTTTCAGGTTTTAAGTCAATTAAATTTTGTGTCAATATTTGTAAAGTCATATCGAACTCTTGTAAGATTACAGTCGATGTTTACTTAATTTGAACACTTTTTATTATCAAATTTTTTTTTTAGCATATTGTTAACACAAACGTAATTGTTTTTCCCTTTTGTTGTATAATTTTCCAATAACTCATTTCGTTTAATTTTGAAGTGGGTAGGAAGGAAGGGAGTTGCTACAATCTGAATTCGATTTAATAATTTCGAGTGCAGTTAAATCTTACTTTTCGTGTTTTAAGCCAATCAAATCTTGTGTAAACATATGAAGAGTTGAGTCGGACTCTTATAAAGTTACAATCGATGATGTTTACTTAATTTTAACACTTTTTATTGACAAAATTTGACTAATATTATTAACACATATTACTAATTTCAGTGTACTAGTGGTGTTATGCTATTAATTTCATAGTTATACATAATACTTGTCTGATCTGTTTCTCAAAATAAATTGATTTTAAAAATTAAGTTTTTAAATTGATTTGAACCACAAACACAAGAACTTAGCCTTTTGATTCAATTTAATCTAATAGTTACATAATAGTGGTAATTTCATGCAATTTTGTTACCATGCATCTCAGTTGATGAGGGAAGTAAAATTTTCATTTAACCACTTTAACACCAGATTTGCTCCTTATAAGTAGTTGTAAGCACGCTATGCGAAGAGACAAGGTGCACATATTTATGCTTCTAGCTATTCACCACTTGAGAACTTGATATATATACGCGACGGCGCAAAAATATATCAAGACCTCCTTATAAAATGTTACTTACTACCTCCATTGGTTAGTTTGGTTTGTAACGTCCAAAATTAACAAACCTTGCCATGTAAATTAGCAAAAGTTGAGGAGGGTATATACTGAAATCAATTGATTATAGATGGATAAAACACCGATAATTTGTTGAATTTTAATTAATGTGGAAATCACATACGTAAATTGTTGATGTGTGGTAGAGAGCAAAAGCTCTGACGAGAGCAAGACATTGATTCTCGGCGCTTGAGACACCACTTCCGATTACTATAGCTCTTCTGACCACCTTCATTACAATTGTTCACTTCACGGGTTTAGGCAACCAGGATTTAAGGCTGTTGTAGAGCACTTACATCTGTACCCTCAAAATCATATAATAAGGAGTCAATTGACTAAATAATAAAAATGCTTCTTTTTTAGCTCTCCTAAAATACGCTAGCCCCCTAAATAATTATTCACCCTCCCCCTGGTCCCCTAATCTTATACGTTCTTCATGTTTTGGTTACATTTTTCCCCTCCTTTTATCTATTCTTCCCACCAAATTTTGGTCTTTTCATCTCATGTTCCAGAAAAAAATTTCATCTTTTATAATATAATATCTGATGTAAAAATATCAAAAAAGCATTCTTTTCAATAATTTTACATTCTATATGATATTTTATTTTCATAAAATATTATTAGTGATTCATTTATTCCTAAAGTATTGATGTTATAAAAATTATTTAATTTGATGGTGAAAAACTTTTAACTACGTTTGAATAAAATAGAAGAAATAATGAATTTTATTCACAACTTATTTAGATCACACATGTAAATTTAAAAATATACTTGTTGAAAATTTGAAAAGAATATTTACATAATTAAAACTTAAAATTTTTAAGTAACTGTGAATAATAGCGAAGCTGCTAAAGTATATTGATAAAAACAGAACCCCAAAAATAGAAAAGTAACGGGTAAAAATGTATTTTAGGAAATATTATAGGGAGACTGATGTAAGTCGGCTTAATCAAATTATAGTATATGAAAGCTTCATTCATGTACCATATCAACAAAGACGGTTTGGCCGAGTGGTGCGGTGCCTGAATAGGCTTTGGTCCGAAAGGGCGTGGGTTCAAGCCCCATCAGCCGTCTTTATTTTTTTTATTTTCATATAAAATCCTCCCATAACTAGTTTGTTCAATTTTTTTCCTTTTGTTATAGAATCCTTACATAACTAATTTGTTCAATTTTGAAAGTCACTAGGAAGGAAGGGAGTTGTTTCGTTTTCAATTCGACTTACTAATTTAGAGTTAAGTGAAATCTTATTTTTCAGGTTTTAAGTCAATTAAATTTTGTGTCAATATTTGTAAAGTCATATCTAACTCTTGTAAGATTACAGTCGATGTTTACTTAATTTGAACACTTTTTATTATCAAATTTTTTTTTAGCATATTGTTAACACAAACGTTATTGTTTTTCCCTTTTGTTGTATAATTTTCCAATAACTCATTTCGTGCAATAGCATATTGTTAACACAAACGCAATTAATACCGGCGATAAAAATTCTGCCAAAAAATCACCATACTAATCATATTATCCGGAGATTCTTTATTCTAAAATGCAATTTGTCCAATGATATTCAATGTCATTGCAAGCCCCATCAATATTAATTGTGGTGCTGATGCAAGCCATAGAATTGACATTTCAATACCAATGTAATTCCGCACTTGATTTTCGTGATTCTTTTAATTTTGGGAACAATGATTTTGTCGTAAATGGGAATCGATATACATATGGACATGAAAGATATAATTCCTGATGCCCAAATTGGGATAATTCGGAGAAGATATTTCAATTTGTCAATTTGGTGTATGTGTGCCAGTCTTCATGGTTTTGATATATTTCTTTAAAGGGTTAGATCACGTTCAGTTATTATTGCATCAATAATTATTAATCATTGAATAAAATAGCTTGAATGGGAGAAATAAAGACTCGAAGTATATTTGTCAGATTAACAAATACTCCCTCCGTCCCTAAAAAAATGTCACATTTTGACTTTTGGTGGTCAATAAAACACGATTTAAAACATAAATATCTATTATTCTACGTATGAAAAAATTATAAAAAGTTAATATTTCAAAAATATATATTGAGACGAATCTAACAAGATCACACAAGACTATATTATTTCTTATCGTTTAATGGGAATTCATGATCAAATTTTGTAATATTTGACTAACAAAAGTCAAAATGTGACAGTTTTTTACGAACGGAGTGAGTATGTACTTGCACTTGTAGGACTCGTACATCTCCCGTTTGAGTTATCGTCAAATAATACATGTTTATTTGGAACAATTTGAAATGTTGACTTAACGATCGATTTCTCAGCAAGTTTCATTTTTGAGAGGACTCACTGAAATGACGTTCCTAGATCAATGAAAAAGTCTAAAATAATATAGAGTCGTATATTTACAATCTATTTATTTTAAATATTTATAGTAGAAGATGTATATCAACCCTACTACTAATTAGAATTCGACACATACAGGAGACTTTAGTTGAGTTGAGATTTTCAGTTTTGTACCCTAATATATTAAATCTTTATCATAGTAAAAATATTATTTTTTGTTTTCTATTTTATTTGATAAGTTCAAATTTACTCTTAATAAATTGTGAACATTAAACTATTTAATAAGGATATTCTCGTCCAGTGAAAAAGGAAGAAACCCTTAAGGCAATATATTTCGTCATTAAACTACTAGTTGTGGGCCGGGGTGCACAGTCAATGCATGTGCAAATTAAGATTTTGTTTAGTTGATATTCATTTATTCAAAAAATAAAGGACACAATATATTTTGTCATTAATCTACATTAAACCAACAATAAATACATGTAGTTAAATAAATTTAATTGATCTATTTATTAAATAGAGTTAAGAAATGAGATATAATAACAATTTTAAAATTGTAAGTAACTACCTATTAGAGTAAAAAAGATAACTAACAACCCAATATAAATTAGAAAATGAAAAGAAGGAGAGAGTGTTATGTGACTTTTTTTGGCCTTAGGTATTATATATAGTATAGATGTAAATATAAATATAAATATGTTGTAAGAATGTTGTAACAATATCTAATATTTCGATACTCACAGCTATATTTTTTTACTGTAAGTATGTTGTAACAATATCTAATATTTATGTTGAATATTCCTTCCGTTCCAAAAATAGTTGACGTTTTAGCACTCTTGTTTTGTGCCAAAATAGTTGGCGATTTTAGTTTTCAATGTAATATTTAGACATATTTTCCTCTTTAGCCCCCTATTAAATTCTCATAGTAAAATGTAATCATTTAGTAATTTACATCTTCCATTAAATATAATATATAATTTTATTACCTATACTATTTCACTAGTCAGGGGTATCAATTACATTATTTCTAAAGTTGAGAGGGCTGTAATCCCATGTTAAACTCAGAAAAGAGGATAATAATATGAAGAAATCTTCTTTTATGTATATTCAATAAACAATAAGAACTGCTTACATATATATAACTAAAGCTATAACAATAAATCTAATTTACATAAAGTATGAATATAGGGCACGATATATTAATACTCCAATACTACTCGCCAATGAAACTACATAAAACTTAGAAAAGAAATTGTCTAAATTGGTCTGTTGATGAGGTTTGTTAATGCAAAAAAAGAACAACTTTGTTTTAATTCTTTACTTTTGCATATAAGTAATACTATTAGTAGCTTAGTTGTGATTTTGGTTACGTAATTTTTACTATTTTTTGTGTGGATATAACAGCTGAGGTTGCATACCGTTGTTTAATTAGCTTTCACACTTTAATTGATTGATCTTTTACATTATTCATATCATGTATAAATATATAGAATTTGCTCAAAGTAAGGAGGACAAAAGAAAAAAAAGGTTAGGTCTTTTCTGCGACCAAATGTTGATAAACTTGTAAAGCCTTCACTAGTGTATAGTCAAATAAGATTATCCATTGCTCCTATTTTGATATTTTACTATATTGGTTGGATAAGTACAACTAATTACATGTGTTTGTTAAATAGGATTTGAAGTGTTTGAAAGATTATTTTGCTGAAGCAGATCTGATCGAAATTGTTCCAGTTACAAAATTGGACGGTACTATTATGAGAAAAAAGAAAGATTTTTTCTTCATGTGACAAGAAGCTCTTAGGGTATGTATTATTGTTAGTGTTTAATTTTTATAATTTATTACTCATTTCATTTCTTCAAAAATTATTTTATTTCTTTTGTCAATACGAACTAATACTCGATGAATAAAACTTTGATTAATGGAAATCATAATAGTAATGGTAAAGAAATGTTATATTAATCATATTACTATATTCTAAGTTGGTTTTTCCTTTCAAAATCTAAAGGTCCATTATGAAGTATTGGCTTGAGACTTATCGGGAGAAGTTTAAATGTCTCACATCTGCTGATATATTGGTGAATGTCAAAACTTTTGAAGTAGCCTTTTATGAGCCTTTACTTCTTCGATCGGATAGACTTCACAGCTTAGAGGATTTTGACTTTCTTCTTTACGTTTTAAGTAATTTTCTGAGTGATATATTTGGTCTTTCTGAGCCTCAGCAATTGTTAAAGAGGCGCACCCAAAGACAAGAAAAGTAAGTTATTACTGCTTATCTGAAAGTGGTTTTTATTTATTTATTTATTAACTAGTCTAATTATTTTACTTTTGATTTAGGAAACTCGTGAGTGTTGTTGCAAATCATATGTGCTTCCAACCGTTGAAGTACTTATGTGAAATAGGAAGCCTTATGGCGAAAATTATGTTCATATTGACTGAAAAATAAAAGAGCCACGTCTGCCAACATATCACAATACATGATAAAGATGAATGGTTCAAACGAATTGTATGTCCACGGTTGAATCAAACTTATGGAAAACTGTAAATACAATTTTCGTAATTACAGTATTTTTGGAACATGTTTGGTCCAATTATGTTCGTGAGGAGTGTACAGTTTTCCATGTTTGTGTACACTCCTCACAAACATAATTAGACCCAAACATGTTCCAAAAAAAGTGTCATTACGAAAATTGTATTTACAGTTTTTCATGAGTTGATTCAACCGTGGACATACAATTCGTTTGAACCATTCATCTTTATTATGTATTGCGATATGTTGGCAGATGTGGTTCTTTTGTTTTTCAGTCAATATGAACATACTTTTCGCCATAAGGCTTCCTATTTCACACAACTACTTCTGTGGTTGGAAGCATATATGATTTGCAACAGCACTCACGAGTTTCCTAAATCAAAAGTAAAATAATTAGATTAGTTAATAAATAAAAATTAAAAAAACTACTTTCACATAAGTAGTAATAACTTACTTTCTTTGTCTTTGGGTGCGCCTCTTTAACAATCGTTGAAGCTCACAAAGACCAAATATATCACTCGAAAAATGACTTAAAACGTAAAGAAGAAAGTCAAAAATCTCTATGCTGCAAAGTTTATCGATCGAAGAAGTAAAGGCTCACAAAAGGCTACTTCAAAAAATTTGACATTCACCAATATATCAACAGATAACGAGACACTTAAACTTCTTCCGGTAGATCTCAAGCCAATACTTCATAATGGATCTTTAGATATTGAAAGGAAAAACCAACTTAGAATATAGTAATATTATTAATACAACATTTTTGGCCAACTTTACCATTACTAATATGATTTCCACCGATCAAAGTTTTTAGTCAAGTATTAGTTCGTATTGCCGAAAGAAATAAAATAATTTTTGAATAAATGAAATGAGTAATAAAATATAAGAATTAAACACTAACAATAACACATACCCTAGGAGCTTCTTGGCACATGAAGAAAATATCTTTTTTTCATAATTGTATCCTCCAGTTTTGTAACTGGAACAATTTCGACAAGATCTGCTTGAACACAATAATCTTTCAACCACTTCAAACTCTATTTAACAAACACATGTAACTAGTTCTACTTATCCAATCTATATAGTAAAAATATCAAAATAGAAGCAATGGATAATTTTACTTGACTATTCTCCGGTGAAAGCTTTACAAGTTTGTCAACATTTGGTGAGGTAATTGATGAAATGGTCCCAGTAAGTGGATGACCGTTGCGGTTTGGTCCCTGTAAGTGGGACCGATGCGCAAATGGTCCCTGAAAGTGGGTAGCGGGTGCTCATTTGGTCCCTAAAGTTAACCGATCCGTTAATTCTAAATGTTTTTGTGGTTTTACGTAAATAAATGCTAAAATTGGGCCAAAAATATAATTTTAAGAGTTTGGCTTGGCGACAAACTTAAAACTTCATTTCTCGCTTCGTTAAAACTCCGATTTTGACGATTCAAAATACGTTGGAAAGCTATTTTCGTACTCTTTAAGAATATGAGTTCAAACCCCAGTTTTATTAACATTAATATTTTCAAAACATTTTTTTTGACAAAACATACATAAAAACGTTGAATCACTTATCGTTTTTTTGTAAAAAATGATTTGAAAATATCTCTCATATACAAGCTTCGACAAAGATTATTTATGATTGAAGGCTGAATTTTACCTTTGTATATGCTTTTCATCCATAGTCTAATAACTTTAATGCATTTGAATATCATATTGTGTTTGTTTCTTCTTTGTCCTTTCATGACACATGAATATCGCATTTTTCTTTTGATCATCATTCTTTTCTTTTAACTTCTTCAAGTCATCAACGACTAGTGTATGGTTGGTTCTATCTCTTCATCATCACACTTTAGAAATTATTAGTCCAAGTTGTACTCTGTTTTTAGGACAAAAATCATCAATCATCACTCATGTTTCACTCAATTCACCATTCACTCACTTATGTTTAATAGGGTCCCATTCACTTACACATCTTCCAAAATTGGTTCCACGCGGTTATAGTCATGTAGGTTTTTTGAAATATCAATTTTTTTTAATAATTTTTTACGTTTGTAGAATTAAAAATATTTACGTTCAAAGTCATGTCTCGGTGACCGTGAAAAAATAAAGTGGAATTAGAATTTGGAAAGGAGTGAGTATTTTTTTTAAGTTAGATATGAAATGACTAGTTTGCCATTAAAAAGTCAACGGGAGAACGAAATAGTTGACCAACCAAT
Source organism: Echium plantagineum (assembly GCA_003412495.2). Lineage (NCBI taxonomy): Eukaryota > Viridiplantae > Streptophyta > Magnoliopsida > Boraginales > Boraginaceae > Echium > Echium plantagineum. The sequence goes on along the minus strand of CM016567.1, from coordinate 16,772,601 downwards.
TAGACTAACAAATGCGTTAAAGATATCAGGCTATGGATGCAAAGCATATACAAAGGTAAAATTTAGCCTTCAATCATAGCTTAAAACCTCTTGAATAATCTTTGTCGAAGCTTGTATACGAGAGATATTTTTCAAATCATTTTTGACAAAAAGTCGATAAGTGCTTCAATATTTTTGTGTATGTTTCGTCAAAAGAAATGTTTTGAAAATCTTAATGTTGATAAAACTGGGGTTTGAACTCATATTCTTAAAGATGATGAAAATAGCTTTCCAACGCATTTTAAATCGTCAAAATCGGAGTTTTAACGAAGCGGGAAATGAAGTTTTAAGTTTGTCGCCAAGCCGAACTCTTAAAAATTACATTTTTAGCCCAATTTTAGCATTTATTTACGTAAAACCACAAAAACATTTAGAATTAACGGATCTGTTAACTTTAGGGACCAAATGCGCACCCGCTACACACTTTCAGGGACCATTTGCGCATCGGTCCCACTTACAGGGACCAAACTGCAACGGTCACCCACTTACTGGGACCATTTCAGCAATTACCTCACATTTGGTTGCAGAAAAGACCTAACCTTTTTTTTCTTTTTCCTCCTCATGTTGAGCAAAATCTATATATTTATCCATGATAAAAATACTGCAAAAATCAATCAATTAAGGTGTGAAAGCTAATCAAACAACGGATTGCAACCTGAGCTGTTATATCCACACCAAAAATAGTAAAAAGTAAGTAGTCGAAATCACAACTAAGCTACTAGTAATATTACTTATATGCAAAAGTAAATAGCTAAAACAGAGTTGGTCTCTTTTCTACATTAACAAACCTCATCAACCGACCAATTTAGACAATCTCTTTTCTAAGTTTTATGTAGTTTCATTGGCGAGTAGTATTAGAGTATTAATATAGTGTGCCCTATATTCATACTCTATGTAAATTAAATTTACTGTTATAGCTTTAATTGTATATATATGTAAGCAGTTATCATTGTTTATTGAATATACATAAAAGAAGATTTCTTCATATTATTATCTCTTCTCTGAGTTTAACATGGGATTAGAGCTCTCTCAACTTTAGAAATAATGTTATTGATGTCCCTAACTAATGAAATAGCATAGGTAATAAATGACAACTTATATTTAATAGAAAATATAAATTACTAGATGATTACATTTACTATGAGAATTTAATAGGGCTTAGGAGGAAAATATGTCTAAATATTACATTGAAAATAGAAAACGCTAACTATTTTGACACAAAAAAACAGTGCTAAAACGTCAACTATTTCTGGAACAAAAAAAATATTCAACATAAATATTAAATATTATTACAACATACTTACAGTAAAACAAATATAGCTCTGAGTATCGGTACGCTTAAGGCATATGAAGCAATTGTCATTATTATAGTATTAACAAGTAAGAAGAATATGTAGTGAATCAATTATTTTTCATATGCCCATTAGTAATATATATGCATGTTTCGCTTATAAGTAATTCAGATTTCATCGAGTACTTCTAATCGTACATAATCATATCTTCTGTCCTCAAACTCATGCTAATAATTTGATAAGGGTTCATGAGTTTGCAACAACAATAATAATAATAATTAAAAAAGAAGCGGCAAATGGAAAAAAAAGAGTAAATGTCATAAAAAAAATCTGACGACACTATTAGTATTTACGCCTAAGAATCGATTGCTTATCTAGAAAAATATGATTTCTTGTTTTCGATACTCAAATCTAACGATACCAACGTTGTTGATGACAAAAACCAAAAAATTACTATCTTAAATAAGTTTATTAAGATACTAGAATACCTGGAGTTAATCGAATAGCCTAGTAGAAAAGGCTCTTGTTAATGACCAGAAGGTGCTGGATTCGAAACTCACCTCATTGCTAATTTACAAAAAAGAAAAAAAATAAATAATACTAGAATACCTGTTGATTTCTCAAAAATCCTTGAGAGTTCGTAATAAGCAAAGTATATTGTGTGTTGCCTGCTAATGTTGCACGAGAGACTATATATAGACTCAAAACCAATACTTATATGGTGAAGCTTCCAAAGAAAAAGGTAGTAAGTTTTATAAGGAAATTGTTACCAATTATGGATACATGCCATGCATAAAAATTAGGCAATAATTACCATATTTTTATTTTATTTTAAGGAAATTTATTTTAAGGAAATTTAATATGCCCCTTATGAGAACAATGCACATATTTGTCCACAATGTCAAATTATTGAAAAGAATGTTTTTTGGATATTTTTGCATCAGATATTATATTACAAAAGATGGAATTTTTTGCTGGAACATGAAATGAAAAGATGAAACTTTGTTGGAAAAAGGATATCAGAGGAGGGGAAATTGTAACCACAAGATGAAGAGCGTATAAGATTATGGGACCAGTGGGGAGAGGAAATAATTATTTAGAGGGCTAGCGGATTTTATGAGAGCTGAAAAAGTAGCATTTTTATTTTTTAGTGAATTGACACTTCATTGTATGATTTTTAGGGTACTAAAAGCCCAAATTACTTGAGTAAAACCTAAACGCCTAAAGTAGAAACAAATAACATTAGCTCCTTCCTCTTCCTGTATCAATCGCCATAACCGCCAGTACCACTCCCTACTCTTCCTAAATTCCTACTCCATTAAAAGGGTCCTTTCTTCTCACCATTTTGGTAATTATTATTTAACTTTATTTGTCATATGTGTTATTGATTTTTTCTTTTTCTATTTCAATTTTATAGTTATTTGTTGTTCGTATTTAGAAAATTGTTAATACATATAATAGTTTTGATTAATTAAATAATTATGATGTTGTATGTGAGATTAAAAGTAGATTTTTATTTCAATTTTATAGAAATTTGTGTATACAAAAAAATAGTGAATAAAATTAAATATCAAAATTGTTCACTAAAATTTTAAAGTGTATTGAAATGGGTAAAATTACCAGTTAAAAAAATATATATATACCGAGCCGGGTAAAACCCCACTCGAAAACCCGATAAGAACGAGCCGGGTAATGAATTGGGTTATCCGGGCTCGACACCCGGACCAGGTTCGAGTAGCCTGTTTCCTACTCGACTCGTTAATTACGGGTAATAACCCTGCTCGGTAAAATCGGTACCCGGCCGGGTAACCCGTTACCTGCTCGAACCCGGCTCGTTTGCAGCACTAGGGATGAGAAACGCATGGGGGTTTTAGACGGGTTTGAACCCGTCCGCAAGGTCGCGAGTTTTAGGCGGGTTTAAAAACCCACGGTTTTTTCAAGCGGGTTTTTACGGGTTTGCGGGCGGGTTGGGCGGGTTTGCAGGTTAACCCGCTGGCTTAAACATGTATTCTCTTTTATACTATGATTCCGTCATCGTAAATAATAAGAAGCACAATAAATCAATCCAATAAATGTTTCAGTCTGAATATCAACAATATGTGGGCACCTATTAAAATTATTGAATTATGAAAATACCGCTAATATTTATTGTAGATTAGCCGAATGAATGAAGTTTGTCATTTTTAATGTTTTGTTTTATAGAAAATTGAATGAATTTCTAAATGAATTGAAAAAATTGTGAATGAATTTTGGAATCTTGTTTCTGATCATTTTTGCATAGTTGAGCATTGGGTGGGTGGGTGGGTGGGTGGACTATTTGAGTGAAAATGGCGATTGAGGAAAATTCGCTTGGTCAAATCGGGGTGATGGGTTTTAGAAAGTCACCCTAGACCTGCGGAGAACTCGCGGGTATGGGCTTTTTCAAAATACCCGCATACTTTTTAGAAAACCCACCCGGCGGATTTCGGGTTTCTAAAATTATTTGAAAAACCCGCCCATATCGGCTTCTCGGGCGGGTTTTTAAAATAATTTTAGTCCTTAGCAATAGGGGTGAGCATGGGTTGGGTTGGGCGGGTTTTGGCTAAACCCAAACTCAACTAAATATTTTTCGGGTTTTAAAATTTTGACCCAAACCCAACCCAAGAATGATTTGACCCGCTGCTTCGGGTCCTCCAATTTTCGGGTTGGGTTGGGCGGGTCATTCGGGTCAGACGTCATTACTTTTAACAATTATATAAAAAAAAACTTAGAAATTGCATTAACCAAAACCATAATAATTGTTTAATCGTGTAAAGACTATTAATAACTCATTCAAAGTTCAAACTCCACAAACTAAGTATCAAAAACTAAACATATTACAAAATTATTATGGTTGTATCATGTTTTTGATCTACGACCTGTAAACAAGAAACAAAGATAAGTGCCGCCATGGCTATTTATATATAGATATTGCAAATTATTATTGGTTGACTGATTTTAGCATCTAGTTATATGGGCTATTAGATTTGTATAAAGTATGTTTATGATAAATCTAAAATTTTAAGCATAATATTATAAATTTAAATTAATATATATAATATTCGGGTTGGGTCGGGTTTCAACAGTATCAACCCAAAACCAACCCAATTTTCTCGGGGCCCAATTTTCGGGTTGGGTTGGGCGGGTTGGGTAATTTTTGCACACCCCTACTTAGCAATATTGCTAGGTGAAGGTTGAGGCAATAGGGGAGGAAATAGGGATGAGGAAATAGTTGTATTAGAATCGACTTTTTTATGAAAACACTAAATTACAAGTGAAAAATATGTTTTTGGCAAAATTATGGTGGAACAGATTCATACATAATATCAAATATGATTATGAGTGGTCAAAGATGGAGAAAGTGAAACTTTGGTGATCAACGAAGTTTTATGAAACGTGAGTGATCGACGGTGTCAATTTTCCTATAAATTAATTATAAAATGAGCATATAATGAGCCCAAGAAAAGTAAAGAAACCATAATATATATTTTGTGATATGTTAGGTAAAGAATGCATATGAGGAGATAGAGCACACTTCACCCATATATTGATATTGTTATTTTACATACTGAAAAAGTATGAGAAATTGATATTTTAAAAATATGTATTTAAGTGAATTTAACAATATCGTAAATGACTATATTACCACCTAATGAAAATTTATGATCAAAGTTTGATTTCCACAATAAAAAGTGGAATTAGAAAATGTTAAGAAGAGAATTCTTATTAACATTTTTTTATTATCTTAGTAGAAGTATGACCTTTTAGGAGTTAAGAATTCACCCAAAAATTTTAAACTTGTCTATATCAAAGCCTGAAATGGACAGAGGTGGTAGGATCAAGTATGGGGCAATTGTCAATGCCAAGTATTTCATGGCATAATTTAACATATCTTAAACACTTTGAAGAGTATATGCAATTTTCTTCATTGTTGTAGGGAACCACTATACATACCCGAGTAGTGATTTTTTAATGAAATGATTTCACTCATCAAAAACACTACTCCCTTCACCCCCTAAATGATTAGTACAATTTGAATTTCATAGTCAACAAAACACAATTTAAAACGTAAATACCTCTTATTCTACATGCGAAAAATTATAAAAAGTTGATAATTCAAAAATATATATTGAGACGAATCTAAAAAGGTTACACATGACTATATTATTTCTTATTGTTTAATAATAATTCTTGAACAATTTTTTTAAATTTTGATTACAGATTTTAAAATGTACCAATCATTTAGGGACGGAATGAGTATTTGGATAGTGTGTTAGTGTGTATAACAAGTGAGATTGTTGTACTTGTGTTGGGGATACATTATCCACATCTCAAAGATTGTGAAGAACCAAAACCACTCAAAACATGAACCAAAATGAGAGAACCACAACTGAAAATTGAAAATACAAGAAAAACACTTGTCCATGACTAAATTCTGATATCATATTCAACCTCTTTTCTCTAGCATGATGGAAACCATTTTTTCCCCTCCCTCTTTCTGCCCCCTCTTCAAAACTCCACATGCCCTCCAACCAAGATCACCATCAATTTCACTCCCTCTAACCAAACCACTATGTTGCAGTCTCAAGAAACATTCATCCCATATAACTGCACATTCTTACGAAACACCGAAAAGTTTTTTCAAGAGTTGGCATCAAGGATTAGCAGCTCTAGCTATTTCTTTGGCACTAAATTTCAGCCCGATTTTCGCAAGTGGGTCTGCTTTGGGTTCTGAGTTTGATGTGCTGAATGAAGCCCCTGCAAAAGAGGTGTATGTATATGATGATGCTGGTGTGCTTAGTCGGGTCACGAAGTCGGATTTGAAAGCTTTGTTGTCTGGTTTAGAATCAAGAAAAGGCTACCATATTAACTTCATCACTGTCAGGAAGCTCACTGTAAGATAGTAAGCTAACTTTGGTCTACTCTTAATTATGTTATGTTTTGATATTTATGAATTTCAAAACAGAAGAAGAAATGTGGTCAATTTGGTGAATTTGGTGTCCAGGGTTCGATTCCCCTACTGTTAAGAGTCTATGGGTTCCACTCTAAAACCAATTGTCAATAGAGGGAGTATCCCAAGATCTTATATATTGACTCTGGAGTACACTGACTTCCGACGTGGGATGTGCATCCTAACACCTACCAACGTTTTCTTGGTCGAGCCTGCCACACGGGTTCCCTGTGGTATTTTACCTGGCTAGCGTGGTTTGTAGGCTCTGTCAGCCAAACTGAGTGCGCACTCGACAATTAACGGTTGAGGGTCCCATTACAAAAGAGCAATACTTCTGTTTGTTAGTTAAATGAGTACATGTAGAGCTAGTTTGAACATCCAAAATTGATTGAGTAGTTGTGTTGTAAATGACCCATTCTATTTTAAGCTTCTTGTAACTCATATTAGTAAATTAGGCACTTGCGTATAACAATAGATTTATAGTCCATTTCAATGTAAAAGAATTAAATTGTTTAAATGGATTTAAGTTGATATAATTACATATAGCTATTGTGAACATTAAAATTGGTCTAGTGGTTGGTGGCTATGAGCTTTTCTTGCATTCAAATGGATCTAGCAACATAGAGCTATTGAATTTGATATAACGGGTGTGTACTTGTGTGGCGAATGATCCACGACACTCGGGTAAAACAATAGAGATGTGACGCTTTTGTAGTCAAGAAGTATAAAGTTGTACAGTTTCCTGTGTTATGGTTATGTCTTGGTATTAAATTGATCTAGTATCGTAGAACAATTTCGAACACTGATCTAGTGGCTTTCATTTTTGGAGAAAATGTTGAACATCTTAACGAATCTTAGATGTAGAGAGTAAATAGCGTTGCTAAAAGTGGACTTGTTAACTATAAATTCAAAATGTGAGTGATTGATCATGTGATTCATTTACGAGGGCTAAACACGTTGATTTGATTACAGAGCAAAGCTGATGCATTCGAGTATGCAGACCAAGTATTAGAAAAATGGTATCCTAGTCTAGAAGAAGGAAACAACAAGGGGGTCATTGTGCTCATAACTAGCCAAAAGGAAGGGGCTGTTACCGGTGGCCCTGATTTTGTTAAAGCTGTTGGTGATACCGTTCTTGATGCCACCGTCTCAGAGAACCTTCCAGGTAAACGAATAATTGTCTTCTAATTCTGTTAGCAACAAGTCTCATTTAACATACGTGTTGTTTTTGTTGGATATCGATTCCTCCTCTTTGAATAAAGAGATCATGATGGAGGTTGATGCCTACACGGCTACACACAACACTCGCAACACGAGTACTTTTGTTTGAACTTTAAGTAACTTAGCAAAACCGGGATAAATATGTATGAAAATCTTGAACTAGGTAATTGATATCTAACGCGAAATGGATGATTATTTGATAGATTTGTTTACATTAAGTGTTCGTGTCATGTGTAATTAGATAGATTTTATTACGTTAAACCACAGGTGGAGACTAGATTCACGGTATGGCTAATTGTACTTTAAAACTCTTTTTCCTCGTACAATTTTCAGTCCTTGCCACGGAAGAGAAGTACAACGAAGCAGCTCTTAGCACGACGAAACGTCTAGTTGCTGCCATAGATGGCCTTCCAGATCCAGGAGGTCCCCAAGTAAAAGATAGCAAAAGAGAATCCAACTTCAAGACCAAAGAGGAGACGGATGAGAAACGAGGCCAATTCACACTCGTCGTCGGAGGTCTATTAGTAATTGCATTCGTCGTCCCAATGGCTCAATACTATGCCTACGTCTCCAGGAAATGATGGTTTATTATTGCAGTACATTGAAATGAGTAGATATGGTATAATTTCATTTTGTTTGTATGATTGTTCAGAAGAACTTATTATTAAGATCTTTCAAGAGGACGAATAAAATGGCATTTGTATCATTGAAATTGTTGTTCTATGTTCGCCTTTGTCCTCTAAAATAAATAGGAAAGTCTTAATTTGAAAAAACCATTTTCTATATATAAAACATAACAAAAAAGTTATTTTCTCTGAGAACTTTTTGTATCAGACAAATAAATTGCATAAAGATTAGTACTAACAATTTCCAACACAATTTAGGAGGACATTTTTACAAATAATTTTTCCGATGTGTTATATATCAATTACTAATCACTTTTCATTAAAGTAGATATGCTATTAATGAAAATAAAATTGTGAAACCCAATACTTCTTTACTATAATATCAATTCTATAAATCAATAATACAGCGAGACTTAAAATTATAAAGGGTCCTGTGAAAAGATTGCTATCTTGTTATTTATAGATATTGATAAACCTTTTCAACCTATTCAAATAGGGACCATATAAATCTATTATTTTAGAGAGTATTCCCTCCTCAAAAAATTGTCTTTCTAGACAGTTCACATAAATTAAGAAACAATTATTACATTCACACTTTCTATCTATACCCCTATAAAGCAATCATTAATAATTCAATTATCACTTAACTATATGATGCAATCATTATTTTTTCTGAGTTACTCTAAGCAAATAGGGATATTAAAGGAAAAAGTAGTATATTGTACATTGGTTTATGTAAAAAGACATTTTTTTGGATATTTATTGAAATGTCTAGAAAGACATTTTTTTGGATTGGAGGGAGATACTATCTCCCTCCATTCTAAAATAGTTGACCCTTAGCACTATATTTTTGTTCCAAAATAATTGTAGTTTTAACATTGAAAATTATACTTTTACATTCTCAATGAACTTTTGACTACTTTTTTCTTGAAATTAGCAACCAATCATTGATATTGTTCCTAATAATTGTATTTCTACTTTTTCAATGTACTTTTTGACATTTTTCAATTTTTCTTTAACTATGTGCAAATAGCTAGAACGTCAACTATTTTGCAGCGGAGAAATTATTTATTAAAGGTTACTTTTATATTACCCCTCCAATTTTAATAAAAGTTTCAAATTGTCCTCAGATACTTGTTAAGTTGCAAATTACTCTCTATACTACACTTTGTTTCATTTTGGCCCCTAAATCTTAAATATTGCCTTAGTGTAATCTAATGTTGTTTTAGCAAAAGGGCAAACTTGAAATAACAAATTTATTAGTTTTTTAGGGCACTCCTTAAAATAGAAAAAATTTGCTAATTAAAAGTTAACTCCACCCCGTCATATTATTCCTCATACCCGACCCTAGGGTTGTAAGTTGTGTGTGAGCGTAAAAGGTAAGATCCGGATCGCTTTATTCGGCTCAAAAAGTTTGGCTCATGGCTCGGTGCGTATTGACAAATATCGAGCCGGACAATAAAATCCAAAGTTCTGCGAACCGGACCAAACAGTTTGTTTTTGTTCGGCTCGCCTATTAAATGTATGATGTACAATATTTTTTGAAGATAGTTTATTTTATTTAACATAATTGTATGAAACTAGTATGATGTACTCCCTCCATCCCTAAATGTAAGATCCATTTATTTTTTCACAAACTTTAAGAAAATTCAAAATCCTCTCACATTTTCAATTTTTCCTCCAACACTTTGTCTCACAAATGGAACTTAATTTAGGGATTTTCTAAAACGAAAAATGGCTCTAAGATTAAGGGATGGAGGGAGTAAAATATTTTGTGAAGTATATTTAAAAAAATATACTATACATCATTTTTATTTATTACTTCACTGTTACTATATTAATTTTATTTCAAGTCAAAATTTTGTGTGATAATTAAGAAACTAAAATACACTATATTCATTTTGACAACAATAAAACGATTTATATAATGTTTTATGAATTAAAATATCATTCTTTTAACATATGAGTATATAAATGGCATAGATTAAATTTAAATATAAATAATTATTAGAATCTAAAATTCAATAGTAATTATTAGAATGATTATTGTATTATGATTTATGTACAAAAAAAAGCACATATATTAGTTAAAAACTAAAGAGTATGTTATTTATAGACTAAAATTCAAGTGTTAATTTGAAAGCCGACCAATCTTTTTGTGAATGGTGCGACAAATTGGATCGAACTTATTGCGAACAGTTGGAGAAAAAGTGACCGAACTCGGATTCCATGAAGTACCTGTGAACTCGAACTGAGTTGACCTAAGGTTCGGACCGTGCAGACAAAACTCAAACATAACTACGTTATGTATAGTTAGGTCCATCTACAGCCTTACCCGACCCCGACCCTCACACCCTACTCCACTAATTTTAGCTAAACAATTTCTTGGTGATTCTTGCGTCTATTAATTTTCTATACATTGCTTAAAGTGCTTCTAAGGCAACATTAGTTTAGCCATTGTATATTGGTAAATAACTCCTGATTACATCAAGACCTTATTAACACCTTCTAATAGAGAAATATTTGTGTTAAGGAAATTATGGTCTCAGTAAGGGTCTGTTTGTTAAAACTAAATGTCTAAATCCGAAGTCTGACAACAAGTGACTGAATATTGAATGTCTGAATCTGAATGATAATTGAATCTGAATACTGAAAATATTTAAGTGTTTGATAACAGTTCATTGAAAATGACTTAAACTACGATGTATGATGAATTTGCCCCGGCCATACTTCCTTCATAATATATGATTTACTAAATAAGTCATTTATATAAATATTATAAACTAAATTATTAATAGTATAAATATAATATCATAATTTATTAATTAATAAAATTATAACAAAATAATTAATGTCATTCAATCAATTGTAAAAATCCAACAAACATACATAATACTTAAAATTCATAAAATCAAATATAAGATTCATTAAAAATTAAACAAGTATATATAATAATAAAATGTATAGTTGATTATGTAATTGACTTCTAAATTCCTATCTAATTTGTAGTAATTCTTCTCATTTTAGTGAAAAAAGTGATAATTGAATGAGAAAATCATTAATTAACTAACCCTCCCCCCCCCTCCCCTCTCTATCCTTCTTCATCGTGCAGCAACAGTCTTGTGGCCTCCAAGGGATCTAATTACATGGCTAGTCATGATAAATTAATGCTTAATGATGAACACATAAAAACGTTACCAATTGATTGATTTTTATTAAACTTCAGGTAGTATTCATCCAATATTCAAAGTTATTGTTTTTATTTTCTAAACGTGTGATAAAAAAAATACGTGTGATAAAATAGAGAAATAGTAAAAATACAAATTGAATAAAGAAAATAAAATTATTTGCTATTAGAGAAAAATTCTTCAACAATGGAAGTTACTAATAATTTGGAGAAAAAGTTGCAGAAGAAAAACGTGATTTTTAAGGCTAGAATTTAATAAAGTGGAGATTTTTTAAGAATAGTGGAATTAAGTTACTAAGAGGAGAAAAATAAATAACAAATTTTGACTTCAAATTTTGTTAAGGATTTCATTCAGATCTAATTTTGTTCAGCACTTAATTTTTTATATTAACAACCAAACTTAATTAAATAAGTACCACATTAATTAATTTTAGGTACTTCATGAATTTAACAAATAGGCTCTAACTTCGACCCGTTAATGTTTAGCGTAATAAACTTTCTATTAAAACCTCTCCATTACAATTTTCAATATATCATTCTTACGATCTATACATAAAAGTTGGTAAAATAGAAATGTAAAGGTCCATTAAAGTAAATTGAAGAAATTAATGCATATGGGAATATCAAAATATATGTAGGAGAGATTGAGAGAAAACGAAAGATGGTAATTTCCATTCTTCATTCTTTTGCTTCTAAATAGCTTGATCTGTCATAAAACGCTTAGAGTTCTAATATATACAGTCTATTTTAACTTAAAGAAAGAGTTAATACATTTACAATGAAACAAGGTTCACAAAATCAACCTTCTCCCCATGTCAATTGCCTAATATCCTGCAGGGGGGCACGAGGTTTGGTTAGTTGCCCCGAATATCTACACACGTCACATATGAACCTCATCGGCTCTGTCTCCTGGTCTGGGATTCCGGAACACCTAGTATGTTGCCAAACTCCACAAACATCACATGCCAACATCCGCTCCCCATCATCGTCCATAGCGCCACAGGAGCAATCCACGGTCCATTTCTCCACACCCCTCTCCATTCTAAATTTACTTAATATGTTTTTACCAAGGCATCTTCCCCTGACTCGAACTGAGCCAACTGATCCGACCAATAGCTTGACTTGGGTGGCCTCATCAACGCTGCCATAGCCAATCAACTCTTCAGCAACAAAACTTTTGAATATCACATACACATCACGAAATGCCCTTTCTGCTTCAAGCTTGACATCAGCAATGGTAGCATCAGATGGAAGAATGAGTACCTCTGGAGGTATATTCATTAGATGTTCCTCAGATTGTTCCATGGCATCCACATCACATAGAAGCTGTACAGTGTGTGGTTTTGCTAGAAGTAGGAACTCCTCAGGCTTGTAGTCTTTCATGAACTGCTTGCAATCAATAAGAGTTATTGCCGATCTGACAGCAACATCTCTCTTCAAGCATGTCGAGTAGGATAGCATAAATTGAGGAAGAAGCATCATCTTAAATAAATATCTCAAATCTCTGACAAGGTGCTCTTGAGATGGATAATATTTATAAGTTCCAGGTGAAGGCATATTTACATCTTTACCTATCCCGCTCTCAAGTCTGCACCAAAAAACTTAAAAATTAAGGCACTGATAACCAAATTCTCCTCCCCAAACAGAAAATCGTAGGTATAACTACATAACTGAGAAAGACGATCGATTAGACATACCATAACTTCACGATAGATACATATATGTACTTCTTAATTTTCACTTACACATTTGCTCAAAAAGTTAGCAAATCACTGAATGTTGTATGTAGACCTATACTAAAAAAATGAACATAAGAAATAGTTACCTAAACTCAATTGCACCAGAATCAGGATTACAACGTGCATTGAAGACTAGCCCATCGGCTGCCATCTTTCCCTTTAGTTCCTTGAGGCAATAATCAAGCAACTCGGGTGGTCCCACCATACAAATAGCACCTTTTAATACACGCCAGCTCACCCATTGGTCACCTTTAACAGCCCGCAACACTCTGAACATTGCATCTTCCACATGAGATATATCACTGCTAGACCATGCAGACAAACCAGAATTGCATATTCCAGGTTTCTTAGATGTGGCATCGCCAGCACTCAGGCAAGATTTGCTGACATCACTGATCAAACCCATCAAGAAAGAGAAGAGGTCCCTAATATTTACAAGTTCACTTTCTGACAAAGACTGATAAAATAAAATAAGATCATGAACTCGAGACCGAGGTGCCCTGCCGCGAGAATAGAAAACATCTAATGCGGTAGAAGATAGATTTTCAATGGCCGCCTTGTATGCATCATGTGTGAGACCAAAACTTCCAGTACCAAACTCATAGCCCCAATTACCATACCATGAGCGACCTTTAATCACAGCATGTAGCAACCGGAACTCTAGTCCATACTTCTTGGACACATCCATTACACTGATCTTTCTGCTCAATCAAAGCGGGAATCATAATGATGAAGGTCAATTGTACAAGTCACAATTGTTTCGAAGTATGTAAATGTGTCACAAGATACAAAGTGCTACAAATTCCTATTCACTAGTTTACGTCACGAGATATCAACTTAACATTTCTTCCTCAAAAGTAGAATTAAGCTAAGTCATATGAGAAGAACAAGCAGGATAAATGTTGCATGTCCCTCACCTGACACCAAGAACTTTGCAAAGACGGTCCCAAAAGTTCATAATTTGCTGACCAGAGAGTAACTTTGAACCACCTTCTATGCCGTGTACTCTGAGAAGATGTCCCAAACCGTTAGCATGGATAACACCATGTAGCAGGTGGGTGGTATCCTCCAATTGGTTATATGTCCAGTCTTCCACATCTTCGGGTTCCATTACATGATTACAGGTGGTACACCTAGAAAATAGGAAAGGCAACAGATGCTTAATGACACTAGCACTTTTAGGGCATTGCTTTAACATTTCATTAACAGCAGAAAGAAAAGATAAAATGCCACACCTTGCCTCTTCCATATGTAGAAGTTCACCGCATCTGATACATGATTTCTGGTAGCCACCAATTGAATGACCATCAGCCTTTACAATAAAATGATAACGCTTTGTGCAAACTGGGTTATTGCTCCAACCTGATTACAAGTATATCTAATATGGTTAATAACTCTAAAAACAGCACAAGATACTAAAAAGAAAAGCAAATGTTGGTTTAAGGCCCCCATGGGGAAGTGGATGTTAACGATTTAGCGATAAAAGCAGGTTGAATGTAGTAATTAACTTCTAAAATAATTCCAGAAGTCACAGTTAACAGTATTTAAGAGCACGTTAATACTCAATTCATATTATAATGTCCTTTATACTCATCATGTTTCAATATCCTTTATACTCATATTAACAGTCGGCTTAAATACCTAAGATAACAGGGCAAAATTGAAACAATGAGCATCAGGATACTGTAAAAACCCTACTCAACAAGTTGCTGGTCTTCTAACTAATTAATCGTGTACTCCGATAACTTGCCATAATTCTTTTTATCCGTTCAGACTTTAATGAACTAGGCAGCCAGGCAAGATTAGATAGCGAGGGTAGTTTGATGAACAATCATGAGTAATATGACCAATAAATTAATAATGTCAAACCATCATTGCAAAGCCAAATCACATAAATTGACCTAGAACCCATGTGCCAGATGAATCCTTCTAGCTAAGCACTACAGTGAACTCAACGGGACCTAATAGTTGGTTATATCACTTATTATATGCGACAAGAAGTTTGAAACTTCATAAAAGCCATTCTATGGTACACAAATATATGTCTAAATCTCAGAATAGCCTATTGGTCACAAATTAGATTGAAGGTCTATTAGCAAAACCATCTCCCATACTCCCTATAGATAACTTCCCATGCGAGTCTATTATTTTTAAAGTCTTTTCAATGATTCTAATAATTTCCAAATGACCTCTCATCCTACTACATTTGCTCAACTTCTGGCACATGAAATCTTACCTAGTACCGAAGCTTAGCCCCTGCAAAGCTTCTTTTCTAAATGTTTCATCCATGGAAGACGCCAAAAGTAAAAGTAACCACTTAATATTAAGCTAACACTCTATATGGTAGACATGAAATCAACTTAAATCTGCAAACGTAGGAATGTTATAAAGAGCTAGCTCTCACAGATCCGTAGCAGTTATCAAGCCGGACGAGCAAGAAATTAAGCTTAGCACTTCAACAAACAGCTCGACTCAGCTCAGCTCGTTAACAGCTCAGCCAAGATGCCAATACACGGTAGTAGAAAAATACAATCGGACTTGTTAACAACCCTAAACACACCTAAAATTCTCAAACCTCAAACCACACCTCCTCATCTCTTGTTTTTCCTACAATGTTACCATGTCTTTTTCCCCTAGAAAAATTTAATGCTACTGAAAAAATAAAACATACAAACAATGTAAAAGAAAATTATAAAATATTAACAAGTCAAGGAAAATGATTCGTAACCAGGAAGCAATAGAAACCCGATTTTTGTCGTACTCTTCACTTCAATTATTCATTTTATGAAAAGGACAAAATTCTGATGACGTATTAATTTTTTCTCTTCTTTAAAATTTATATTAGTATATACTTATTTTTTATATATGCTGTGTAATCCTATCTTCATTTTATTTTAGTTAAATAATTAACTTTAAACCTAGTTTAAGTTAATCGAATAGGCTCTTGCAAGTACAGAATATCTCGATTTGAAACATATCTCATCGTTAATTATCAAAAAAAACTTCGAACCTAGCTTAATACGGAGTATTGTATAAAATATTTTATCTAATTTCATTAGTTTTTTATTTTAAAAAAATACTTCAAATAGGGAGTGACATTTATTGTTCGAAAAATGTCTACCTAATTTTTCACTACTAATTATAGGGGTGGGACTTGGTTTAATAGTCAGTTACTCAAATATTTAATTATATTAAAAGAAATTAATGCACAATATTGTTAACATAATAATTTAATTCAAAAATCGAAAACTTCTGTCAACCTTCGTAAATTTTAATTAAATTTTAATCATTGAAAATCATTCGTAAATTTTAATCATCGAAAATCAAACTCACCGACGACTCGGCAGTGGTCACAATAAACATTCCTAGATCTAGCCACATCCTCCTCCACCACATCGACACACACAACCGAGTGAGTGAGTTGTTCGGAGTCACCCACTCGGAAGAGGATCTGCCACGTCAGCAGGTGAGGGAAGAGCGTACACGGAGGAGGAAGCGTAGCGTGCTTGGACAAAAAGTCTTTAACGTTGACCCTAAACGGCGTCGTTTCGGAAGAAGGAGAGGGGGGAGGGGGGAAGGTTAGGAAGTCGAAGAGATCTGCTGTCACGCGCCGCCTCTTCACTCTCTTCATTGCTGGGGTGGTTCTGTTAACTACCATGACTTGTTCTTAGATCTATGGGTTTGTCCCAAAATTGTTGTCCACAAAGAGTGTTAAATTAAAGGGATTTGAGGAAAAGTTGGACTTCTGTTTCGGGAGGGAGTGTTTTTATTGGAATTTATAGCGGGGGTGGTTTGGTAATTTGAAACGGTCAAATCTTGTTTGTTAAGGAAGAGTGTCGAGAGCCGTGATCGTGTTTTATGCTTTGTGAATCGTGAGCTATGCAACTATTTGTACTAGACACCCTCAGAAACTTTCCATCTTTAAAATATGGCCCAATCAAAATATAGTTTTTTCCCTATCCTTATCTAACGTGCTCCAATTAAAAATTTTAGTAATCGTTATGGTAAATTTAAAAGATTATGACTTTTTCACATTTCCTATTCTCCTCTATTGCATATGTCTAAAAAGTCACATGAGAAGTTTTTCATTTTTTAAATTTTTTAATTTTTTTATTTACTTTAATTAATACTATCTCCATCCCTGAATGATTGTCACATTTTGACTTTTGGTGGTCAACAAAACACGATTTAAAACGTAAACATCTATTATTCTACATGCAAAAAAATTATAAAAAGTTGATATTTCAAAAATATATATTGAGACGAATCTAACAAGGTCTCACAATGCTATATTATTTCTTATCGTTTAATGATAATTTATGATCAAATTTTATTATGTTTGACAAAATGTGATATTCTTTTAGGGACGGACGGAGTAGTTATTGTTTTTTTACTCTATTAATTTATTTTATTTGGTAGTTAGTACCTAATTAGAATTCAAGATAAAAATATCCTTAATCGTAAGGATAAGTTTTGTTTTTTTATAGGTAGAATTCAAAATTACAATGGAATTATAATAGTACGATGAGTTCCAACAAACGAATACTCTTTGTAGAAGACAATAAACATGAAATAAAATAAAGACAAACAACTATAACATTCAAATATGAAGACTGCTGCTTTTGAAACTCCTTCAAATGCCAAATAAGTCATTTGAACCCTGCAACTCCAAAGAGAACTAAGTGAAAATATTAATTCATGGTTAACACTAGCTTGTGCACAAGTTTTATATAAATACATAATAAACATATGATGATAGTTAGAAGAAGCAAGAGGGATGGGTATCTAATTTTTACATGAATAGAAGAGATGCACAATGCTCCCTTGGTCGGTGTCACTTATTACATGCGACAAGAAGTTTGAAACTTCATAAAAGCCATTCTATGATACAAACTAGCCTTAATATCTAAAATAAGTCCAACATCTCGAGTTTTATGAAGATAACATAACGTAAACACGATTAACAGTAACGTCCGACCATTGGGTAGTGTTGTCCTTAATGAAAGATGTAAACCCCTTGCGGATTCAAAAAAACAACACAAAACTTAGCAAATATTAATTCATGATTACAATCACTTTGTGTTTCGTAGTTTCCAGAATGTAGAAGTCGAACTTGATGAATTAAAGAGGAAAGAGAAGTAGTAATTGAAATGTAACATGAACAGAAGAGAAACTCATGGTTCTCTTGGTCAATATCACTAGTTAAAATTTGATCAATATCGACTATGAGTCGATTATATAAAGGGCAATGAAACCAAATGGAAGTAGAGGTTTGACACGAGCAGAACTCAAGCTTCTCTTGGTCAATGTCATAGGTTTATTTTTTCAATGTCGATTAAGAATCGACTAGATAATGAGACCTTAAAGTAAATTTAAAAAGGACAAAATCCATCAAAGTTCAAATTCCTAAATTATAAAAGCTAGAGGTACTTGTGTAATTATAAGACGAAATAATATGAGAAAAAAGAAAGGGAAGAACATATAATATTATTGTTTCTAAGATGATCTCATTTGTTACCTTGGTTCGTGACCACTAGAAGGTTCCCATAATCTACTTTTGTAGCGAGAGGAGCCCTTCCGTTGAATCATGTCCACCCCATCCACAAAAACCATGCTCCTGCAATTGTTAGAAGTAAATTATTTGAAGGAGACTTCTCTCTGTCACTGTTAGTTCTTTGTCCAATCTAATAGACAAATGTGAACCCAAAAATTTCACGAACAAAGTGGGTAACATAGCCACCAAAATAGTCAATAATGTCCCAATGGAAAAGAAAGCCTCTACCCCAAAGATTATAAGCGCCAAAGGGCAATCGAAGAGGGACAAAAGCCATCCATGCTATGATATTTATCTTCCTAAGAACATACCCAACTACCTCAAATTTGAAAGGATATATCAACAAAAACACTTTCCATGTTCCTTGTGTCCATGTAAAATCTCGCTTCTGAGAAGCTTTCTTAAAGTTCCATTATAATCCTAGATCATAGGAAAACCCTAACAGTTGTCCTCTCTATAGACTCTAATTGTCATTTTATTCCTGGATCTAATGAAAAATTTCATTCAATTGCCCCTGCCATAGATTCCATCTGAAGAGTGGTTATTCCATACTTGATAGATTATACTCCTAATTTTGTTCGCGTAATCCTTATAGCTCAATATAAACCAGCCTGATATGAATGCTTAAAACGATCATCTTTTCCAAAGAATGATGCATATAACATGCTCTTAAAAATAGGAGAACAAACTCTCACTATATCGTATCCACTTCTACTATAGAGAAAAACAGAGAACATTGTTACATAGATAGTCCATTCAACATCACAAATGAAAAATAACTCGTTAAGGATATTTAAATAATTTTGAACTTACACTTTTGATTTGGACTTGGAGTGGAATTTTCCTCAATTAGCGAGGTTGTGTAATTCTCTTTAATTTTTTATAAATTAATTTAAAATTTAAAAAGTACCACAAATATAAGCATGTTAAACAAAATATGTATATACTCGATCGTTTTCGGTTCTATAAGTGGGCAACCATCATATTAGTGGCCCCTACGCACCCCGCTTTGGATGCCTCGCCTGATTAGGGGAGTATAGCTTGTCTGTTAACCACTCCATTAACACAAAGTTCGCTCCTTAAGAAAGTTGAACCTAGTTTCCGTGAAAAGGCGAAACTGCTAATACTTTGCACTCTAGTTCTTTAGCAGCTGAGCTGTGCGTGAGGACCGACGATTTCGGTTATCTTTATGCTAAAACCGAAAACCAATTAATATTTGTTGTTTTGATTTTTCTTTTACCATTTTGGTTTGTTCACATTTGTTTTCCTACCAAAATGGGTAAATTTTAGATTCGATTTGATCGATGTTTTAATTAGAATCGAATAAAAAACATCCTAAGAAGAATAATGAAATAAAAACTACTCTCTCCGTCCCTAACAGATTGTCACATTTTGACTTTTGGTGGTCAACAAAACAAGATTTAGAACATAAATATCTATTATTCTACATGCAAAAAGATTATAAAAAGTTAATATTTCAAAAATATATATTGAGACGAATCTAACAAGGTCCCACATCATTATATTATTTCTTATCGTTTAATGGGAATTCATGTTCAAATTTTATAATGTTTGACTAACAAAAGTCAAAATATGACAATCTTTTAGGGACGGAGGGAATAAAAGATTATTAACAATTGACAAACAGAAATGAACACCTAAATATAGTACTGTACTATATTTGATATGTAAAATTGATTTGAAGGTAAATTGGTAGGTAACACTAAAAATGGCGCACTAACTGCCAAATTTGACAAAATCCCGCCAAATTCCAAATTCCTTCCCGCCAAGCTGGCAATCAACAGCTGGTAATTCCCCACCAATAACAAGTTTGAAAATTTTTTAAATTCCAAGTGTTGTTTCTTTTGGATTGATTTCAAAATTTAAAATAAAACATGAAATGACGAGCTTTTAATATTGTATCTTTGGTTAATGATTGAAACTATACAATAAACTTATTTTACAATTAAGATTTTATTGAATAACTCGAAAAAATTGTTTTAACATTTTTTCTCACGATATATTGGTGAAATCTTGTTCAATAAAAATTGAATTTACATTGAATAAAATATTATCTCTAGTTACTTTATTTGTATATATCATATATTTAAATGCAAGAATCATTCCAAAAAAAAAGAAACCCCAAAATTTAGAATTTTCGAACAAGCCCCTTTCTCACTATAAAACCAAATGAACAATCTTCTTCCTCCACACCATCTCAATTCAAACCCCACATTCCATTCAATTTTACCCCTTTTAAAACCCCAATTAAAAATCAACGAAATGAGTTCGAAAGACGGAGAAACAGGGTCGAAAGGAGGGAGATGTAGAGCGAAGAAAACCAAGTCGGTATCTCGGTCTTCAAAAGCAGGGTTGCAGTTTCCAGTAGGGAGGATAGCGATGTTTCTCAAGACCGAGAAGTATGCAGAGCGTGTGAGTGCTGGTAATCCTGTCTACCTCTATACTGTCCTTGAATACCTACTTGTTGAGGTACCCTCTTCATTTTTATCAACTTAATATATATAAGGCTTATTTTTATTTTGCACCCTCAATATCAGCGAATTTTCAAATTGCACCCTAAACTTTATTTTCTATTTTGCACCTTAGAAACGATTTTTCAACAATAAAAATGCCAAATTAGATGGAATTTCGTTTTAAAAGAAGGGCAATTTCGGAACATCACATATATTAAACTTTTGGACACCTTTTACAAATAACTAAACTTATGAATTAAAAATTAACCCTTATCAAAAGCTAAAAAAACAACAACATAGTCAGACAATCAAACCTCAAGTAACATAGTGAGACCATTGAGAAATATCAGAAGTATGGTCCATAATCAAGCTAGGATTTTATTAAGCTTCCCACCAATTAGCTTGGCTGGATTTCCTACAACAGTTGTCCTAGCAGGAACTTTCTTCAACAGAAGCGAACCAGCTCCAATCTTAGGCCCTTCCTCAATCCTCACATTTCCAAGAACACAAGTACATGCACCTATCAACACCCCATCACCAACCTATCTCATGAAGCTTTTCCATTCTCACCTAAAGTCACTAACCCACCCCTTCATCTTCTTCACCAAACCCTCCCATCATCTTTTTCCTAACACCCTATCCCACTCACCCCCACTACTACCACGCGAAAACGAAGTGAATGACGCCTGCAAAAATTCTGATGGGGATGGGGGCAATGGAAAAGTAATCCACATGACCCGAATCAACCTGACCCGTAGAATCCGGATCACAGGCTGAGGCATCAGGTGGAGAGGAACGAGGTGACACCCCAGAATTGACGGGAGAGGGATTTGGTGATTTCGGAGAGGTCCTTTTTTGACGCCATGTGGCGATGAGGATGATGGATCTTGATTAGATCTAAGCCTCTTCCCTGCCCTCAACCACCACCATCAACCTCGAGTTTGGAAGCTCGAAAGTCTATACATGACCAAGAGTTTGACCCATAAGCTGCTTCTGAAACAACGTCTATTTGGGTTGCGCATGAAGCAAGGTACATCTCTAGAGGAGCATCTTGAACGTTTTAATTGAATTTTATTGATTTAAGGGGTATTGGTGTTGCCGTCGATGATGAGGATGCGGCCTTAATTCTGTTGGTGTCTTTACCGAACACATATGAAAACTTTCGTGAGAATATGACGAACGGTAAAGATACTATATCCAGGGAGGAAGTCAGATATGCACTTCGGAACAGGGAGTTGAGACATAGTTGTAGTAATACTTTGGACAGTCAGGCTGTGCGGCTAGTAGCCAGCAACAATCAGAGATTTGCGAAGACAAGGAAGAAGAAGTTCCAGAAAAAGCAAATCAGCAAGGGTCCGAAACCTGAGGATGTCTGCAACTACTAAGGGAACGGACATTGGAAGACTAATTATCCTAGGAAGATGCAGGGACAACAAGGTGTGCCAGGTACTCCCCCTGTTGCCGAGGACATACGAGATATGAGGAGGATATTGCACTTGTTGCCAACACCCATACATGCAACACCGATATATGGATTTTGGATTCCGCGGCTTCCTACCATATCTGTCCTAATAAAGAATGGTTCACTACTTATTTACAAATGGATGGAGGTAATATTTCTATGGACAATAGTTCAGTTTGCAAAGTAGTAAGGATGGGTTCTGTTAAGATTAGGAATCATGATGGTAGGTTTTGTACTTTGAATGAGGTGAGACATGTTCCACAGATGACTAAGAATCTTATATCTCTGAGTCTACTTGACTAGCGGGGATGAAGTTTCAAGGGAGAAGATGGAGTGATAAATGTCTACAGAGGATCTGAGGTAATTCTGAAAGGTGTTAAGCATGGAACTTTGTATTTATTACAAGCGACTTCGCTTCTGGACACTGCAGCTGTAGCATCTGCCTAAGTAAATCAGGAAAATATGATTAAGTTGTGGCACTTGAGGCTTGGTCACATGAGTAAAACGGGGATGCAAATTCTGGCTAAGGACAATCTTATTGATGGGCACAAGGTTGAAAGTCTGAATTTCTGTGAGCATTGTGTGTTTGGTAAACTACATCGCAAAGTAGCCAACAATGTTTTTCATAAAGTGAAAAAAGACATTTTCATTGCCTTAAATGTAGAGATATCAAATCTTGCTTCATTAAAAATCACTTAATTTTTGAAAAGTCATATACTCCAAAAACAAAACTTATTAACGATAATAGTTCTCAAATTTAGGTATCACCTTTTAGTCGCTTGTGCAAACTAAAATAATACTAGTACCATACTACTACTCATCGAGCCATCGATACTCGTAGAATCTTGCGAAGTTATATGTAAAGGACATGTGATTGTGACCGGTATTACTCCCAAGGGGAGGTAGTATTATTTGTTTCCTTCTCATAATGGCAAGTATGTTAGGGTTATTGGCTAGTCACCCTAACAACCTAATCTTAGTCTCTATTATGTGGGCTTATGGACTAGTCATCCATAATCCTAACATAGCTTTCCCACATATATTCTTAAGCTATAAAGAATTGTCTTCACCTTTGAACTTCTCATTTCTTTTTGGATTGCCCAAATTCCTTTAGATTGGAGGAATTTGGAAGAAGATATGATGTTAAAAGGCCAACAGTACATTAAGTTTTTAAAAATTGCTTGCATTTTCGGAAGACGGAAGTTATTGGGGCTTTCAAACGGTTAAGATGCATGATATAATGCATGCACGGTCGGTCCATAAATTTTTTAGGTCTAATGCGAAAATTGAAAATTAGGGCCCTCAATAATTTTTTTTTTCGATGACTCATTTTTATTCATTGAAATGAAAAATTAGAAATTACACAAAATGATATCTTTGAACATTATTTGATGCAAAATTATTACACAAACGGTATCTTCAAATCCATTATCACCTAAAATATTTTCTGTTTCATTATCAAGATTTTCCCAAGTTCTAGGGTCGCAAAAATCAAAATGTGAAAAAGATTCACTATTGTAAGCTAAATTTTCATTATTGATTTCATTTGGCATAATTTTTTTTTATTATCAAGTTCTGTTGACACTATATTTTCATCACTTGAGACTACATATTTAATTGATCACTAGCTATAAGAATACTTTTTAATAAGATTTTTCGCTTTGTACTTCTAGTTATACAACTAATATATTACTCCATAGGAAAGACCGAAAGACTCAAAGAGTACTAGTAAGCTAAGTAAACAGTAGTTCTGTCCACGAATCTAAGTTTCTTTTCGAATATAGTTTTGAAATTATAAAATTAAGCAACGTTTCGGAAACATTATGTGTAATGACCCACCCAGGTGGGCCCCTGAAGTTAGGCTCGATATCAACTCGGTAACAGAGTCATCACTCGATGGATGACTCAATAAACTTACTTAAAAACATATGAGTAATAATAATAAATAGTGATCACAAGGCCCTTATACGGGCTTGGCTCGATTAGGACTCAAATTGACCGAACGAGCAAACTACTAACGAATTTTAAATAAAACGGAACGAGTTATTAAAGATATATATATAATTTATTATTATATTTAAAATAGAATTAAGCCATATTATTACATCGTGGAAACATTTTAATATAATGTTTTTATATCGATGTTAGTTCATCACTTTTAATAATAATATATATGTATAATTTTTCTATAAAATTTGGGGCCCTCTAAAACGGGGGCCTAATGCGGTCGCGCTCCCCGCCATGGGTAAGGGCCAGCCCTAAATGCATGACTTTCCATTGTATCTCTCAGGTCACGAGTTCCTTTCCCTAACAAAAGTTAATAACAACGATAACAAAGAGGCACAAGCATATGTAAGTATGAAGACACATCACTTGTTTGTTAGTGGAGAAATCAACCCGACTGCATTTTGTGATGTTAGGAAACTTCGTAGTTGTCATGCTTCCGGTCTTAAACAAGATGTGGCATTGGATCTTTTCAAACAACTCAAGTTTGTTAGGACTTTGAAGTTGCAGCATTGTTCTATAAAAGAAGTACCAGAAAGCATTGTACAGTTAATACATCTAAGGACACTTGACTTGAGTTACAATTATGAACTATGTTGTCTACCTGAAGCCACTGGGGAGCTGTATAATTTGCAATATATTTTGCTTGATAGCCCATTACTTTTCCCTAAATCTCTAAGTAAACTAATAAACCTTCAAAGATTGGACAGGTTCGCCATCGAGATGGGGAAAGTAAGTTTGGGTACCTTGAGGAATCTTAAGAAACTTAGGGGAAAATTGGAGATTCAGTTCAAAAGGGATATGCTGATCAAATTGACGCCGAAGATGCCAAACTTAGTAGTAAAAAGCATATCACAAAGTTGTATTTTGATTTCCATTCTCATGAAGTAACAAATGGTGTGTTAGAAGCTCCCACGCCTCCTCCGGGTGTTCAAATTTTGAAGACATTTAGTTTCAAAGGTGAAACATTCCTACCCAACTGGATAACTTCTCTCAGCTACCTCAAAGAACTGGTTCTCAGTTATGCTCCAAATGCCATGTCAATACCTCCCTTAGGGAATTTTGCATGTCTTGAGGTCCTCACCTTACAATATCGACAATGATAACAAGGAAACGTTTCATGTTTTCTCCAAACTGGTAACATTTACTCTCGGATTTTGTAATGAATTGAGCGAATGGGAGGATATAGAAGCTGAAACAGCCGATACAATAACAGTGTTGCCCTAAACTCGAATGTCTCATTATTGAGCAATGCGAAAAGCTTCAAGTGTTGCCACATCGACTTCTCTGCAAAGCCCCCAGACTCAAGAAGCTAGAAATCAAGTAGTGCGAATTGTTGGAAGAGAGTATAAAGGAGGATCAACTACTTATGTTGCAGAATGAGGAAATACATAGTATTAATAAACTCCGCTCATCCACGAGTCGAGAAGGAGTTAGCTGGCTAAGTGCGCAGCGTAGGGCGCTTAATGTGAACGTGATCACATTTTGCTCCAATGTATGGACCAAATACTTCATTTTTTTTATGTTTCCCCCAAAAATAATATACTCCCTCGATCCTTTTCTTTTTATAGGTAATAAAAATATATTAATTAGTTATAGGGGATTAAAGAGTCTTTACGATAGTATGGTCCAAAACGCTTGGTAACTGCATCATAGACATAAAGTAAATTTGAATTAGTACAAAAATAATGAAAATGAAAAGGACATGATATTGTTCGTAGAGAAATTGTTCGCCAAAAAAGGGTTGCACTTTCCATTCCATGGTCCATCAAAAGGTTGTCCTTAACTACAATTCGATTTTAAAGTCAAATAATTTTTAATGTGTTACAATAAATTCTAATTAAGTTTTGAATTCTACATCTTTTAATCCTCATAACTACTTACCACTTATTATACTATATGTTCATCATATTCTTGAAATTTAATTAAAAACTTAGGCTCTTGCTTTTTTTGTTTGTCATTGATTATTGTTAAGAATGAAGGAGCGATTCAAGAGATTCAAGATAAGGGAGAGAAATTTAGAAAATAGTCATGCACTCTTCATTTGGGGTTATTAACTTAGAGAAAGTATAAAAAATGTATGATTAACTCAATATATTTGTTTTTCAGTAATCACAATGACAACAAAGAGATTAAAGTGCGGAAACAAACATTTATACAGGTTAGTCCTCAATGTGAAAGACTACATCCTGTTCCTACAGCAGATTTCACTATCAATAAATATGAAGATCGTTACACAAACCCTACCAACTAGCAATCTAAATATTGGAGTACTATCTTATATATCGAAAATCTCAACAAGAGAGCCTAACCAAGAACAAATATAAACTCCCTAAGTTTTTCAAAAACATTAAAGCTCTAATATTCTTCCTACAATGATTCTCTTTATATTATATCTATCGCGTTTATAATCAAAGAAGTTAAACTCATTGGATAACCTTCTATATATGTGAAAAGATTCGGTGCATCAATACTTCCATGCATCAGGTGCATCAGGTACCCATTTAAAGGTTTCACGTGGGTACCGTACCCACTTGAAACTTCATCATTGGTACTGGTATCCAAATTGTACTATAACAATGGTACAATACCACATATTTATCAATCCAAAATAAATATGTGGTATTGTACCATTGTTATAGTGCAATTTGGGTACAAGTACCAATGATGAAGTTTCAAGTGGGTACAGTACCCACGTAAAACCTTTAAATGGGTACCTGATGCACCGGGTGCACCGAATTATTGATGCACCGAAACCGGACTCTCTATATATATAGGTTAAAGACAAAATCTAACTAGTAAGAGAAAAGTGGGCTAAAAGCCTATCAAGAACCTTTTTTTCCGGTGCACCATTGGGCCTTCTATAGGGACATGTTGCCCCGTCCCGATTCTACCCCAAACATTAAATGTTTATTAATTTATCTTGATTTTTATTTTTTTACAATGTTTATTAAATGTTTTTATAAAAATTTCGAAACGTTTTTTAATTTTATAATTTCAAAATTACGTTAGGAAAAGAAACTTTGAATAATGAATATAACAACGTTAGGAAAAGAAATTTTGAATCATGAATATAACAACGGCTAAAATTCCACAACATTAAATAACTCATGACAAAATAAAAGAGGGAACAACTGCATGGTATGGATTTGAATAGAGCTATTTATTTTCCACAACAAATCGAAATAAAAAGAGACTAGATCACGAACAAATTAACTAAATAAATGTTTGCTTTACTAATAAATACTTTCTCCGTCCCATTATCTAACAGCCATATATTAAAAATTTGAATAATCGAATAGCCTAGAGGAAAAGGCTCTCGCTAGTATTAAAGAAGAATAAAATTATCAAAATTTTGCGGATGAGTATCACAACTCACCGGCAGAGCAGCCAAATCAGTATTTAGGCTTAAGAACCGATAGACTCTAATAATACTTAGGAAATAATATTTCGCTTATATTTGAATGATAACGTGTGATATAGATAATGTGTATGTATTCGGAGTTCGGACTCTCACATATGCTATGGAGTCAAAGTAGAACAAAAAAAACAAAACATGTCGTACGAAGGATTTCTAACCCTATTACTAAAAACCGCCCTAGAAGACCAGTTCTTCAACTAGTCCTCTCAAGAAACAAAACGGAAATCTTCTCTTATGTGTTGCAGATCAAAAGCTTGCAGGTATGCACAGCTTCTTTCCGGAGTCGAAGTAGCTATAGAGCCAATGGGGAATCAGTTTTCGGTTTCCCATTTGCGCCACATGAATGCTGCACCACTGAAGCTCATGAGTCTAAGCAGCAGATCCTGCAGTTAAAGCTTAAGAATAATTCCAATGGGGCAGTGGTCACTGCCAGTAATGTCTGGAACGATGTAGGAGTCGTGCACGTTATTGGCAACACTTTCTGAAACAAGGAAATAATCTAGGCGCCATCCTGCAAAAACATGTAAACGAAGTCAGACGTGGAAAAGCTTCATGAGCCGTAACCATCAAGCAAAATCGAGTAAGCAAAGATGATAAAGAAGACAGAATTGACAAGTAAATCATTACTACTAGGAAGAACATTGAGAATTAAGAATCTAGTAAATTTACAAAATTAATGTTCATTGATTACATTGCTGAGGCAATAAATAAACGTTGAAGTAAGGGAAAAACGATATCAACATATAAATAAGGAAAACAAGATATCAACACTAAAAATCAATACAAATGCATTAAAGGAACAAATATAAAAGTGATTGTAGAATATAGAAGAGAAGAGGGACTCTAGTGGTTGATCCATGCTAATAATTAGTCATCTCTAGCAGCCCAATATGCTTTTGAAGAGGCTCCCACCTAATCAGGGTAAGGTGTTTCGGATCGTACGCAATCTTTCCCCTGTGGTACTTGTTTCCGAATTGACGCAAGATGAAGCGCAACATCTATCTACTACTTCACAATTGATGAGTTTAGGTAGTGTAATGCACCGTTTTCAATTGTTCATTCTATTCAAAAGCCACGAATATGAAGTGTAACACTTTGACTCCATATGACTCGAAAACATCAGCTATCGTCATGAAAGGAATCATACCTCTATTGGTTTTGCGTCCACCATGCCTATATCCCCAGTAAGTGTAGCCAACAACCCCAGGATGTTGCCTCCGGAAAGTATCAACAAAACCCTTATTGAGAAAATTTGCATCGAATGATTGTCTTTCCTCAATCGTAAACCCAGCACTCCTTTTGTTTCCCTAGATTAAATAGAAACAGGAAATGGAAGTCAGGCAAACTGAATTTCTCCTATTATGTTTCAATGATGATTACCAGCAGAATCTGGAGACCAAAGGGAAAAGAGTTGGCCACTCTACTTTTTCTTAATCAAGATAAACCAACTAGAGCATAAACATACAATTTGGTATTTGTATATAACCAAATCAAGCAAATAAATGGTTTGCACTAGTGTTTTTGTTTTCTTTGTTACTGCTTGAGAATCTACCAAGCTGCAGTTATTTAAAAGGCTACGTACAGCTCCTCATGAATAGTACTTCCTCTATACAACAATTTGTCAATTTATTACTTCCGAGAAAAGCGATGTTCCGACTTTAGAATATATAAGTTTCACTATCGTGACTTGTGTTATTTGGATAATGTATTACTTTAATCAGAGCCAGGTAAACTATACTACATATAATTCAACAGCATATAAACGTGATATGAATCTTATATCTTCTATTTTGAAGCAAGTGGGGTGGTGAGATGGCGTAAAATAGAAAACACACATATGTATATTGCATTTGAAGTAACCATCAATATTAATACAGAATTTCTTCTTCACTAAGATGGATTTATTATTATTTTTCTCATTCAATATTCTATACAGTACATTCTAGTCCAACGTCAATATATAATAAACTAGAGTGTAAGGTCAAATACTGTTGAGAATCTCTTCGGTTCTACCCTAAAATCGATTGGCTATAAGAGCAGCCAGGATCACATATATAATCCGCTACATATGCTTTAACATATCTAATGTGGGACCATTCCATTAAGAATCCATGGGTTCAACCCTAAGATCAATTGAAAGTAGAAGTAGTACTCCATGACTTTATTGGTTCACCTAGGAGGTACTATTATCAACTAGGGTTCTACTCAAAAACATTATTGGCGGAGTAGCTCAGGAAATATAAATCACTGCGTCTATTTCAACAAATTCAATGTACATATTGGCAGAGTAGCTTAGGAAGATATAATCAAAGCGTCTATTTCACCAAATTCAATGTGAGATTTCTTCAATAAATACAAAAATTCAATACAGCATAAAAAGCCCCTGTCATAGAAGAGAAACATAGAAGAACAAGAACAAGAACAAGAACAAGAAAAAAGTTCAACAGGAAGTATTATATGGGACTATGGGTACTCGCGTACTCCAAGAGGCATTACTAAAGTTACATAAAGTGTAGCATAATATAATTGGAAGTTATTGGATGTTAATTTTCTCATGAGCAAGAAAAGTAATAAAATTTCCAGGGAAATAGAATAACGGAAAAGTAGGCAAGTAGAAAACACAACGAAATATACTTACAGCCGGATTATAAATATCTATCTCTTCATGTGCACAATTCAGATCTCCTGTAAGAATAACAGGTTTTAACTTCTCTAGCTCCTGAAAAGAAACAAAATATCAGACAAGAGATCATTTTTTTTAAACACGTACTATTGTGAGGTGTCGGTGCATAAACAATTCTGTGAACATTGTGCCACTCAAATGAAGAAATAACTCTAGACGCACTGACTTAGACAGACATTTAGACAAAGCCTCCAATCTTAGCGGAACAGGCAGATAAATTCCCATTGCTGGTTTTCGGTTACATGCAGAACAGAAATTCGTAGACGAACATAATAAATTTGAAGAGCAGAATCTTCATAAATACAGATTTGTAAAGCATATTATTTCGAAGTATCCTATAACTAAAACATATTATCTAGTATTTCTTCCAATGTTATGTGAACCAAATAGTTGACCTTTTTTGGTCAAACAGTTTAAATCAACCTTATAATTCGAATATTTTTACAATAAATTAATATATGTATGCCAAGTTGATTTGACAGCTACAAGCATTCATCTTAAACTCATGATGAATATAAGAGTTTCGCAGCTGATTGGTATTAGTGAAAGAGACTTTACTTTCATGTAATTTCCAAGTGAGGGATCCCATTGTGTAACTCTGTAGGACTGCAAAGGCTAACTTAATTAGATAAGATTTAAGAGGGTACAAGATAAAACAAAACTACATGTAACATAGTATGTTTACCAGTCTTCGAAGACCGTCACCAGAATTAGGAACGTATCCATTTAATAGAAAGAAATCGTCGAATTCCACTGTCACAAGCCGTCCTTCAGTGTCATGATCAGATATACCAAGACCATATCGCACAGAAACTGGCTTAATCTGTTCGTGAAGTAGACAGTTTTGACTAACTAATCAATAATAGTATCATGAACAAGCAACAAGTTAAGATGTCAAGAAAATAAAAGAATGCCTAGTAAGTCGTAACCTTACTCTTAATAGAATTAACATATCATCAAGATAAAAACCAAGAGAGAAACTACATAGTGGTAAACTATACTTCAACAAAATCTGGAAGGAAATGTCTGCGGTTAATGTGTATTAGCAGGTTGCAACCTATTGACAAATGCAGAGTGAAAAGCTCAACTTATAAAACTTCAGAAACTCGTATGATGCAAAAAAACAGAGCTTCGAGGGGGAAAGTAATCTGGAATCTTAACGGATGTAGAGGTATCCTAATTCAAAAACCAACAACTCAATGAACATGAAACATAAAAGTGCGAAGTTCTCAATGGGAGGAGCGGAGAGTCAGAGAGGGGGGAGAAAATGAAAGGACTGATGGTGTGGTAACTACCTAAGTGTCAGGAAGATAACATAGAAAGTGTTGCATCAAATTAATGAGTGCTGAATGTGGAGGTGCACATTGGGCATGTAAGTTGAGAGAAATGCAGGAGAAAATCATGTCACTGCTAATATCATGAAACAGAGGCAGAGACAAACCATATTATCTATTATGTAAGCAGGAAGAGACGAACCATATCATAATGTGCAACTGAAATATCTTTTAACCATTAGAAGTCTTCAATCAATTATAAATAATTAAATATACATCCCCAGAGAAGCATGAGTTTATATTTCCCAGCATTTCTATCATGTACCTTATCCCCAACTACATAGGATTACTTTCAAGACTATTGAACTATTTCTTTATCTTGTATACAACTAGATGAAATGAATAAACCAGGAGATCACTAGCAGCATTCAAGATCATATGACACATCATCAACATACCCGAGAAATAACTGCAGTTCCAGAATATCCAAGTTTAGAGATGCTACACGTCCAATAGCTATATTGATAACCATCTAGCAGACTCCGTTTGATCGCCTCAACATCTCGTTCCTGCTTTCAAAAGTGGAAACTGCATTCACAAATCAACCCACTCTGAACTAACTAGGGCATGGGGGCAATATAAAAACTAAAGCATTTGTAAGGAGATTGTAATCTTTAATCATAATAAAAATTACTTGAAGTCCCATCTTAATGAGTTAAAAAATTTTAAGATCTTTTGTCCAGTCAATGGTGCCTTCAAGCAGATTCCTGTAGCAGCTGTTACATAAGAGTATCTTGGGCGTCAAGAACACATTACAAAAAAAGGTTTCTTGGTGCAAGGATCATCTCTAAGACCAAGTTTATTGTAGAAGCGAAGAATGTAACTTGTCAACTGACATCATTAGAATCATAAATAACATACTAGATCATATTATGACAGAATGAACAAACAAATAGTTCAGCACGTCAATTTAGAAAGTTGCAGAGGAAACCTGCCTGCAACTTGGTCTCCTGTAAGCATAACACGTCAAAGTTCTCTCTTTGAGCAAGTTCATGGAATGTGTCCAATTTCAGTAGTGCTCTGAGACCATTGACATTCCAAGAAATGAGTTTCAAATGTTTTGTGTCTTCACTAAGTGGCGGCTGCCTCATGCATCTGGGATTATATGCCGTCCAACCTTCTTGAGGTTTTTTGTGAGCGAAAATGGTCCATGGTTCATTTTGGCTCTCAGATAAGTCAACAATATCAGTAGTTCCAACATTCAGGGAACCATTCTTCAACTTGACTTTTCTTTTTGCCTTAACAGATACTTTGCCTTGAACTACGTCGTCAACTCTCTTATCTGAATAATGAAATCATTTAGGACAATGTAGTTTGACATAACATCAACATGTAATTCCTTCGTTTTTATTTAAATGAACTACCTTGACTTTTTACAAAAAGGGTAGTGTAATATATTATTATATGCTAGTTTAAGGTTCACTAGGAGTATTAGGGAAAACATATGGCCAAACAAAAATAATACTCATAAAAGATGGAATTACCTTCCATCTGAACAGATTCTATTGACATCTCCTCTTTGCTAAAAGTTGTAGAACTAGCTATTAATGGTTTGCTGGAATCTTTTGTTGCTCTCTTACCCCTTTTGGTTCCAGAAGCCACAATATCTGATTCATTTAGAAGGTGATCTTTCCTGGAATTCCTTTTTGAACTTCTCTTAGCCCCAATTTCAGTTTCTTCAAGCAAAGTACTACATTCACCTATAATTCCAGGTAAAACTCAGAAATAGGATGAAAACTTCAGGGCATAAATGGATGACCAATAAGAAATGCAGGGTAAGGAAAATAATACTGGCAAAACTACCCTATTGGCTCAGAAACCTAGAAAAACAACGAGAAATTTGGCAAACTACCACTGTTTGAGGCCCACTTTAAAAAATACCACGATTTCTTTTTAAATTGGAAACTACCAAAAAAATCGCGTTAATTGACTAAATTGCCCCTGCATAACCGCCGTATTTTTTGTCTGATATCAAGAAGATCTCGGGCCCCTCAAATCACTTTTCACCAACTCACTCTCTCCATTTCTCTCCACCTCTTCAATCATGAAACCGTTCCGACTAAGCTTTCTCCCGGCCACACAGTACACTTCTCACCACAACACTCTCTATATACAGTCTGGTAAGTTGGTTGGTTTGTTTTTTGTTGAAAAATTTTACTTCAAGTACGATTTTGAGTTTTGATTTTTGTGTTTGGGGTTTCTAAACTGTTCGATTCTTGCATGTGTTTGATTCTGAGTTCTTTTTAACAAAAACCTATAAAAAAAACGGTTTGCAACCGTTTTGAAGTTTAAAGGTTTTGAAGTTTAAACGGTTTTGTACAAAAATAATTCAAGGGTTTGTAGTTTAAACGATTTTTGACAAAAAAGTTTGCAACTTTTGTATGTAAATATCAAGGGTTTGTATTTTAAACATAATGGTCATGTTTATAACCCATTTGTACCCGTTTATTATCAAAAATATTTCACTTTATTGTTTTTAAAACTGGGTTTAAAATTTAAAACATGCCCCTGGAGATTGGGGTCGTTTGAGTTTTTAGTTTTAAAAGAAATCTGTGTATAACATGAAATATAACCTAATATAATCGTGTGTAATTGGTTATAATGTAATATAATGGAATATAATGGAATATCATGTAATATAATTGAGCATAATAGACTGAAATGTATTACAATAGTACATCAATGTTTGTTAAAGATTATAACCTTTTTTCTCACATTGTATTTTACAGAAAAATGAGGAAAGGCGTAGTACATGCACCAAGTATGGAGGAAAATGCGGAAAGTGTAAAAATAAACAACCAAGCAAACACAACCTGCTTGGTGTTAGTACGGACTTTACTGTCTGAAGAAAATATAAAGATAATGCGGGAGGAATATCCTATGATAAATATGCTTTACAAGCTTGCAGATGTTGACATACAGGGTCCGACAATTGACTGGTTAGTAAAACATGGACTCCTTGTTGTTGATAAAGGTCCTGGAAAGAGGATACCAGGGTTTAGAATTGGGAACAAAGTACACAAATTTGGTCTTGCTGAGTGTGCTCTAATGTCAGGATTTGACTTTCGTGAAATTCCACAAATTGACCATGAGGACAGTGAACTGTATAGGTTGTTTGTAACAGAGAGTGGGAGGTTGATTCTGAGATATGGACTCCTCAGAAAGAAGTTGGAGCAGGTGGCACTTCCTGCAAGACAGTATCATTGCACGCAAGTTGGCTGTCATATATTTGCTTTACAGTATGGTGTTTGCAAAGCAAAAAGATAATGCTTTGTCTGTCAATGCTATATACCTTGCTAACGATCCTGCAAGGTTTAACACATTCCCATGGGGTAGGGTTCTGTATGAGAAGCTGGTTAAAGAGTGGAAACATGGTTTCGATAAATGGGAAGCTAGTCCAGGTTCTCAGATAGTGATCAACACATTCTCATACATGATGCAGGCCTGAGTTTTTTAGTGGCTGAGGACGGATCAACACATTCCCCTCAGATTATGTTTCAGCATAATCCGTCCTCAGGCACTCAAAAACCCAGCCTGCATCATGTAGGGGAATGTGTTGATCACTATCTGAGAACCTGGACTAGTTTTCCATTTATCGAAGCCATGTTTCAACTTTTTAACCAGCTTCTCATACAGAACCCTACCCCATGGGAATGTGTTAAACCTTGCAGGATCGTTAGCAAGGTATAAAACATTGATAGACAAAGCATTATTATTTTGCTTTGCAAACACCATACTGTAAAGCAAATATATGACAGCCAACTTGCGTGTAATGATATTGTCTTGATCAGGAAGTGCCACCTGCTCCAACTTCTTTCTGAGGAGTCCATATCTCAGAATGAACCTCCCACTCTCTATTACAAACAGCCTATACAATTCACTGTCCTCATGGTCAATTTGTAGAATTTCACCAAAGTCAAATCCTGACATTGGAGCACACTCAGCAGGACCAAATTTGTGTACTTTGTTCCCAATTCTAAACCCTAGTATCCTCTTTCCAGGATCTTTATCAACAACAATAA
This sequence comes from Echium plantagineum, assembly GCA_003412495.2. Taxonomy (NCBI): domain Eukaryota; kingdom Viridiplantae; phylum Streptophyta; class Magnoliopsida; order Boraginales; family Boraginaceae; genus Echium; species Echium plantagineum. The sequence continues at coordinate 16,736,574 of CM016567.1, read as the reverse complement.
TTCCATGTTTTACTAACCAGCCAATTGTCGGACCCTGTATGTCAACATCTGCAAGCTTGTAAAGCATATTTATCATAGGATATTCCTCCAGCATTATCTGTATATTTTTTCTTCAGACAGTAAAGTCCGTACTAACACCAAGCAGGTTGTGTTTGCTTGGTTGTTTATTTTTACACTTTCCGCATTTTCCTCCACACTTGGTGCATGTACTACGCCTTTGCCTTTCCTTATTTTTCTGTAAAATACAATGTGAGAAAAAAGGTTATAATCTTTTACAAACATTTATGTACTATTGTAATATATTTCAGTGCATTATATTACATTATGCTCAATTATATTACATTATATTACATGATATTCCATTATATTACATTATAACCAATTACACACGATTATATTAGGTTATATTCCATGTTATACACAGATTTCTTTTAAAACTAAAAACCCAAACGACCCTAATCTCCAAGGCCATGTTTTAAATTGTAAACCCAGTTTTAAAAACAATAAAGTGAAATATTTTTGATAATAAACGGGTACAAATGGGTTATAAACATGACCATTATGTTCAAAATACAAACCCTTGATATTTACATACAGAAGTTGCAAACTTTTTGTCAAAAATCGTTTCAACTACAAACCCTTGAATTATTTTTGTACAAAACCGTTTAAACTTCAAAACCTTTAAACTTCAAAACGGTTGCAAACCGTTTTTTTTTTTAGGTTTTTGTTAAAAATAACTCAGAATCGAACAATTTAGAAACAAACCAACCAACTTACCAGACTGTATATAGAGAGTGTTGTGGTGAGAAGTGTACTGTGTGGCCGGGAGAAAGCTTAGTCGGAACGGTTTCACGATTGAAGAGATGGAGAAGATGGAGAGAATAGAGAGAGAATTGAAGAGAGAGAGTGAGTTGGTGAAAAGTGATTTGAGGGGCCCGAGATTTGCGGTTGCATGCAGGGGCAATTTAGTCAATTAATGCGATTTTTTTGGTAGTTTCCAATTAAAAAAGAAATCGTGGTATTCTTTTAAAGTGGGCCTCAAACAGTGGTAGTTTGCCAAATTTCTCCAACATTAATGCCACAGATCCTTAGATAGAGTGATACCATTATTCAGATCTAGAAAACTCCTCAGTGCAGAAATAAGCTCATCTTTAGAACCTTTAGCAGGCACCCCAACATCCCTACAAGTTTATTTAAAAACCCACACATGAAAGTCGATCGCAAAAGCATACGAGTTTATAATTGGCAGTGAAGTGCAATATTTCAAATATATCACTATACGGAGGATTAAGTAATGTCTTCATATTAAACTTCTAGCTCTTTGACCTCCAATCTGCCAAAAAACAGAAAGGTAAAAACCTACAACTCCTCTAGTTATCACATTGCCTCAATCACCAAGGATAAAAATGGTCACATTGCATTTGTCACATAGCATATCACACTCCGAACCTCTACATTAGACAATTTGTAAGAAATGGAAAGTGTCAAAAAGATCATACAAACATAGTTTAGGTAGGAGGGTTATACTTGGTTCTAGAGAACTATTAATAAAAGGTGATTCATTCATTAACAAGAGAATAAAATTTTCTATTTTCTTTTCCTTGCTTTCGTTTCCTCTCAACCTCTCACCCGTTCTCATCCTGTGGCGTTGTCTCCTAGTTTCTACCAATTTCAACGAAACTCATCTATTGTGTGAAGCAATCAATTTACACATGCAGAAATGGCCTGTAATTTGATTTAAAAAGAGGTTAACTAAGTTATGTCAAATTGTATAATTTGAATGGGTATTAACAACAACAAAATTACTCCTCCGTTCTTTTTTCCTTGTCTTTCTAGATATTTGCACATAAATTAAGGGCTTAAGTAGTAAAAAATTATATTGAAAATGTAGAATGACAACTAATTGAAACTATATAATCGGTTAGTTGATAATTTAATAAGAAAAAGTAGTCAAGAAGTACAATTTCCTATGCTAGAAAAACAAGTATTTAGAACAAAAAATTAAGGCTAGAAAGGGAATTTAAAAAAAGAACAAACAGAGTAATGAGTACAAAAGACATGCACCAGTTGGGCTTCCCCATTTATGTGTCAGACATCCATATTGAGATGCAAGTACCAAACAATGTAATATGAAAATAAAGTAGTATAAAATGTTACTATCAGTTTCAAAGCAATGGCATCTTGTGGTGCGACAAATTTCAGTTATGATATGAGTGATGACTAAAGCTGCTATACAATTTAATCAACAATTTTTTTCTATAGTAGTTTAGTCTCAAGGTTCTGAATTACGAATATATTGATGCGAAAACACCATGAGATACTTACCTTAGCTTTGATCTGAGTTGTTGAACTGTCATTTTCTCAATTTTCCTTGTATCATCCACAAGAGGTCCATTTGAACTGGCCTCCACAGCATTTCCCTACAACCAAATAATTACTCTTACATAAAAGAGCAGACGTTGACCAGAGATGCCAATTTCTAAGAGCTACTCCTTCTGGAGAGGTTAAATACAAGAACACAATCAGATGACTTTTTTAAACATACATAAAATGCCGTGTTTGGTGTGTTTCAAATCAAATTCTGTCATCCAATGACCAATTGAACTAATACCAAGAACTAGAGCAAGAAAAGGGTCACCGTTCTTATCTAAAAGATATTCATCTAAAGATTCACTCTGTAGTAAATACATGGAATCTCAAGACTTGAAAAGATTGGGTGCATCAATACTTCGGTGCACCCGGTGCATCAGGTACCCATTTAAAGGTTTCACGTGGTACTGTACCCACTTGAAACTTCATCATTGGTACTTGTACCCAAATTGTAATATAACAATGGTACAATACCACATATTTATCAATCCAAAATAAATATGTGGTATTGTACCATTGTTATAGTACAATTTGGGTACAAGTACCAATGATGAAGTTTCAAGTGGGTACAGTACCCACATAAAACCTTTAAATGGGTACCTGATGCACCGGGTGCACCGAATTATTGATGCACCGAATCCGGACTCTGATACATTCAACTAATGCTGGAATCATATAAAAAGATTCATACTACACACCAGATATATATCTCATAATGTAGGCCATCGGAGAATATATTTATATAAGACTAATTTGCAATCATGGACTTTTTTGTTAATAAAAAGTAATAACTAGTCAAAGCTCTCGATTAACTTGGGACGAGGTAATATCAACAGTACAGTGCATTATGATTCACGTGCAACCTTTAAGCATGCGTGTTTCCATGGTTACAGATTTCAAATATAGCAACATATAAATGAATTGCATAGCATAAAACATTAAACACATATATACGCATATGCCGAGCAATTGACGTCTCAATACCTACATTGAGAGGGAGTGATGAAGACCGTCTGCTACTCATTGCTCTAAACTTCCCAAAATTCAGAGCTTCAGTTTCTGGATGTTTATAAATTACTGCAAAAAAAATGAAATGATTAAAATTTTCAACCAGAATAAAAAAATAATAACATAACACTTAATGATAATGAAAAAACAACACCAATACTCTAATACAGCCTATAGGCTTCATCTTAAAAAAATGGTCTACTTCGTTTTCATGAATGGTCAAAATTAGCAAACCTTTTAGACTTAACTGATACATATAACTATGATTTGAGTCGAAATTAGGCTAAATCTTAACTAATATCAAAATGTGATTTCTAAAATTTGAAAACTTCAAAATTAGACAATTTTCATAAGGCAGTACATACAAAAAAATTAGAAGTAAAATTTAAAAAGTCAAAACAGGACAATCTTTTACTGATAGAGAGAGTATTACTATTTAATACATAAATTTAATTTTAAAATTTCAAAACTTAATCCATCAAATTCAAAACTGGAAACTCTTTTTTTTTTTTTTTGATAGAGGGAGTATAATTAATTTTTTTTTAAAATAATGTTGTTGAAGTTCGTACTCCCTCGATTTTTTTAATGTAGTTTTGGACTAAATTTTTCTGCTTCCAAATAATTGTCATTTTAGTATAATAAATTAAAATTCTACATTTTCAAAGTAGTTTTTTAATTCAGTTGTATATTTAAATTATAAGCCGGTTTCAAATAATTGTAGTTCTATATTATAATTACTTACTTTATATGTAAATGAGTAAAAGGAATATTAAAAAACAGAGGGATGGAGTAAAAGTAACCTTTGAGGGTTGAACTGTGGTAGAGTCCTAATCTGAGAGATTGTACCATTCGCTTCGCCAGTTGTACACTGGTGTTGAGAGTTTGCTGAAGATGAAGCTTACGAGAAATGGGGAAGCCAAAAAATGAAGAGTTGAGGGATGGAGTTTGCTGAGGGTTGAGTCACGACTGAACGTAAAAGAGGTTAGATTCACTTTGCATTATTCTGTTCAAAAAAGTTTAGCTCGTGTCTAGATTTACATTGACAATATCAAACCAAATCGTAAAATTCAAGGTTCGGCGAACCAAACCAAACGGTTCGATTTAGTTCGACATGCATATTAATACTGAGGTTTGCGCTATTTATACTCCAGAGTCTTGAAAGTTATAAGTCTAACCTAAATCAAAAAATCACTTCACATCTCTTCATTTCTTACTCATCACTCATGAGTCACCTCAAGTTTACAACCCCATGCGGACGATCCAGTTGGGCCATTTAGGAACGAGCTGAACGTAAGGTTCGATCCCATGCGGACCGAACTCAAACGTAGTTATGTTCAGTATAGTTCGGTCCATTTACAGCCAATCTCAAGTTTGCCCCAAATCTCATTATCAGATTTACCAGTTGGAAGTGTCCATCGATTGAAGGACGGGTGAAAATTACGCATTGGTCCAATTACTTACTCTACATATACTCTTTCCGTTCTTTTATATTTGTCTTTATAGACTTATTATGCTGTTTTAAAATATATGTCTTCCTAGCATAAAAAATTGTACTTTTATATTTTCAATGTTCTTTTTGACTACTTTTTATTATTAAGTTACCAATTAACCAATCATATAATTTGAATTGATTGTCATTCTACAATTTGAATGCATTTTTTGACTACCTTTTATTATTCTTAATCTACGTGCAAATAGGTATAAAGACAAATATAAAAGCGGGAGCCGATGTGGGATGTGCATATTAACACTCCCCTCACATGTAACCCAAATGTCGGCGAAATTTTCCTTAGCCGGTATTATATGCCGGAACAACATCGGCGGGGTTACACGTGCCTCACTAACTCGCGTTGGCTCATGATAACATGCTAAGAGTCTATGAGGTTCCACTATATAACCAATTGGCTATAAAGGGAGTAGTCCATGATCTTATATATTAACCCGGAAGAACATCGATTTCCGATGTGGGATGTGCATCTTAACACTCCCCTCACGTGTAACCTAAGCGTCAGTGAAATTTTCCTCACCGTTATTATATGGGGTACCACCCAAGAATTAAATCGAATCAATAACATAAGTTAAGAGGAGAATTTTTGAAGAATGGCACCTATCTCGCCATTTTTTTAATTATTGGCACTTATGCCTCTTTTATTTAATAAATGACACTAAAGGGGGTAAAATGACTAAATTACACCCTTCATATTTTGATACACTTTTTTCAATTGTTTTCGACTTTTTTTTTGAATTTTTTTCGACCTTCTTTTAGATTTTTTTCGGACTTTTTTTTTCAATTTTTTTTTTCTTTTTCCAAGTAAAAGATGTTCAATTATGGTAGTTACTTTAGCTAAAAGTTATGGTTTTGATAGTTTTTCACAAAAAACTTCGATTTTCGTAGCCTTTTCGCAAAAGTGTTCGATATTTGGTAGCTTTCTCAAATTTTTTCGACTTTTTGTAGATTTTTTCAATTTTTCTTCCAAGTAAAAGATGTTCGATTATGGTAGTTATTTTAGCAAACAACTACCAAAATTGAACATTATTGTGAAAAAACTACGAAAAGTGAACTTTTTTTGCGTAAAAACTACCAAAAATCGGAACTTTTAGCTAAAATAACTACCATAATCGAACCTCTTTTACTTGGACAAAAAAAGAAGTTCGATATTTTTTCTCTTTTTTTCGTTTTTTTTGCCAAACTACCAATATGGAACATTTTGCGAAAAAACTACCAGGAATCGAACATTTTTGTGAAAAAATACGAAAAATCGATTTTTTTTGTGAAAAACTATTAAAACCGAAACTTTTAGCTATAATAAATACCATAATCGAACATCTTTTAGTTGGAAAAAGAAAAAACAATTAAAAAAAGATATTTGAAAAAATGAAAAAAAATCTAAAAAAATAGTCGAAAAAAATTAAAAAAAAAGCGGAAAAAGAAATCTAAAAAGGAAAGTAAAAAAAAAAATTGAAAATGTGTATAAAAATATCAAGGGTGTAATTTAGTCATTTAACCCCCTTAGTGTCATTTATTAAATAAAAGAGGCATGGGTGCCGATCTGCGATCTTTAACAAAATGGTGAGATAGATGTCATTCTTCAAAAATTCTCAACTAAGTAAGAGCTTAGGCATTATGGAGATTTTGGGTTAAATAGCACCTTTATAAATCCAAATTTAATTTAGAGCATACATTTACATTTTTTAGTAAAATAACACAAAAAGGATAAAATGACTAATCTACCCTCTTTACAAACTTAAAGATATTCAATTGTTTTTTTCAATTTTTCTTTCGATTCCTTTTCGATTTTTTTATATATTTATTTCAATTTTTTTCGGTTCTTTTCAATTTTTTTAAAGATTTTTTAATCGTTTTTTCGATTATATATATATTTTTTTAAATTTCGTTTCAATTTTGTTCATAGATAAAGGTTCGATTTTAATAGTTGTTTTAGCTAAAAAAATTTGGTTTTGGCAAAAAGGTTCAATATCGATAGTTGTTTGTAAAAAAGTTGGATTTTAATAGTTGTTTTACCAAAAATGTTTGATTTCTGACTTTTTTCGAAACAACTATTCAATACTTTTTTTTATAAATAACTACCAAAATCGAACATTTTTGCCAAAACATTATCAAAATCGAACTTTTTTTGTCAAAAAACTATGAAAACCGAACCTTTTTGACAAACATCTCTCAAAATTGAACTTTTTTTTGTGTGCTCTAAATAATTTTTTTTTTCGTAAATAAGCGATGAGGTGAGTGTCGAACCCAGGACCTTCTTCGCTTTTTTTTGTTTTAATTTTTTGAGTCGTCTAAAAGGGTGCTATTTAACCCAAAACCGCTGAGTCCCCGAATCTCGTTGTCCCAGTCTTGGCATCATGAGCCTTGATAACAATAGCCATGATATCTGTTTAAAAACAACAAAAGCATGATTTATAAGATGACTGATTTATTTGTAAACAAAAAGGGCAAAACTTAAATAGGCTTACCAACGGTTTCATGAGGTCTGTCTAAGGCTTTGCCAACAGAGCTAGCGGGATGATGCTATTGAGGAAGTACTGAAGATTAGGAACTTCACCATCCAAAGGCCGGATCATAGTGCTACGCTGAAGAACCCAATGTAACACATTGGGCAAGGATGTAGGAGGTGATGTGATACTTGCATCGGAAATAATGTAAACGCCATGTAGGTGGAGCATGCGCGACATTGCAGCAATGACAGAATCATAAGTAATAGCTAGAATAGTATTGCCCTGGGCAAAGCATAGAAGGATATTGAAATATAAACATAATTGGACAATGATGCGAAAGAAGAAATCAGATGTAAACTATTTCCATGAATTCAGTTTTGGGGTGCCCTTTCAAACTGTTCACTGGATTATTTTAGTATTTGGTTGTCCTTGCAAAGATGGATTAAGGTCATTATTTCATTCATTTGTTGTCCTTGGCAAGATGGACGACTATAATGAGGAACAGTTGATCGGGAATAATGGACGGCTGGTCGGAACATGAACAGTAGCCGGGTCGGTGGATCGCGGCGCATGGACCTCCGTTTCACTATTTAACCCGCTAAATGTACACCTAACCAAGCAGTCAAGCACATACTACAAACACTTGATGAAACTTTAGAGCGACGGAGGCTCATTTTAGCATATAGCCTTGGCCTAATTATTCATTGCTATAATCTCCATATCTTTATTTGTCCGATAATTACCATCCTTTATTCACTATTCCTATAAAAGGATAAATATCAATAAATATTACATAATTGTCAATTAAACAAAAGCTCATAAAATATATCAATTTAAGCACATAAATACTCTTAAAATATGACTAATAAGCTCTAATCAACTGCACTGTCCAAGTTCCATCATGATCACAAGGCACAATGCCAAATTGCCAATCAGTAGATAAAAAATATCAGACCTCCGTCCGATCGTGACTGGCTGGCGGGAAAAAGCAAGAACATGCAAGGCAACAACAAGTATTACATTATTTTTACAAAATCCGCATTCAAGCGATATCAGATACCACTGTTCTACTACTTATGTGAGCACCTAGAAGTGTTTCAATATTTCCATTCAAAATAGCATTTAGGTCTGGCAATTGAATGCCAGTTTTTACATCTTCTACCAACTTGTTTGGGTAACTCAAATACCTTCTTGTCTCTTGACTCCACAAGTTCTCGATGTCTGCTCTCTTGATACTTGCAACATCTGATATCCGTTGATCCCTCATGACGATAAGAAGTTTCGCCTTTAAACGATTGAGAGCTTTGATCTTATTAGCAAAGAGGCTCCTCTCACCTACATACAGTTTATGATACAAGTATTATATGCCCTTTTTTATGATTTCTCTTTATTGAAGAGAAGGTAGGACTTTGCAGGTCCCTCATGATATCACTTGGACCTGTCAAAACTTCAAACGGACTTAATAATAAATATTCAACTTATTACCTACTGAATCAACTATCAAACCAGTTGGAATATGCTCAGTGCGAACCAAGGGAAAAATTCTGCCCTGCTCTTGATATGATGAAACTATGACTTTTAAATTCTTCTCTTCAATGGACAGATCCGGGGCTGATTCAAGGAAAAGCGGAATCACGTCCACAGCAGCTGAGTAAACCTACATCATGTAATGTAAGTAACAGTTGTATAATTTCTATGATCAAGAAAGACTGTACACCACTATAGGCAGTCAGCATCAAACATAGAGGACACGATGACTAGAAGATCAGGGCATTATCTTTAGGACCTCTCTGAAGATGGTCCTTCGGCCTTTGTAGCCAGTAGAATGCAAATAGGTCGATACATGAATAGCTTGTCAATGGCTAGACCGAAAAGATGATAGCCTTTAGACCCTCCTACCTACTTAGCCATTCAGAGTTCTGTTGAGTATTGACTGATTTCCTTTTAGAGCCAGCAGACTCGAGAATTACATAGTTACAGTTTTAATTCTCAGAAGAATCCGACCGTTCGAACATCCGATATAGGTTTGCATGGGGATTTTAGTCACTTTACAGAAGAAAAAAGAGCAAGAAAATCCCTACCGCCCAATCCCCCTTTGCCATTGTCTCGTCTCCTCACCACCACCACTAAGTTCAAGATTCACCTCCATCAATTCACAGAAGGACCAAAATCGAGCATTTTTGTTCAATATGAGTGATGAACAAAGACATTTTGAAACAGGTGCTGATGAAAAGGTGAATGGTGACAAACATGTATGATGAACTATGCCTTTCGCCCAAGAGTAAATCTTACCTCGGGGAAACTACTTCCATTTTTAGGCCTCCTAACCAAATGGTGAACCCCTCTTTCTCCAGAAAGATATCCATATGCAAATTTGGACTCTAATTCAATGGTAACAGACTTTTCTCCAACACTTACTTCCCATGATCTTTCAACGATCCTTCCAACACGTCCACATTTATGAGCCCACTTCATATACATTTGCTTAAGTTGTTCCGCCCATATCTAGAACAAAATTTGGAAACAGTTCAAGTGAGATACAAAATGATCAGTTTCCAACAACTATATGGATATATTTGGAGATTCCCCCACCTCGCTATAGTTAAGGGATCACTATTATCAGTGATAGGCATTGCCAGTCCAAGAGATAGGGAAGAGAGCACTTTGGAAACATTATTTCGACATCTTACTCATCTGGACTAGCTGATACGAGATATATATTATCCCTAATCAACATTTCTGCATTTCCATTACTGAATGCAATTGTTTTACCTCAAGCATATGTTTCAGAAAATAAAGGATATACAAATGAGAAACATAATATCAAGACAACCTAATGTAAAAATTGAACTTCAGTAAAGCCATATGCATAAAAATCTCTTAAAGAGAACATTTAAAATTCACGATTTGTCATGAAGGAGAACCAGAACTCACTTCATATTTACGAATCTATCTCTGCAATTCTCTTTCGAATATTCCATTGAAGAACAAATAATTTGTCAGTATAGCTCCATAATAAACTCATATTCATTGCTTATTAAAATTTGTTTCCCTACCTGAGAGCCTTCACTTTTAGATTCAATTGTAATGCAAGCTCCCTCCATGTCAAATGGATCCCTGAGATGCTTGGACATCTCATACTTGTTCAGAAACATGTTGAGATCAATGGATGCAGCATATGCTTGTTTGAAAAGTCCATAATTTATTGTATCTATTTCAGCTAAATCTGTGATCAGCTTAGCTTCTTCAGCCTGCAGACGAGTGACAACTGCCATGAAACATCTTTACGCTAAGATACTTTCTATAACAAATTATTAACATGCAGCCACTTCAAGTAATTGAAACATTTCAAATTAAGTTCAATTAAAAAGTAGAAAGGACTTAAAATTCCTCAGAGGTGGACTATTAACGCAAGCAAGACTAAACTTCATATCTTAGCGGAACTAAAAAAAAGCACGCAGTTGGTACGCGTACCTTGTATCTAAGGTCTCTGAGGGAATCAATAACCTTAGTTCTATCAGCTAATTTGACAAACATTTCATTAGACTTGGCTAAATCGTCCCACACATTGTATTCTCGCATAACTTCTTCTTGTTCTATTTGTCTTGCTTCCTCAACTTCAAGAGCAGGTGATGCCATCATCTCAGCTCGGAGGATAGAATCCTCTATCTTCTTCTTCAAAGAGAACATCCCTACAAATGTCTCACGAAGGATGATTTACGTTAGCACAAGTCAGGAGATGCAAGTCATCAATCAAGGCTTATCATAAATACGAGAAATTGGCTCATCCTCACAGCAACATCATTCAAGAAAACAGAGAAACGCCAAGTGTCGTCGTGATATCTTATAAAATACAATCATACAATCCGGAAACTTACAAGATAGATATAACCTATAACTAAAGTTACTATAAGGATTTTCACACTTTTCAACTATTTTTCTTGCGTTCATTTATTCGCCACCCCTACATACAAATTTCCGTTCGACCACTCATGCTACAAAAATATTCGAACAAATAAGACGAAATTCGAGACAAACCCAATATTCACAATTGCATAAAGACAGCATCTTTGGTGCTTTGGAGTTGAACTATAGATACTACTGAAGATATACAAATAATGGACAATAAAAATAGAGACAAACCCAATTCTTTGTAGAATTTATCCTTGTGATTTGAGGGCAATTGAGAAGCTCGAATTGTGGAAGGTGTGCATCTTTGAAGCTCAACTGAAGAAGAAGAAGCTGAACCTCTTGGTATGCTTATACATTCAGCCGCCATTTTCGCCATTTTACCCACAAACAATATCTATAGTAGAGTATAGTTCAAAAGCATACCCTATAAATTAGACTATTTTTCAATTGCATTCATGTTTTTTTTATGTGAACTGTTATACCCACACGAAATAGTATCAATTTTTATTGTGAAATGACTATTTTGCCCCCCGACTTTGCAAGTGTATTGTGTGAGGAAATTTGATTCAGTGGCAAAATAGACATTTAACTCCAAAACACTATTTGGGTGTGTATAGTGTTTCCTATTTTTGTACAAAACGGAGCGGCGTTTAAATCTATGTCTCAGACACACGGCCAAATTAACATAACAAGCCCAAAATCTATATGTGGATCACATGTTAAGCTATTAGAATTATTGCTCCCAGTGTAGATCACTACACCCCCAGACGAATAGAATTATTCTTTGAATAAAATTATAAGACACACTATTCTTAGCACCAACCCAAATTATAAGGCTACGATGGAGCATCTAATATGTCTGGCCGACTTGATAGGTTGTGAGCATTAATTAAAAATGACGTCCCATTTTCTTTATATGTTCATTAGTTTGCCCGTCAGCTCCAACTGGCATTTACGGCTGCTATGAGTTGTCATTTGGGTGAGTTCATTTTTTGGTTTGGTTAATTCAACTTTCAATATTATTGGATGTTCTAACAAAAGACATGAGTGGCTAAGGAAGCACAAATTGTTCATTTAGCTGAATTAGTATAGCAACGGTTGGGTGAAGGTGGTACATGCTTGAATCAACAAACATCTCTTTTTAGAGCTGGTGATACTCGTTGGGGGTCGCATTAGAAGACGCTAAGTATTGAGAACTTGTTTGGTCCAGTTATTTGGGTGTTTAAAAAGATTCTCGAAGATACATCTTGTATAGTTCGAAGAGAAATAAAAACTTTGTTGGTGGGGTTACTTACATTTGATTTGATCTTCATGTTGTCTTTGATGGTTAATGTATTTAGGTGTAGCTCATGGTTTGAACTTAGCTCTATAAAGATGTGATCAAGACTTGTTGAACGCCTTAAACCTTGTAAGAATTTTCAAGTTACGCCTTCAAAGGATGCGATATGATGGTTGGGACGTTCTGATAATAAAAGTTGTTGAGATTTGTATGAACCATGATATTGACAATTATGATATGGCTGACTCATATTACCTTCTGAAATCCAAGCGTCAAGTTCATCTACTTCGAATTTGCATTATTATAAGAATGATTGTTTTATATATTTAGAGATATTTTAGATATACAATTGAAGGAATTTAATGACATGTTTGATGTGGAAAACACTAAACTTCTATAATGTGTGGCATGCTTAAACTTGTTTAACGAATTTGAGGCTTTCCATGAGGAAAGTTTATGACCATGACAGAGTTATATCCATTAGATTTTCATGATGAAGTTGAATCTTCTTTGCACAACGAATTGACTAATTATATAAAGGATGTGAGAGATGATCCACGTTTTTCAGAATTAAATGGGCTTGCGGATCTTTGTAAGCAACTTGTGACTACCAGGAAGTCTAGGATTCATGGTGATGTTATTAAGCTTCTGACTACCAGTGGCAATAGCAAGTGTTGAGCGAGTCTTCTCAGCTATGAAGCATGTAAAGAGTGATCTCTGAAACAAGGTGAATGATCAATGGTTGAATGATCGTCTTATAATTTATATAGAAAAAAATATTTTTGAGCATTGATCCTTGTGATGTTTTATACCAGTTTCAGAAAATGACAACTAAAATACATCAATTACAAATTTATCAAAATTTGTTAATTGAAGCATCTTTTGAATCAAACTTCATCCATTATTTTAAGACCCTTTTCTATTTTTGGAGTCAAAGTTTAAGTTTGATCATTAATTCTCATTAGCTTATAAAAAATATAATTAGTTAGATTTGTTTCAATCTATATTTTTGAAATATCAAATTTTTATAATTTGTATACGAGTAGAATTAAAAATGTTTACGTTTTAAGTCATGTCTCGATGATCGTAAAAATTCAAACAGTTCTTACAAAAAAGAATGGAGAGAGTATTATATCTTCTCGAACCACCTCAATATTTATGCTAGATCTACCCGTGTCAGTTAGTTAGGGCTTATATTATCTAAAATCTTGTTATCCAAATCAATGTAACGTGACCTCTGATCAATCAACGATCAAACGTTAAGACCAAACGTTGAAAGCTCACAATTAAATATTTTTACTTTTAAAACTCTACCTTGCTTCCTAGTTTCAAATATGATGCAATATAGTAGTTGTTCCATTTGTTGAGGGAGTATATCTTTTAGCTTCTAATGCAAAAAATTAACTTCATATAACAAATTTTTGATGATTTTAGACTTCAAATTTATTTTTAAATTACTCTATAGTCAATAGCATGTTAAATTTTTAATGATGAGGATGTACGATTAGAAAACTAGTCTAAATGTATAGAGTTGCAAGTTTGTACAATTTGATTATCCGATCATTAGCGAGTTCGTGACTCATAATATGAGCGAAAACGGAATATGGCTTTCAAATTAAGTTCCGAATTAGTGGAAGTGCTCACTAATACTTAAGAAAAACATTGGATGACAAAAGCATAATTAAGCCAAACAATTCACCATCAAGATTAACTTAGTGATCACGGAATCTTACCTTTAACAACGAGTCATCGAGTCAACCCTCACAATGACAAAAGCCAAACTTAAAAAAGCCGAGACAAATCAAGACAAACAATTTACTAGGATGCATATTGTGCTTAAAATGTGACAAAAATAGGGTTTATTAGGAGCATGATTAAAAGATTTTGACGAGTTCAATAATCTAAGTTTTCTTTAATTGCTCACAGAATCTAAATAATACAATGAAGAACAAAGAAACATTACACAGTAAAAACTCAATCTGTATATCACACATGAACTAGCTACGGCCGGTCTCCTCTGAAGCATAAAAAAGGGCATATAAACTAGTTTCAGCTGGCGATATTTCAAAAGAACGCGAGGGCAAGGCATCTGAATGCTGCCTTCCGTTACCAGGAATTATAACATAAATTAGTAAATATTTGCCTCCAAAAATCTTCATTTTTTCCTCCAAACACCATCCACGCGCGATTGAAGGGCTCAAATATCTCAATAACAAATGGCCAGAATGATTGGTGAACATCCAGGGAGGTCTGAGTATAGAACTAGATGAAGGATCTCTTCCCTAGGATGAAATGAATTAATTCAAAGCTTAAATATCGGATTGGAAGTTATTGTTACACAATCAATAGAAAGTACATAGCATAAGTTATCTCAAAATGAAGATTATACATTACGCAACATAAATTAACAACGGAAGTTAACTACTTGAGCACATGCTAACAAAAAGGAAAAAACCACACAAATTAAAGATGATAAAGAATAGAGGGACAAAATATTTAACCAACAATAAATCATTATAATAGGAGACAAATTTGTAACTAAAACACAAGATATGCAGAAATGGAAGTGCAATGGAACTATTGAATAAACCATATTGCATACGTACCTACGAATTTTGCTGAACCTGCCTATGTATTTGCATGATCCAATCAGCATAACCATTCGTACCGCCTATCTGGTCCTCAACTAGATTTGCGAGGAAAAACCCTTCTCTAGGTTGTTCGCCTTGCCTCACAAGATTACATAATTGAAAATATGATGGATCACTAATTCTACATGTCTTCAGGATTTTCATCAACTTTCTAGATATTTCATTATTACACTCATGAAGGATAACCTGAAATTATCAAAAGAAACAAAGAATGCATCAGTTCGAAGATACTCTCTGAAGGCAGGACGCAGTGACAAATTATACTTTTTTTATATGATTAGTGATTAAAAATTCTGCTTCCACCATATACGCTTCACTAATACCCATTTCTCCAAGTAACGGCTGCCAACAGGGCGAAATACTCTATACCCCATTGTGAAAAAACAAGGTGTGCCTAGTGAGGTTGTTGTTACAGGCCTGCTAGAGTTCCACTTTGAGACATCAAATGATACAAGTTCTAAATTTTCATCCGTCAAAAATTTGCTGAACTAGTACACAATGTAGCAAAATAGCTGATAAGAGTAGACTATAAACTACAGTAAAAATATGTTGATGGAAAAAAGAGATCAACAATACCTTTGAGTAGTCTGCAGCAAAATCTTCCCCAAGAAGATTCATTGCCATATCAGGTGAAACCATCCTTCCAAACCACAAGACAAACTGGAAACCATTGTCATATAAGTAAAGGCCCCTCGAATCCAAGCTTTCCGCAGCTACTGGAAGTCTCTTCAAGCTGTTGGAAGCATCTCCCTGCACATATGTCTGATAATAAATGGTGCAGCACAAATAGGGATTTCAAATTGAAGTACAATATACAAAACCTAAATTTTAAAGACATTACCTTTAAGAGATATTCATCTATTCTGGTCAAGTTTGGATACAGAAATTTCAACAACTTTGTGACTGGTAAAGCCATCACTGTAAATCCAACAGAGCAGCGTTCATCTAGCGCCACATCAGCCTGACCGCCTCGCAGGGGGGCTGACTTCCACAACGCTAAACCATACAAAACCAGGAATTTAAGAGATTCGGGGTAGATCATCTGCCCTCCCAATCGTTGCTGGACAGCATAAAGATTTCTATATTCTCGAAGCGATTTGACTATCCTCTGCTGAATGAATAACCGGCCTTCCTCCAGTTTAGAAGTCAAAGTTTTTTCGATTGCTGTATAATAATGAAGTTCGCAAATGAGGTCAACAAGAAACTGAAATGCTTCACTGCAGCGTCAAACAAGAATGAGCAGGATTACCTAGCCTTGAAAGTAGAGAAACAATTGCACCAGTATCGGCATAGCGGTACATTTCGCTTAGGTCAGTGACAACTGGAGCAGCAGCAGTATGCACCCTGATACGTCTTTCTCCAGAAGAGGAAGTGTATCTTTCAAAGGTTAAGTATTTCATATTTTATCGAGTGATATTTACTAGTGTTGGAAAAACTGCATTAAAGATTACAGCACCTCAACAAGTTTGCACATCACAAGCGACACTAACAAAAAAGGTTTCATAATCTATCATAAAATAAACAATTACATGCCCCAATGCATCTACCAATGGGGTTAACATTTTATAGATGCTGGTGCATTCAATTCATAACACAAGCTCATGATTGAGACTCAACTACTCAATGGAAGTCTATCATAATGTTTTTAACTGATTACAAATAAAAATTATTACAATCAAACAATATATGAACTATATTTAATAATTAAGAAATATTGATCTCTTAATAACAAACATCTTATAATCAATTACCGTGGTCTTTTAGTGGGAAAGAGAAAAAACTAACAGAGCAGAACATTAATGATTTGCACCTCAGATGACACATTAATATTCTGATGTATCAGAATACGCATTCAGAACATGTAACTAATAGAGCAGAACTACATATGCATTTAACACATTAATATTCTGATGACCTTCGATATTACATCATATCTACTTTAGAATTATCATATACTTTTCTACGCATTTAAGACCTTAGAACTTAATGATGAAACTAAAGCTAACCTATAGTCAGGTCAACATCAAGTTAAACTTAGACTCTTAGAGGCACCTCTTCCTAAGGTTCCTGGCCTTTGATGCCAATCTGAAGCTGCAGAGGGTTCAAGTCATCGTACGGCTAATGGAGATAAAAGCATGCAGGTAAAAAGATAATCAGTATCCTTGAGTTACCGATAATTAACTAGATAAGGATACAATAGAGCAACTTGAAAATGAATAACTGAGGTTGTCAGTATTGTTTCTTCAAGCGATAACTGCATTGCATAAGCTTTATCGCAATCAGAAGCTGGAAGGGCCAACAGATCAGTGGAGCGTAGCATGAAATTCCCATGGTAAGAGGTAAATCGCAATCCTGGACAAGAAATGGAAGCATTTCAAGTTTTCAAAGCACTAGAACGAGCATTAAACCTTAAAACAGGGGGAAGAGAAGTAATCAAGCCAGACGAACCTTTTCCACATCTTATACGCATAACAGCTTCCCATGCTGTCTCTCTGGTGAGATCTCTATTTAACTCATATTTCAACTTCTCGCCATGAATGGAAGCTTGAAAGCTTGGATAGTAATACACCTGACCACCAGTATATTTTGCCAAAGTTCCTGTACGTCACAGAAATGAACAATTAATTTATTGTAATAACTCTCACATGTTTTTCTACAGAATCTTTTTTTCCAAATGAGTCGGTGAGACACATAGTATGAAGTTTCGCATATAAAATGCTGAAACAATTTAAGTGTGGTTGTCAAAAGTTCACAAAATGGCCTTTGAAAAAGAGAAGAAATACTCAATACACAGTTATTTGGGCATTATTTCAGTTTAGTCTCTCTCTCTCTCTCTCTCTCCCTCTCTCTCTCTCTCTCTCTCTCTCTCACACACACACACACACTCTACATTAAGGCACAAACATGAAAACACACCAGTTTGAACACTTGACATCTCCACCTACTAAAATATTCATTTTTTTTCTTAAATTACAGATTTAATAGTCGAATGTGGCTATATGAAGGGTTTAATTTTTAAGGTCAGAGATTATTAATTCCATCCTTGACGTTCTGAGTGCATATACAAATAGAAATTTACCTAAGGTAGCTATATCTATATACTTGTCGCTGAATGCATAAACATTTACTGCTATCTGATACTTGGTAAAATCAGCAGCCATCTGTTTATAAAATGGATCTTCTGGTACCCTTAGTGTATGCTCTTTATCTGTTCCATGTGTACGCAGATCATCTCCACGTAGCCTTAGGCGACCAGGACCCAGTGACGGCATTGTATTTTGGAAAATCAACAACTTACCACCAAGTTGGCTCTGCAAAAGTAAGAGAAATGAATTCACAATTAATTTATTAAGATGCAGATACGAAAAGCACGTGCAAAAAAATTGATTCTCATTGATATCAGAGTTTCATAAGTAACCCATGTGCATGCAGGTGTACTTGAAACCTCAAGCAGGTCAAGAAAAAGTAATCAAGATTACCATGACCATAAACGCAGATTTAAGAGCAGGTCCAAAAGCTGATTCTACATTTATATTGTCCTGGAACATTGTGGGTAAACTATCGAGGAATGCATCAACCACACTCCTTGACTCTGACAAATTGACTAGGAGATCATCTGGTAGAGGTACAAATATATCATCAAGATCTGAGATCACCATCATTCGCGGCTGTGACAAAGATGACTGGAAAAATATGCAAGAAGATACGTCAGTATGCAGTATTGAGTTGTAAATGTAAAACGAGAGAACGAATAACGGATCTAGTAAAACCACTTGCCTTCATCTCATAAAAATGTACTGTGCTATCATATGTAATAAACCCAATTTGTGTTCTAGGGAACCCAGGTAAGCTATCCAAAGAAGATTTAATTGTTTGCGCAACAACCTGCAACAATTGATGTGAATTTCGTTGAGACATGTGGACCAAAATTCACCTCCCACTTCACATTTATTCAAGGACAACTTACTAATTTATGAAAAGAAGTTAATATTATTGTGTAATTACCATTTATAATATACATTTTGCAAGTGAATCGTCAAAGATAATAGAAGAGAGCAATTACAAATTGACAATCCAAGTAAATATAAATAAAAATACTAATACATCAGCCATAATTGTTCTTTCTTTTGATTGACTAATTAAGAAATTAATCAAAATATTACAATCCAGAAAGCATGGTATTTAATTTTGCTTAAAAGAAAACGCAAAGACATAGGGTAATGACGTAGTGGGTTGTTAATTGGTAAAGTAGGACATCTACAAGATAAAAATTTGAATAGTGAAGGGCACTCTGGAAAAATTATCGTAGTCATTTCCACATATGAACTACCACACAAAGAACAACAAAAAAGAGGTTCAAATATAAGCTATTGAGGAAAAGCTAACTTTGAACTGATTTTTCGAGATTTAGGTTATAATACTCGTCAAATATGTACACACCTAAACACAATAGAAAACAACACACTAAAAGAAGAGCTTATAAGCAATTGTTGAACAACATGTACATCCAAACACCCTCTATGCATTATATGTAATTAAATTCTATCTGGATATATTTACCTGAAGCATTCCACTTTTTACAGCAGAAATGGAAACATCGATAAGGAAAAAGTACAAAGGCGGCATTGGGGGGCGGACCATATACTCGGTGGGGGCAATAAACTCAACACTACCCTTTTTCAGCTCAGGACGTTGATCCAAGTCAACTCGCTTGCCACTAGCATCAAGATGGGCGAAGTAGTCACCTGGAACTGGAAATACAGACGAAATATTTCAGTTTAAAATTGGCAAAGTAGGCGTAGTCTCCCCTTGAGGATAAAGTAATTCAACTTTAAAAAAAATCTACGCAACATGGGCTTTCAAAGCATGTCAACAAATGTCTTACACTAAAAGAGATAAAAATATTATATGTAAATATGTCAGCTTAAGTTCACAACTGAGCATGCAGGTTAGGTAGACTACAACAAGAAATGTTGTGTTCTTATTATTTCAAATGAGAAACTGTGTGCACGTGTTGTTTTTTCTGTGCATCTGAGTGAAAAGAAAGAGGGAGAGGTCTGATAGATTCTTCGAACTGGAAGAGAAGTCAGACTCCCAAGAAAATATATCCCCTTGTGGAAGAGAAGTCAGACTCCTACGAAAATATATACCCTTCAATCATCCTACGAAAATATATCCCCTTGTGGAAGAGAAGTCAGACTCCTACGAAAATATATACCCTTCAATCATCAAATGATCAACACAATGTACACAATACTCCAAAAAGCTAGACAGAGAAAGTGAAGGGGAGGGAGATGGCAAGAGGGAGAGAAACATAACTTACACAGAATAAAGAGAGTATTAACAGACAATGAGTACTTTGATCATTCACAGATATAAGTTAACTTAGTTTACTTGGGCCTTTCTCATTGATAAAAAGTATGCTAAGGTCATCTGACAAGGTGGCAAACCAAAATATTGTATTTATATAGAATAAAATAAAAAAGGATGCTTATTATTGTGAATCATTTTAAAATAACAAGATGGTCATACAAATTGAAACAAAAGTAGGTTACATTGTTTACAACATAATTTAGTAGCAATGAAATAATGGATTACATTGTGTAAAACACTAAAATATATCTTTAATGATGTGTGCACAACTTAGTAGACAGAAAATAATATGTACCATCATTCAATAATGAACATATGTTGCACTTCCATTTCCTTCCACTGTCCATGAATACTACAAAAGGATTCACATATGTGCGGCACCTTCTGCAACGAATGATTCCAGTTGCCCCAAAATTAACAATCGGAACTTCCTCCTGTGCAAAATAAAAGAAGCATGAGACAGGATAACTTGACGAAACCAGACAGGATCTGGAAACTCAATGAATACGACACCAAATGACTCGAAGAAAGCATCTTATAGTTTATATACTTACTCCTTCTGCAAGAGGACAGACAACAGCTCCAAGAGGCAAGTGCCACCTTGACGCCAGTGACTGAGAACTTGGTATGGTATTTGTCGTTAGCCGGAGAAATCTGGGACTACAATTAACCTCATAATCCTGACCTGGAAACTTTGGTTCTATATCACCATCAAGCGGCCTTGGTAACACCTGTGGATCTAGTCGTGAATCGTATGAGCCTGGAACCGAACTCAAAGAAAGGGAATTGAAGTCTTTCGCCAATCCTTGTACAGATGCCATTGGAGGTGTAGAGCCTTGTGGGGTGGTTCCGGTTGGAAAATAACCTCCTTCATGACCACGAAACGGTGCAGTGGCCGCTGGTGGAGGAGGAATATATCCTCCTTGCTGGGAAGCAAAGCCGGAGGGCATTACAGGTGGACCTTGTGCCACAGCACCAGGTTGATTACTAGGATATCCTGGAAAAGCTTGTCTAGGAGTATCTCCTGTAGGGGGGTAAGGTGATAGCATTGGTGATGAAAATGGCTGCATGTTTGACCTCGGAGCAGAGTATGAAGACTCCGAGGATGGCCTGTTCACGTTTGGTTGCATGCTGCCCATCATTGTTGGTGGAGGCCCCATTGGAACTGATGGTGGTTGGGATTGGGGAGGAAATGAACCAGGAGGAGATAGGCTAGCAGGCCTCATTGTTGGTGGTGGAGTTGGTTGGGCTGAAAAAGGAGCTCGTGGCGGTGGTACTTGTGTCACCATAGGCGTAGGTATTGGAGGATTTGTTGGACGCTGAAAAGGTCCAACATTAGGTGGCCCATATGATGCTGGTGGCCGTGGCCTACCACTAGAGCCGCCTGGTGGTGCATATGACGAGGGAGGTGCTGATGACTGGAATGCAGGGGGAGCGGGAGGGGTAGGGTTAGAAGTCAAAGCAGAGGAATCTGTTCCAATTACAGGTCCAGATGATGAAAAGGGGGTTGTACTCTGTGGACCAGTGAATGGTGTAGCAGCTGATCTCGAAGGATAATTCGGACGCGTGGGATATTCAGTCCCCATAGATGTTGTGGCTCACTTTCGACTGAATCTCCAACTAATTCCTATGCTTCTGTATACACCAACAATGAATGTGTAATTTTATGATAAAACTCCATGATCAGAAGTACATTAACATTAACCGAAAGCAATAAACGAACTTCGAAGCCAAGAACCATAACTCTTAACTAGAACATAAAATAAATTAGATATATTTGCAACTGGGAGACACAGAACACTGACCTGCATGAACTACATCAAACTAATACACGATAACATGAAGCTGGCAGACTCAACCAATATAACAATAAAAAGATAATGTGCCCCTGAATTAAAACATTAATCATATAGCTTCATTCAATTTAAAAGCTATAATCCAAAACTACAAACCGAGAGAGCATTCGTAAGTAAGTCAATTCAGTGCTAACTTCGGCGTTCTAGCTTGCTCAAAAATTAAAAGATATATGCAAGACCTTTTTAAGGGGGGGTAACATCTTTGGCAATGACTTAATCCCTCCACCAAATAACCATCTACTTGCGAGTTTTAATGATCGACTATTTAAATTTAGAATTTTTAAATATTTGTATATACTTAATTACATCGGACGACAACATATCGAAAGATAGTATTTTTAACCTACTTTACTATTACCACCGTAATTTATTTCTAATGTGTCTCAATTGAGGTCGTAAAGTTTGTTAATTTTGACGATTGCAAATCAAGTCAAACATCCTAATAGAGAATTCGATAAGAACAACAACAAAAATCTTAATTACCCTAAAAGGCGAATATAATTAATTAATTGATCTTTTAAGAATACAAACTAACCTCGAAAATAAATAATAAATAAAAATTACACGAAGCAGTAATGTAATCCATGAAAATAAAAAGATCCAAATTGTCCCAAAAAGATTGTCCAGTTTCAGAGATTTACAAGATCGGAAATTGAGAATTGAAGTAAATTGGAGTACCTGGGGGAGATCCGTTCCGATCGGCGAACGGAGCTGGGTGGTGTAATCGTATGTATAGAAGTGTGACTGTAATTAACTAATTATATATACTAGATCTTTGTATACTCGGCCAAACTAGTTCAAGCTTTTAAGATATAACAATTGTATCTAATAAATTCATCATTGTCGATGGCTCAATAGGCTAGTTGCATCCGACCCAACTATTTATGCAAGAGGTCATGGGTCAGTTTCGAATATACTTCTAACTCTCTATTAGTTAGAAATTTATGTATTCATTCTTTGTAATATAATTGTAATCATAATTCATCGCTAATTTACAAAAAAATAAACTAAGATTAATTTTTAGTGTAAAATAATATATTTAATATTTGCAAAGACATTTTTTATAGAGTGAAGGTTAAATATATTTGATATTCCCTCCGATTCAAATTACTAATTTTTCCGTATCTAACTTTGATTAGCAATAACTATTTAGTTATATTATAACAATGTATTTTTATGAAAATACTTAAATACACTTAAAATATAAATTTATCGATATTAATTTTATAGTTTTTGGACTAAAAAATAATAAGTAATTGATAGTCAAAGTTGGGCACGCAAAAACGAAAAGAAATCCCGTCGGAAAGAAATAACTTTTTGGGATTAAAAGGGTCGTATGTTGTTACAGCATACGACCTGTTTAATCCCAACTCTCTATCAAATCCAACCTGAACGCCTTATGCCGCCTCAACTCCATCTCCAAAACCAGCACCCTTTGCCACCATAAACAAACCCCATCGGAAAGAAATAGCGAATGAATACAAAGAGGGACCAGCCACGCCACACAAAAATCCTGCCATACTGGGTACTCGTCGAATCCTTTTCGCAAAGAGTGGCGAATTTGTTTGTGTCAATCTTCGCAAATTACCTTGTCCCAAGAGGTTAGTGAGCTCTCACTTGAAAATTCTAGATTAATTGCATACAAGATAAAAAACTCTAGCAAAATCTTAAGAATTGATTCTAGACTAATCTTTTTTCCTTCAATAACCAAGACTACGATTAAGATTAATGATGGCTGCTTAAAAAAATCCACCACCTGAAAATGTAAAAAATATTGATCAGGTTACACTACATGTGCCCACTAGTCTAAGTTATTGTTTAACTTTAATACATGGGACCAATTTAGATCCAACACCACTCGAAAATCTCCAACCAAAAAAATTAGCACTTAATTTGCATAAGAAGGCTTGTAGTTTCCCATTAAAAGAAAAGACTTTAGATTTAGAATTGAACTCTTCTATAGGGACGCAAAATATAGCTGATAAAAATATCTTACGGACAAACCAAACTCTGAATTCAACGAACTCTTAGAAATATAAAGATAATAGGAACCAACAGACGATA
The DNA here is from genome assembly GCA_003412495.2 of Echium plantagineum. NCBI lineage: Eukaryota > Viridiplantae > Streptophyta > Magnoliopsida > Boraginales > Boraginaceae > Echium > Echium plantagineum. Next base: position 16,712,104 of record CM016567.1, on the reverse strand, counting down.
TTAGTTGATTTCTTAGATAATAAAGCTAGCTTTAGAAGTCCTACTGGTATTGGTACGAAAAGAAAGAGGGATATAGAGGATTTTCGGAATGCTGAATTCAATACCACGGTTGCATCAATCATGGAGGAATCGCACAGGCATGCTAAAAGGTCACGTTTACTTCAACCAGAAATAGGTGCACTCCATCCTAAAACAGGTGAACACCTATACCACAAGCCTTTTAAATTATCGTGTTCTCATATTGTCGATTATGTCTGTAATTATATGCTACTACCCAATTATATTACTACAGTAACTGAAGGGGTTTTGGTGGTTGTCTCTGAACAACCCTAATTGCCTCCTTAGATTGCTTAGTTGGAACTGTCGGGGTATTAGCCAAATCCCGACAGTCAAATTACTAACTTCTTTCACTAACTCTTACAAACCTGATATTTGCTTCCTTATGGAAACCATGTCCCCTAAAACTAAGGTTGACACTTTGCTTGCTAAGTTGTTATTTTCGCACTCTTATGGCATTGACCCTTTAGGTAAGAGTGGGGGTATTTGGATAGGCATTAATTCAAACATTCGGCACACGATTATTACTATTAGCAACAATAAAACTGGTTTGGTTTGAACTCCAAAAATCAAAATAAACTACATTGGGTAAACTGGGATCTTTTAAAATTACCAACAAATTTAGGAGGGATTGGTATTCGGGATTTACAGCATTTCAACACTGCCCTCTTAGCCAAAACATGCTGGAATATCATTTCGAACCAAAACTCTCTAGCCAACACAGTCTTAAAACCCAAATACTACCCTTATACACTACTACCAAATACTAAGCCTAAATACCACACTACTTACACATGGAAAAGTCTAGCCAAAAGCATATCCATTATAAAGCCACATATCAATATCACTAATCACTCAATCCACCACATTAATATATGGAATGACCCCTGGTTACACTCCCCCAGCCCATTGACCTTTCTAAACTCTCAACTAATGACCCCAAATTTCTACACCAACTAACAATTCATAATACACTGTGAAACAATTACACCCTTCAAAAACTTTTTTCCGTTGAACATCGTATCAAAAATTCTAGAGCTATCCATAACCACTCAAACTAATGATCTCTTATGGCTCCCACAACAAAATTTTTTTACACTTTCCTACAATCAAATAACACGAACCATATTAAACTTCCAAAAACACACTCACTCATCCCAAAACATACTTGAAAACACTTATGGAAAATGAAACTCCCCCACAAAATCAAGTTCTTCAATGGAAACTTTTATATCATAGACTACCTACATTAGTAAACATATCCACTAAAACAAAAAAACACATTCAAACAAACTGCATTATGTGCGGACATAACCAAGAGGAAATTGATCACCTCTTTCGATTATGTCCAAAAATTGCACCAATGTGGTCCACCTTCACCTCCTTCAATTTTCATTCTCTACATACACAAATAACCCAAATTCTGTCTACAGCTATAAACCACAAAACCAATAAAATCCCAATCACAACTCATCCAACCTATATCCTTATAAGCAATCTATGGAGTATATGATTATATAGAAACAAATTACACTTTAATCGAAATAATTTTCACTTACCATAACTTCTCTCACATAGAAATATCATCGTACATCAACGGAAAAAATACATCTTTACACGCACAAACACTTTCATCAAATCAATAATATGCAACAGATTTCTTATACTACAATCACAAACTTACCCTCAATCACACAAACCATACAATTTCAAATACAACATATTCCCTCCCTTCACATACATCTACAAGGTTCTACTAAACAAAATAATATTACTTTTACAGACACAATCACAATACAAATACCCTCACAAAATAAAAAAAATTAACTACCAGAATTACACACTTCAAGCCATCATATTCGGATTACCTCTTATCACCAAACTCTCCCCCACTAATATGCCAACAACAATATATTTAGTTTTTGAAGCTTTTCTTTCACAGGTTCTGGTTAGGGATATGCTACAGCTTTTCAATAATATGAAATGGAGCTCTTTTTTGTTCACACATTTTCCACGGCCAGTGAGAATCTACCTTGTCACGTCGAAGATTGCCACTTTTGATTTGCTTTGGGATAACAGCTTTATATTTCGATCTAATTTTGCAACTTAGATAGATTCAAATGTAACAGATTCATAGACTTTGTTTTCTAGTATGTTATGTATATCAAGTTACCTATGTTGAACAATGAACAGCCTATGGCAATATATGTTAATTATCAAGAAATATATATATATATATTTATAAAAAAATTATTATTGATCTTGTATTTTTTAGGAAAATATGAGGCTTTAAAGGGTTAACTTCAAAATAACCGAACTCTTACTAATCTCTTTCAAGGTCTTTGTAAAAAATGGACTCCCCTTTTTTTATATCTTGGTTTTTTGTTAAGTATTTGTTATCTTAAAGAAAAAGAAAAAATCTATCTACTTTATATATATAATGTCGAAAAGGCTTGCAAGTAATATTGTGAAGTCATGTTCTAACTTATTAAAATTTAATCAACTACTTATCATATTGATTCTTCCTCTATTTTAATTATACAAATAATAAAAATAAATATTTTTCACCATATATAAATATAAACTAAAACATCTACCTTTCAATACCTATATTTAATGTATTCTCCTATAGTTTTCAAGTTTTAGTTTTATCTTAAATTTTTAGTGACATATTTTAATGCTTTTTCGTTTTTCCTTTTCATTTGTTATTTTTAATATGATTTTTTTACGAAAATATAAATTCTTCTACATGAGCAATGAATAAATAAAATATTAATCCGCACATGCATCAATTGTTATCCGATAACTAGTATATATAATTGTGGTCAACCTTTTATTACAAAATACATAATTATTTTATTCTTTAAAGATTGTTTAGTTTTTAATTTTAATTTTTTGCGAAAAGAGTCATTTATGACGGCCTGCGCGCTAAGGTGGATATATAGCCTAAAATAGATGTAACCATTAATCAAATTATAATATAAATAATGACAAATGAAAAAAATTGAAAGTACCCAATCTTAATGGGATGGATTGAGTGTGTAGCCAATAATAATTGGTGTTGTTATTTTCTGTATATTTATAATTTACGAAAAAATTTAGGTATGAAATCTAAAAGAAGAACATGGTTTCTATGGATAACTCATGATATTAAGCAAAAGGAACTTGTTCATAGCCTTCAAGGCTATTGCATATAACTTGATTAAATAAAGTGGAATTAAAAATACAAAAGACAATATTAATTAAATGGACTAATAACACATTTGATCATACATGTTTCACAACATTCATCATTTGATCACACATGTTTTGAAATATCCCGTCTGATCATGCATGTTTGTTAAAGTGACCCATCAGGCCACTCCCTTCATTATGCTGTTAATTCATCCATTAACTACCATCACGTGCGGGTAAAATAGTCACTTCACATCAATTTGAGGAATTTAAATCTTACTATATATAATTGGGGAAGGGGGGAGTTAGAAGTTATTTTAAAGTAATATGAAGCCCCATGTTCTCCTACTATATAGGAGATATTTTTCATTAAATTTATTTAGTTTTTTGTAAACATATACAATAATTATTCATAAACATTACTATATTTTACCTTTATTTTTTTTAAAAATGATTTAGCAAAAATTATATTATTTTGAACATAAAATTTAAATTTAGTTATTTAAGATGAATTAAATAATAATATTACATAGAAATATTATAATTATTTGTTAATAAAAGATCATATATTATAAATACGATGCACGATTTCGCACAGGCTGGACTGTGTACAAATATCTAGTATATATAATCCACCAAGGGGTGAATTAGAAGTTATAAATGAAGCCCCATGATCTCCATGTTTGTAGGAATGAAGCCACATGATCACAATATATTTGTAGTGAATATAAATGAATATAATTGTATTATTTAAATTTTATGAATATTTTGTACATAACGACCCATCAATATTATCAAATAAATTTATTTTTCATTTTTTTAAAAATGGCTTGCAAAAAAATCTTTTAATTTTTACACATTAAATTATGAGTTAAATAGTTACATAAAATTGTATATTTATTCAGTGATTTTTACCATGCACATGTATGTTTGAAATTCACAAATAATGTTTTACTATCATCTATTTATGTAAAAATTAATTTAAAAACACATATTATAAATATAATAAACGAATTCACACATGCTGGATTGTATACAAACGTAATTGGTTATGCAAAAAAGTAATTGTGTAAGAAGTATAATTTCGCACAGGCTGGACTATGTACAAACGGCTAGTTGGACTAATGGCTAATTTAGTCATACATGTTTCAAACCATTCTCCATTTGATCATACATGTTTCACAATGTCTGAAACATGTATGATTAAATTCCTCAAAATTCATATGAAATGACTATTTTACCCCTCACGTGATGGTAGTTAACGGATGAATTAACAGCGTAATGGACGGAGTGGCCTGATATGTCACTTTCTTAAACATGCATGATCAAATAGGACATTTTGAAACATGTGTAATCAAAACGGTGAATAGTGTGAAACATGTATGATCAAATGTGTCATTAATCCTAATTAAATTTAGGGAACATACAAGAGTTCTTTAACTACCAAATAATTCACAGTTTCTCTAATTTCCTTTCTAAAGGACTTTAGATATGGGTACTACTAGCAGGGGCGGATCTAGCTCGATCGAAGTGGTGGTTCAAAATATGCATAATTTTTTAACAATTTAATTAATGTTTAAACTAATAATACAATAGTGGAAATTTTATTTCAAGTTTTCGGAACTCAATTATTATCAATCTTACAAGGGTTGGTCTATAGATTTTTTTGGTCTTGCGAGCAAACGAAGATAATAAGGGACATCAATCCCGATCAAAAAGTTAACAGAATTGCATTTTTCATAAAATGAAGATAAGTATTTAATTAAAATATATTTTTTTGCTTCATGAAAATGAATTTAATATAATATTCAATGTTATATTCTTGAAGAATTAATGCATTATAACTTTTAAGAAAAGGTTATTTAAATTGAGAAGGAGAGACTTACAATTTATATTTAAAAAAGATTATAATATCTATTGAAGTTGAGTAATGAGTAGTTAATAATTCATAAAAAGATGTAGAAGTCTGGCCATTTAAAAAACATTACATAACTACGTATTTGTGGGAATAGAACCCAAGACCTCTTACATGATACTACATAAACTTACCAATTGAGCTACAAGAATTCTTGGTGGTTCAACTGAACCACCTTGAACAATAGGGGATCCGCCCCTGGGTACTACATTTTTGAAACGTACTCCTCTAAATTCTTATTATTTGTCGTTGGGGAGTTTGCACAATAATTAATAAGGTCACTTTACTCCCTTAGCCCTCCTGCAACATGAAGACACAGTAACTCTACTACTCCTTTTAGACTATTTTTAAGTCCATATGTATATTGTGTAAGACAATAATATATATTAGGAATGAACTCAAAATGCATTGGAAGTACTGATAGTTTTACTAGAGTCCGCTCATGATTTATATGTTAGTAAAATACTTGGTTGATATTTTATTAGCATATAACTAATGTTATTTTGGTCATAAAAGGTTACACACAAGCAATGCATTTGGTTTTCAATATGATTGGAACTTTCTCATTAAAAGTGTAAACTTTAAAGAATGAAGGGGAGAAACTTTCAAAGTGGAATACCCACCACACTTTTTTTTTGTAAATTACCGATGAGGTAAATTTCCAAAGTGGAATTCCCACCACACTTGATCGAATGAGAGGCCACCAAAGGCCTTTGAGATTTTGTAACATTAAAGTCATGAATAGTGCTTTAATGGGAGATTATGACTTGGTAGTTAAGTGGGTTGTAACTCACCAATTCATTAGATAAGTGACAACATTTGTAAGACAATTAAAAAAGCAAAAAACACTCTCTTCTCCTCTCCATGTTGGCCAAAAATACACATACCAAATGAGAGAATTGTTCTCTTTTGGTTCATTCTTTGTCATACACTCAAACTCTAGTTGCTTTAAGAAGGAATCAAGGTAAGCGTTGGTGTGGACTAATTTCGATACATCACGCCTTTCATTAGAGGTTTAGTGGTATTAGGGACATGAAAAACATCGGTCAAAGCAAAACTATGATTAGATGTACAAAATTTAGACAAACCTACATGTAAAATAGGCAAACCTGCACCATTACTGATGTGGAGACGATGAGAACCAGAATAGTCGGCAAAGGATTGCAAACTAGCTAAATCGGGAGTCACATGGTAATACGCCCTTGTGTCTCGACACCAAACATATGGTGAGGCTCGGTTAAAGGGTGTTGTAAAACATATTGTCTTGGTGAAAACTTATATTACCTTTTGGGTTTTACAATGGTCGATAGATTGAGTAGAGAGGGAAGGGTGGGTAAAAATACTAATGATGAAAATGCCCTCAAAAGACTAACGTATTTGGTTATTTTACGGAAATATTTTGAGGAATGATCATATTGAGTGTCTACAACATTAGTATCATAGTTGATTGATACTAAACATTAGTGATATAACTATTTTTTTCAAAGGTTAATGATGTCCCAAATCATTCCTTATTCAAAATAGTTGAGCCTAAAAGAAGATAAGGTGAAAGAAAATGAAAGGCTTAAATTCTTCTTGCCCTCCTGAAGTTTGACGATCTAGTCAGGTTACCCCTAAAGTTTTAAAATCAATTTACTTGCCCCTAGACTACCTGAACATGTCATTTTGGGGATTTTTATGTTAAAATTAACATATTTTACGTTTTAATGTAGCGTAAAATTGGAATTCAATATATAATACGCTTTCGGGATAAATTTTAGTTACACAATTACATTGGGGCTCTTTTAAAAGAAATTGAATTAAAAATAGATAAATAAAAATAATCCCTTCCTCCTCCGCCCTTTGTTGTCACATTAGCTCTTTGGTTCTTATTTTATGATATTTATTATGTTTAACTTTTGTTGAACATTTGATATTTGTTTTTCTAAAGTTTATTTATATGTTTATTATATATATATATTTTGTTGAACATGTTTATGTTTTGCTAATGTTTTTATTTTAATCACATTTAGTTTTCAAATAATATTAATCTAAACGAGATGTTTTGTGTAGAAATAAGGAGACAAATATAAATGTCACTTCAATCGTTTGTAAGTTCATAATAAAATTTTCAAGTTATTAATTATATTGTTTCACCTAGCGAAGGGTAATGATATTCAAGCGAGGATTGTAATAGTTTTATCTACATTCCCGCATATTCCATTAAACTAAGTTAATTTTAAATGCTTACGTCCACCTACATTCACCCAAATCCAAACACACCAACGGTGCAGATCTGTTGTACACACTCCCAAATAGTGACTTTTGGGAAGTGAACGTACAATTATACCCCCTATTTGCAAATATAGTAGGACTTCGATTTTTACACTTCAATAATTGATTACTACTCAATTTTCTCAATTTAACCCTTCAATTTACTCTATGAAAATTTATAAAAAGTAATAAAGTGGAGTGTGGTTATAATATTTGGAGTGTAAAAATCAAAGGCCATATAGTAATTGATGCCCCTTTATAAAGGGGCAAAATAGTAATTTCGCGGTGAAAATAACACTGTTTTGGGGGTATAGTGTTGCCCATACACTGGCGGGAAAGCCTGAGCGTCCTCTGGAAGCTTTTGGTTGTTATTTTATTTCGTATCCCAAAAAGATTGTCCATATTCACACACGATCTGTTCAACTCGTACTTTTGATACCAACTCTCGTAAGTCTTCATCTACTCTCCTTCCCAAAATTATTGTCCAGTTTCCAGTTTTAAATTCAACTACTTTTGTTAATGTTGTCGAATATTTGGTGAAAAATACTATATTACATGCTTATGTATTCTAGTGTCCCAAAATTGTTGTCCAGTTTCCAGTTTTAAATTGAACTACTTTTGTAAATGTTGTCGAATATTTAGTGAAAAATACTATATTACATGCTTATCTATTCTAGTGTCCCAAAATCATTGTCCAGTTTTCTTTTGACTTAGTAGTATTTTTACTATTATAACACAATTTTTTTGCGATGGAGGGGATATTTTAGCATTATCAATAACATTTTACATTTGCTGAAAAATAAATCAAATGTGAGTATATATATGGGATATAGTGTTTGCATACGATAGATTGATAATTTGGACTCAAATCGAATGTGTTTGTCACGTGTGTAATTAATGCTACAAGTTTGTTAATCGAATCGGTTTTAGTGTGTATTTTAGAATTATTTAAAATATGATTTCTTAATGGCTTATTCAGTTGTATGTGAGTATATGCATGTGAATTTTGAATGAGAACTGATTTTTTGTTGTTGTATTTTCATGTTTATGGATGCTATTTTGCCGCCATTTTATGAAGTTTGATTTTGTGTATTATCTCAATTTAGAGAAGTTCTGGTTCTTTTTTGTATACATGTGGGTGTGACTTTTCTCAAATCTGATATAAGCTGGTATATCTATAATTTGCACTTTATTCTCGTGCCAATTCTGAAACAGCTACCCTGTTATCGCTCAGGTAAGGGTGTATGCTATCGCGCCCACCCCCACCCCTTATCTTAATCCGCTTAAAGGGAAAAGTCTTCGAAGCATTAGGGCATGCTGATAGCTGAATAATGTCCTTATTTGGCTGTTCATTTCCTTAATCCATCCTCTTAATTGCAGATATTGCTACCATGCCAGTTTTGAGGTCCGAAAAAAATGTTACATCACCGGAGAATTTGAGAAAGTCTTCAAGATCCTTCGAAAATGGGTGTTGTGAACAGTCCACTCCGGTGAAAGCTCCCAAAATTTTGAACCAAAAATCTGATAGTAGCACGCCTAGCTCAATCCTACATGGTGCTGGTAGGGAATTAGAGCCAGGGTCTGGAAGGAAATCAGTTTCACAGAGTGGATCTGTATCGAGGCGGAGTCTTAGGTTGACTGAGAAAAGAGGGTTAGGATTACACAGTGTTGGAGAAAGTGTTGATCATTTTAGTCGATACAAAAAGTTTGTTAGAGAGAAAGATGAGTTGGGGAATGTTGAGAGTATCAATGTTGGTGATAGTAAGAGTAATGTCATGCGCATGAGTGTAAAGAGACTTAAGCTCACAGAGGAAATGGATGAGGAAATTTGTCATTCAGGGGAAGCAGAACAGTTTCCAACTAAGGCGACGGACATAAATTTGGGTCTACTACAGCGCTCTGAGGTGTCTATTGGAGAAATTGGTGAAAGACCAGAGGGTGAGGAGAAGTGGAAAAGTAAGAGAACTTATATTGAAGTTGATTCTACAGGGACAAATGGAAACGAGAGGAACTTTTGGAATGTAAGGTCAGGTAAAAGAAGTTTTAAGAGAATAATGGATGAAGACATAAGTGGTTTGAATGCATCTGGCAGTTTCTTCAAGGATAAAGTTGTAGCTGACACTGATTCTGAGGGTGAGGAAAATGGAAATGTGAAGAGAATTGATATTAATGTTGATTCTTCTGGACCGAATGAAAATGAGAGGAGGTTATTAAATTTAAGGTCAGGTAAAAGACGTTCTAAGAGGATAATGGGGGAAGAGAGAATTGATCGGAATGATTCTGAGAGTTCCATTAAGAATAATAAAGTTCTAGTCGATGCTGATTTATCTCCAGTCAATTTGGAGCGGACTTTGGAGCATGGAGTTGGTAAAGTGAATGAAATTGGTGTTGGGACTAGAAATGGATTTAACAGCTTGGATGAAGTTGGAGAAACTTTAGTTGATAAGAAGAACCCCTTTAATGGGTTCGATTCGTTACAACACAGACTTGAAAATGGAGATGGAGCTAATAATGGTGGTGCTAGGACTAGATATCGACTGATCAGGTCGGATATAGTGAAAGAAAAGGCAGTTGATAGTGATATCTCTGAAGTAATTAAAGTTGGTGCGAAGACTAGAAGCAGACAGAGCATATTGGATAAAGGGAAAGAAAAAGTAGATAATCTTGATATCTCTAAAGCTATTGAAGATGGTGCAGCGGTGAGTAGGAGACAGAGCTTACTAAGTAAAGGGAATGATGACTCTATCGGTGATTTTGGTGCATCAGGGTCCATGGTTGAACCAAATGATCAGAAGACAACTGAATGTAATGTTTCAGATAGTGCCTCCCCAACGGAGAATGTAAATTTTCAGGAACGTAATAATGTTCCTGCAGAAAGAAGAAGTACTAGGGATCGGTTCCGAGATATGGCCAAACAGAACGCTAGAAGGTTTGCTCACTTTGTTGCTGAAGAGGAAGATAATACAGTTGCTGATCTTGGAGGTTCTTCATCTGAAGGTGGGAAAATGGAAGATTGGCCTGGTCCTTTTTCTACTGCTATGAAAATTATCAAGGACCGTGAAACCAAGAGAAGGATGCAACAACAGATTTCATCCACTGAGAAGAGCAGAATATCTCCTAAATGGTTTCCGAAAAGGGATCAGGATTATAATTTCCGCAAGCGTTTTATCCCATCTTTGCAAGATCTGTGCTGGCCTATCCTTGTGAACAACGCAGACGGAATCACCTCACTCGACTTCATTCCTGATGTGCTCAGGCATAAGCTAAGTCAGTTGCTTTGTGACTGTCGCCGGATGAATTGTGACATTCTAGAGCTTCTTGTCTGTGGATCTCCTACAGAGATATGTGTTAGGGAATGCTCTTGGTTAACTGAGGAAAGCTTTACAAGGATTTTTGAACGGTGTAATTCAAGCAACTTGACGGTATAAGTTTATTGTTAGTGAATTAAATTGTTTATTATCTTGTATTACTAAGTTGGATAAACTTTAGTATGGTATATAAGATGGTGACTAAAATGAATAGTGAAAAATGATAAAACCTATTATTATAGTTTGCTTGAGAGCTTACAACTGAAGGAGAGAAGACAAGGAGGATCTATGCATTGAACTTAAACATCGCTGATACAATATGGAAGTAAATGATATCTCCATATTCAATTTAGACAATACACCTTATCTTACAGCAAAAATCGAATATTCATAATTCCAAAAACTATTGTACATTTACTGGCCTGCTTGCATGTCAACTCTATGTTAAAGAGTAGATTACCTCCAGAAACTCAACAAATTACCTATTACATAAAGCCAGGGAGTTACTTCACTCCTGTCTCCTGCCAAGATTAATTTCTTGGGAGTCCATAGATCTGAAAGAAATATCTGTAAAATATGCATTTGAACTGCTATGCTATTGACTCCATACAAACAGTTCGTGAGCTCAAAATTTGTCGAGGCATGAAGTTCCCACATGGCGAAGTTGTATAACCTTATATGGAGCCTGTAACAAAAATTGGAAAAGTAGTATCACTTCAGATGCTCTGCAAGTAAAATCAGCAATCTTGATTAGTAGCTCTCCATGGACTTCATTAACATCTTTTGTTCTAGAAAGTTGTTTGCCATATTTTCTTCTTTTAATGGGTGCTTATATTCTTTTGTTACTTCTTTCAAGTAAAAGTAGCTATATTTGATGTTTAGTAGTGATACCTTTTTTCCAAATGTCTTACAATGTTACTGGAGACCGATAAAGACCAAGATGGATAGCATACTATTACTATACACTTCAGTGACCTGGGTCTTTTGAGCTAATCTGAAGTTGTTTTCTTTTTGTTCCCTTTGTTTCTATCAGGTGCTACAACTTGATCTCAGCGGGTGTTGTCTGGCAGATTACATTTTGAATACCACATTTGCTTGCTCTCCAAATAGTTTGCCAGCATTGACCACCTTATCGTTGAAGGGTGCATATCGCCTTTCGGATGTTGGGCTTAGTAGACTTGCTACCTCTGCCCCCTCTTTAAGATCAATTAATCTTAGTCAGTGCTCTTTGTTGACTTCGGATGGAATTAAGTGTTTAGCTGATTCACTGGGACCTGTTCTGAGGGAGTTATATATCAATGAATGTCAAGGCATCGATGCAAAGCTTATTTTGCCATCATTAATTAAGTTGCAAAATCTGGAAGTTCTCGCTGTAGCAAGTATTGAAACTGTCAATGATAGTTTTGTTGTTCAGTTTGTCACTGCACAAGGTCACAATCTGAAGGAGCTGATTTTGAAAGATTGCATGTAGGTGTTTTACACTTCACAACTATGGTTTTTAGGCAACTACTGAAGTCAATTTCACTGATTCCTTTATGTCCTTTTATGTTCAGGAAGCTGACTGATTCTTCTGTGAAAGCTATTGCGGAAAATTGTTCTAAATTATGTTCAATAGATTTGAGTAGTTTACGCAAATTGACAGACGCTTCGTTAGGGCACCTTGCGAATGGTTGCCGAGCAATACACACATTAAAGCTGAGCCGCAACTTATTCAGGTTTCGCCTGCTGATCTATTAGTTATAGTTTATCTTATAAATTTTATTTAATCATTAATACTATATCTTATGTTTTTAGTGCACTCTTCATTTGGGGTTCTTATGCAAGTGTCATGCTTAGGCTAACTAAATAGATATGGTTTCTGTGTGATGGTTTTTTGTGATTATCAATTTGTAATAAGGATACTATGACCCACTGTTTAGATATGCTCTGTGTAACAGCTTGGCATTTCTGTACTAAATCATATAATCATGTTTGCCAGTGAGATGTGGAAACACTTAAAACTCGTCGTACTAGTGGAGCTTTTCTATATTAAATAAGTCAAGCTCATATACGTTCTCAGTGAGCTGTAGGGGACAACCTTCAGAAACTATTAAAAATGTTAAGGGTTTGTATACACCCAATAACAAATAATTGTGTGCAAAAGTTTGCATCTCTTAGGAATCCTCCTACTTATCCCAACAAGAAAAATAATAGGGCAGGTGAGAATGCATTGAGCGTCATATCTAAATATCTTAGGTTTGGTGTCAGTGATGAAGCTGTTGCAGCATATATCGAGACCTGTGGAGATTCCTTGAAGGAGCTTTCTCTTAATTATGTAACTCAGGTAAACAATTGAAGTTCCTTTGCAAATTTAATTGTTTAACTTGTTGTGTTGTTTATAATATTTTGTCATATGAGATCATTTTTTTACTCCCGCAGATCGCTGATAACACTGCAGTTTCACTTGCCAAGTGCTCGAAAATTCTGCAGACTCTAGACTTGTCATTCTGCCGGAATATGTCAAATGAAGATCTGGGGTTGGTAGTAGACAGTTGCTTATCACTAAGAGTGCTAAAATTATTTGGCTGTTCACAGGTATTTTGAATTTGCAAGTGTTCGATATTTTGAACTTGCTACTTAAATCCAAAATGTTAAGGAACTGTGTTTCATTGTTCCTTGATTCCCTGCAATTGTGAAGCTCTCTTACCATTTCCTTTAGTTATCGATGTTGCAACAGTTTTGCAAGTATTCTAACACATCAAGATGCGTAAAATCCCATTCAGGTCACAGACGCGTTTCTATGCGGCCATTCAAATCCACATGTTCAAATTATTGGATTGAAGATGACTTCTGTGTTTCAACATCTCAAGGATCCTATCCTGCCTCAGATATCGTCGTGTTCAGTTGCTGAATGACTTCCAGGCGTGAACAGACGACGTGTATAGCGCCATAGACATTTTTGTGCACTGGTTCGAAAATTGAATCTATGTGACTATTATCTTCGGTTCCTTGCATTATGAAACCTGGTCGCTGAACCTAATATTGGCCTGGACGAGAAGATTATTTTGGCATATTGTATTTAAGAACTAATGACTAATTATGATTATTAGTTATTACTCGTTTTGTATTATTTTAATTAAAATATTTAGGATAACATTAAGAATGGTTTAAATGTTCTCCTTTGCCCTTCATCACTTAGAGATAGTTATTTCAGTTATTGTTTCAATTTTTCCTTTTAAAGTTCTTCATGAAATTTTTTGTTAACCAGTACTCAAAATAGCCATGTTTTCTAATTTTAGACAATCCATTAAACATAACACGAAATGTAAAATTAAAGAGATAGAAAACAATTACATTCGTACCAATGAAACCAAAACTATGACATGGAACCAGAGAAAACAAAAGAATGCCACTTAAAATCTAAATTCTTTTCTAGATTGAATATGCTATTTCACATCCACGCATACATATCGATGGTGTATTGGTAAGTTAGCTAATTAATATATGACAATAAGAACTCTCTAAGATAACATGAAGTACCAACTATATGAAAAAAATTGCAATAAGATTGAAGTAGCAAAGATTATACACATACTGCGATAAGTAGCAAAGATTATACACATACTGCGATTCGATGACCCCCGACATTATCTCGGGTGAGACTACTGATAATTCAGATAACTATCGGTTGTTGAACCGTATATATAGATGATATAGTTCACGGGCACTAATTGAGGAAATTGACACATCAATTTCCAAAAATTAGAAGTTTCAAGTTTTGTTTCTCTGTTCTAACTTTACTTAGCAATTATTAATTAGTTACAATACACAAAATTATAAAAATGTTACTTTATAAAAATACCTTTGAATATCTTCGTTGTTGAAAACATATTGTTGCATGTTCTTTTTCTTCGGCAACCTCAACCTCCAACCTTCTCTCAATTCACATCAATCTCAGTTCATGCTCAATCAATGAGTATTTAATTTTTTTAGATGTAATAAGTACTGAATTAGGGTTCACTTTTGGGCTATTTTAACTAAGTTTTGATTTTAAGATTCATTTAGGTATTCAATTGGTCTTTGTTGGTTTAATTGGATGTTCAATTGTTTTTTTTTGTTTAATTAGGTTTCCATTTTAACAAAAAAGCTGATTTTTCTTTATTTTCGAGCCAAATAGTAAATGTAATATATGCCTCGAGCTGAGCTTTTATGTTTTGAGGTTCGGCATGGTCAGCTGAGTCGATCAGTTCCTTTAATGTTCAAACTGACCAAGCAGAATCAGGCCTTCAAATATTCGGCTCGATTCGGTTAGAGCAAAATCAATAATTTAGAGCTATTTTCATCACTTCAAGGACCCTCTGATTAGCGGAACTTTTTTCACTAGACTTGTATGATATTGCCAATATCAAGTAGATAAATTATCAATTTGATATTGGAAATTTATCTACTTGATATTGGAAATTAGCAAAAATTTATCTACTTGATATTGGAAATTTATCTACTTAATATTGGAAATTAGCAGAACTTTATCTATTTGATATTGGAAATTTATCTACTTCATATTGAAAATTAGCAAAAGTTTATCTACTTGATATTGGAAATTCATTAAGGAAATTTATCTACTTAATATTGCCAACTAAAATTATTGCCAATATCAAGTAGATAAATTTCCTTATTGAATTTCATTAATATGATATTTATTCCTTAATCATACGTTACCATGTAGAAAATCTTATTTATTTGAAAATATTAACTTTCTGTAATAGTCATGTATTATGCATATCATAAAAGATTATGACATAAATTATGCTATGAATTATGATCATGATGTGATCTAATTTGGAATAGAATAAGACAGGTTAAACTATTTTTTTTTTATTTTCATTAATAAAATAAATTTCCATTTGGAGAAAGAATGTTGCTCAATATTAATAACGCTTTTAAGGGTGGACAACAAGAGACTTGGACAAAAATAATAACTTATCGTCCGAAAAGATTTGGTACTCACTAAAAATCGTACACTCTCTATTCCGTTTTCTAATTACTCTTACCTTTTACGTTCATTAAAATACAATTTAAAACACAAATATATCTAATTTAACATACATGTATAAAAGTATAATAAATTAATATTTCAAAAGTATACATCGAAACGAATCTAATAACATTTCATTACTATATTACTTTTTAGCGACGAATAAAACTTCATGATCAAAATTTTCAAAATTAAAGGTTTAAAAAGATTTAGTACCGATACAAAAATCTGATTTAACATGCATAAAGGTTTGAAATTAGAAAATGGGATAAAAAAAGTAACTTATCTGAAAAGATTTAGTACTGATACAAAAAATGGTAACTTCACACAACATAACTATTCCTATACAACTATACTTTTGTAACGGAAAACCCGCAGCCGATACTATATATCTATATATAAATGAGGCAATAAGCCTAGAGACTTAAACAAATTTTACAGAACAATCATGAAATTGCTTTCTTTTGTTGTGTTTCTCTACCTTAGTTCTTTCTCAAATGCAGTAACAGATGAAACATACAACAAGTTTGCTCAATGTCTTGCATCCAATTCAATTCCAAATTCAGAAATCCCAAAAATAGTTTACAATACTTCAAGCCCTTCATTCACACCTATCTTACAAGCATATGTTAGAAACCTAAGGTTCAACACGTCGACGACTCCAAAACCTAACATCATTATCACCCCTTTGCAAGAATCCCATGTCCAGGCTTCGGTAATCTGTTCGAAAAAGTTGGCGTTGAGCCTTAAGGTCAGGAGTGGCGGGCATGATTACGAAGGGATATCTTATGTTTCGTCTAGTGGTCCTTTCACTATTCTTGACATGTCGAATCTCAGGGCGATCAATGTTAGCATCCAGGATGAATCTGCCTGGGTACAAACGGGGGCGTTGCTAGGTGAACTTTATTACAGAATTTCGGAGAAGAGTAACGTTCATGCTTTCCCTGCTGGAGTATGCTCATTGTTGGGCATCGGAGGACATTTTAGTGGCGGAGGCTATGGCAACTTGTTACGGAAATATGGTCTGTCTGTTGATAATATCATTGATGCCCAAATTGTTGATGTGCAGGGTAGGCTACTGGATCGAAAGGCGATGGGGGAGGATCTTTTCTGGGCAATCAGGGGCGGTGGTGCTGCAAGTTTTGGTGTTGTTTTGTCATACACGGTTAAGCTTGTTCGAGTGCCACCCGTGGTGACAGTTTTTCGAGTGGAGAAGACGTTGGCAGAGAATGCAACCGATATTACTTCCCTCTATCAATCGCACGCCCACAAGATCGATCCTAATCTATTTATCAGGTTAACAGTCATACCAACTCAAGAAACTATAAAGTCTATCAAGGCATCCATTATGGCCGAGTACCTTGGAAATGCTGATACTTTATTGGCTCTGATGAATTCCACATTTCCTCAATTGGGGGTTACAAAACTTGATTGTAAGGAGATGAGTTGGATTGAATCAGTTCTATACTGGGACAACTTCGATAATAAGACATCACCCGATGTTTTGTTGAGCAGGAAACCGAGACCTGCCAGTTTCTTTAAACGAAAATCAGACTTCATTCAGAAGCCTATTCCAGTCGAGGGATTGAAATCGTTATGGAATAAGATGGTCGAGATAGGGAACGTGGGGTTGGCTTTCAACCCGTATGGTGGAAGAATGGATGCAATTAGTCCCAAGGCGACGCCATTCCCTCACCGCGCAGGGAATCTCTTCATGATTCAGTATTTCGTGAATTGGAATGACGAAGGTGCTTCAAACAACTACATTAACCAAACGAGGGCACTCTACGATTTTATGACCCCCTTCGTGTCGAAAGATCCCAGAGCATCATACCTTAATTATAGGGATCTTGATATTGGAACGTTTCCAGATGGTGGTAGAGCTTATGAAAATGGAAAAGTTTATGGACTCAAGTATTTTAAGGACAATTTTTACAGATTGGTAAAAGTGAAAACTGCAGTTGACACTGAAAATTTCTTCAGGAATGAGCAAAGCATCCCCACTAAAACCTACAAGTTCTTGAACAAATAATCTATTATTGTAACATCATTTGCATGATTTGCATAATGCAGAGTTTCATATATAAAGTTCTATCGCCTCATGAGCTTTAACTGTGAAGAAATTATCATAAACATCTGCATTCCCAAAAACAATAACAATTAGGAAAAATTTGGATTAATCTGGACTCAATTAGAGAAAACGCATATAATTTGGACTCAATTAGAGAAAACCCCTATAATTTATACTCAATTTCGACAAACCCTAAATAATTGAATAGTTAATACTAATTAATTCAATTGAATGAGTGTAACAGATTAACCTTAATTAAGTAAACAATTAACCCCAAATTTGGATAAATATCATAGATAAACCCTTATTTATTGAACAATTAACCCTAAGTTGGATGTAAAGTAGATGAGAAACCCTAAATTAATAAACAATTAAGCCTAATTGGACTCCCTCCATTCCATAATGTTGTTTCATTCTCTATTTTGGGAGTTAAAGTTTAAAAACTTTGACCATAGATTTTTATTAGTCAATAATGAATAATATGGTCATGTCATACTTTGTTAGATTCGTTTTGATGTATATTTTTATAATATCAACTTACTATAATTTTTCGATGTATAGAATAAGAGATATTTACGTTTTAAATCGTGTCTCGACTAGCGAGAAAAGTCAAAGGGGAAAAACATTATGGGATGGAGGGAGTTTTATTTTCTTAATTCCTTGTACTCTTATAACCATTAGTTATATTTTATTTTATAAATATATGTGGTATTAAATGTACTTCTATAACCATCAATTATATTTTATTTTTATTATAAAAAAGTTACATGAGAAGTCTTTATATAGTTATAGACTTATAGTAGATAGGTTTAATTTTTAAAACTTTTAAATTTTCATATTTTTCAGTCTTCCATGGTCATTAGGTGTCCTCTAAATAATAAGACTAGAATATATTGAATTTAATTGGTTGAGGTTATCTTTATTTGGCAATTTTAAATATATATAAATAAATATATTGAATGACCGAAATAACTTTATTGACAAGTCACGTGCCCCCTCTCATAAAATGGCTTTTTTTTATTTGGGCACCTGAACTTCTGATATTATAACAAATAGGCACCTGATGAACTTTTTATAACAAGTAGACACTTGAGACGAAAAATTGGCACCTGAACTTTTATTTTTTCTCATTTTTCATAATTTTGTAGATTTTAAACATTTAGATGGAGGGCAAAATAGTCAAACCACATTTAAAACTAACTCAACCTAATTATATACTAACCCAACCTTAATCATCTAATCCAACCCTATTAAAATCAATTTCTTTCACTTTCCTTCTTTAACCCAACAATCATCATCCCTATTCTCCATCTCCATCTCCATCTGCTCTCCATCTCCATAATACATTCAATCTCAGACCTTACATTAATAAAAGCTATCGAATTGGCAAAAAAGGAATGTATCCTCTCATCTAGATCTGGGAATGATACATTCTCCATTATCTCCATCTGCTCTGGGAATTCATTCTCCATCCCCATCTCCATCTCCATCTCCATCTCATACCTTACATTAATACATTCTCGTTCTCCATCTCCATCTGCTCTCCATCTCCATAATCATCTGCAAGACGAACAACTCATAATTCCCCAAAATCCAAACTTTCTAATTTTTATTTATTACTTGCCCATTTCGATTTTTGTCTCTCTTTGGTGATAAATTGAGAAGAACTGCTGCTTTGTCAATCGAATTGGCTTGATTTTCGGGGTTTGTTATGCTTGATTTGATTTAACCAGTTGATTTCAAAAACCCTAGTTTTTGAAGTATTGTATTTTTTACTAGTTGCCCTTGATTTGATTTAACCAGTTAACCAATTAATTGTCTAATCTTTTTTTCTTGCAATGTTGACTCTTACTAGTTGAATTTTCGAATTTTGATTTTGTATATCTTGTGTAATATTTGGTGAAAATACGAAAGGTAGTATTATTCGAATTGACACCTGAACTTTTCTGTATATTTTCCCTCCAAGATGTCATATTTTCAATATGACTAACTTGCCCTTGGGTTAAAGATTTTAAAATCTATTAAAATCTGAAAAAAGAGAAAAGCAAAAGTTCAGGTGCCAAATTTTCGTCTCAGGTGCCTACTTGTTATAAAAAGTTCATCAGGTGCCTATTTGTTATAATATCAGAAGTTCAGGTGCCCAGATGAAAAAAAGCCATATTATTAACAACCGATTTACAGAATCAGTGATGGACTAGAACATTTTCAAACATAGGTGATTGACAAATGACGTTTTAAAACTTAGGTGATAAATGTAGATTTTTTCATTAAACGGGCCTGGACCACACCCATATGAAGAGAGAGAGTGCACACTTCATAACACAAAGAGGCACCAACTTAAAACCAATTGGTGATAAGTGGAGTTACTTCCTAGTTTATTAAGTGATGAACTATATCCTTTATTTCCAATGTGGGACTTTCACATGTAATAATTTGGGCTCATTTGGAGCAATCTTAACACTCCCCCCTCACATGTGACGTCCTTTTTCAAATCACGGGGTATTTTTTTTCCAGGTATATACGGCCTATTTTTTTTCCAGGTATATACGGCCTATTTTTTTTAATTAGCCCATTAGACATTTAGTTTTCGAATACGCAGGTCACTTTAACCATGAGCTCTGATACCATGTATATTTTTCATTAGACATTTAATTTGCATGTATATTTATTTTCAACTTTGTGGGACAATTGTTAAAAGAATAATTATAGTCATCTGGAACAAAATTAAACATTAAAGAACCACATTAGTATAAATATTTGGGATAGTGAAGAAAAGCTAGTACACTTTCGGATTGCTTACGATTTTCTTAAAAAAAATTTCTTAAAATTTCTCTTAATAATCACACAATTATAAGTATAAATTTATATATGTTTCCATAAAAGGAGTTGTTGATTAAAATATTAAATTCATTATTTATATCAAACTCATATATTAATACCAACCATTGGTAATCCAATTTTTTATTTAATTATTTGGGATAGTGAAGAAAAGCTAGTACTCTTTCGGACTGGTTACAATTTTCCTAACAATTTTTCTTTTAAAATTTCTCTTAATAATCATACAATAAAAGTATAAATTTATATATGTTTCCATAAAAGGACATTATTTATATGAAACACATATATTAATACCAGCCATTGGTAATCCAAATTTTTGTTTAATTGTTTGGGATAGTGAAGAGAAGCTAGTACACTATTGTTATCGAGTTCTACAAAGACCTTTTGTCGGCTTATGTCCCAGGCCGTAACATCTTTGATGGAATTCTTTTGATGCAGGAGATTGTACGTGATTATCAAAAAAGGTGGGAAAGCCAAGGTGTGCTCTAAAAATCAATATAATGAAGGCATATGATACCGTTTGTTGGGAATTTTTGTGGGATGTCATGAGGAAGATGAGGTACCCTGATATCTTTATTAACTGGGTCAAATCGTGTGTCACCACGGCTTGGTTTTCAGTGTCAATTAATGGGAGCTTACAAGGGAATTTTAGAAGAACTAGGGGGCTTCGACAAGGCGACCCCATATCGCCATATTTGCTCATTATTATAATGGAATGTTTTACGAAGATGTTACATATGCAAGAGGAGTTCGAGTACCATCCTCGATGTAAGGAGATTGGGTTAGTGAACGTTAGTTTTGCAGACGATCTGTTCGTGTTGAGCGCTGCTACTGAGAAATCTGTTCGAGTGATTAAAGGGGTGTTAAAGGTGTTTGGTCGAGCCTCGGGGTTGCATCCAAATCTGACTAAAAGCTCTAGTTATTTTGCTGGAATTGTTGCTGGTGAAGCTCATAAACTCAGTAGTATTCTTGGGATTCCTGTTTCTGAGTTGCCCGTTAAATATTAAGGAATTCCTTTAACCACTAGGCGGATTGGGGCAGGAGATTGCAGGATTTTGGTTGAAAAAATCAAACGGAAAATTAATGGATGGGAAGCGAAACATCTTAGCTTTGCCGGGCGGTTGGTGTTAATACAAACGGTGTTATTTGGTATCTATAACTATTGGTGCCAAACAGTTTTCTTGCCTAAGATGGTACTTAAGGATCTCGAGAAGCTTGTCAAATCTTTTTTGTGGAAGGCCGGTAGTGTTGGGAAGTATGTCGCTAAGGTGTCTTGGAAGCAAGCTATTCTCCCTAAGGAGGAGGGTGGGCTCGGAATTAAAGGAATTTTCACTTGGAATAGAGCATGTATGGTTAGACACCTTTGGAATATATGCAGCAATAAGGAGGCGCTTTGGGTTAAATGGGTGAATACATTCAGGTTGAAAGGGCAGACCATTTGGGGAGTGAAAGCGAGAAGTAGTGACTCCTGGGTATGGGGAAAACTGTTGCAACTGAGGGATGTTATTAGGCCTTTTGTAAGTAAGGAAGTTCGTGATGGTCGTTCCACCAATTGTTTGTTCGACAATTGGCATAATGATGGCATCCCAGGAGAGTTTCTGCTGGAAAGGAGTATTCGTAAACTGCGTATTACCTCTGTTGACACTGTTGCTACGGCTAAGGGGAAGGTTCTATGTTACAGGGGAAGTGGACATGATGTTGGCATACAAAACTTTATCAATGGCTTTCCAGAAGTCTTGTCGAATGGTGTTGATAAACTGATCTGTTTCGGCAGTGATCGGCATGTAAATGGAGCTGTTTGGAATTGTCTTCGCAATCACGTGGAGGGTGTTGGATGGTGGAAACTTGTTTGGTTTAAAGGACAGATTCCTCGCTATGGGTTCATCGAATGGTTGGTTTGCCTTGACAGGTTATCAATTAAGCTAGACTCAATGTGTGGCAGGTTGTTCTTGATGATGTGTGTGTGTGTTGTGTGGTCAACACAGCGAAACGACACAACACCTTTTCTTTGTGTGTGTATTTTCTGCAACCATTTGGAGGAAAGTGTTATTACATCTCAATGAGTATCATGAGCCTTAGGGATGGTCGGATGAGTTAGAGTGGGTGTTAAACAGAGGAGTTGGAAAGTCGTTTAGGAGCCGATTAAGGAGATTATGTCTGTCTGCCACCCTTTATCATATCTGGAATGCACGTAATGGTTTGATCTTCGAGAATAAACGTGTCACTAGTACAAAAAAGGGCTTAGACGGCGCTCAAAAAAGGCCTTAGACGGCACAAAAAAACGCTGTTAAGAATGATGCTGTCTAAGTGAAACGGCCTTAGCGGGAGCGCCGTCTAAGACTTAGACGGCGCCAAAATGAGCGTTGTCTAAGATAGGACTTAGACGGCGCCTCACGAGAGCACCGTCTAAGGTGTATTTTTTATTTAATTTTTTTCCATGTTAATAATTAGACAGCGCTTTTCTGAGCGCCGTCTAAGTAGAAAAAATTCCAAAAAGAAAAATATTTTTTATTTCTTAATAAATAATTATATAAAATACAAATAAATAAAAACTAACTAACTCATATGAATCAAATATCCATTATTTACATAAAAACATCTCTCATAACTACAAAAATTATAAATAAAATAAAAACTACACAATCAATTTTAATCTTTACATCTAGAGTTATATGTATCACAGAATTATTAGAAGAAAAACATGGTATCTTCATCCGAAATCAAGAGAATGGAACTAAGAAACTCTTTACAAGTTAAGACCCATCCTTTGGCCACTCTAAGAAACTTTCACGAAGTTGAGACCGAACCTTTATCCACCATCTTGTTCTGCATTTACAACCAGATTCGATTACGAATCACATTCACAAATTTATGAGCATATGTTAACCAGTACTCAAAATAGCCATGTTTTCTAATTTTAGACAATCCATTAAACATACCACGAAATGTAAAATTAAAGAGATAGAAAACAATTACATTCATACCAATGAAACCAAAACTATGACATGGAACCAGAGAAAACAAAAGAATGCCACTTAAAATCTAAATTATTTTTCAGATTGAATATGCTATTTAACATCCACGTATACATATCGATGGTGTATTGGTAAGTTAGCTAATTAATATATGACAATAAGAACTCTCTAAGATAACATGAAGTACCAACTATGAAAAATTTGCAATAAGATTGAAGTAGCAAAGATTATACACATACTGTGATAAGTTAGCAGATATATACACAAAATGTCACTATTCCAAGAACTTGTTTCTGAAGGAAGTCAAAGTCAAAAACAATACATCCAGAATCAATAAGTTACTGTATATAGTCATCTTCCAACACAAAGTTGGCATTGGTATGACCTATTTGCTTTACAAATGACTGGTAATTATTTAGTTGATTACGTCGTGAACATTTGCGTAAAAGAGCCAATGCTTTCAACTTCGAACTAACTAGTAAGCATCAACACATGTGGAGGCTGGGCAAGTTGCTATGAAATGTATTCAAGCCATTAGGAGTAGTGTAAATGGGTGGGAAGGTATTGTTAGAAATAGATCTAATTGGAGTATATGTATGAATTGGGGTTTTAGTTTAGCTACTCTTAAAACATGATGACTCTATTTGTATACTTTTGATATTAATACAAATTCCTTTCGAAAAAAAAAAAGCTAGTACACTTTCGGACTGGTTACGGTTCTTTTAAGAATTTCTCTCTTTAAATTTCTCTAGTCACACGATTCGATTATTAAATTTTTTTAAAAGAACCATAACTTTCTACGTACGCTTTGGCACAAATTTGCGCATCCAAACATGTTTCCCGTTGATAGTAAATTTGGCTTTGGTCCTCCCATTGAGAATGAAGTTAATGAAGGATGGATCATGAAACACTATTCGAGCAAAAAGAGCTTGTTCATCATTCTTCACCTCTTGCATGTAGATGGACTCTACACAATCTCCAAATTTTCTTGTGAAAAAATCTCGAATTTCCCTGTCGGCTACTGGATAACCCTTGGAAAATGTCACAAACATGGTTCTATTTTCTCGACGACTTCCACTTGAAGGAGACTTAATATTGGACTCATTATTAAGGGATTGATGATTCTCAAGGCATTGTTGTGCAAGGGAATGAGACAACACCATGTTATATCCTGCATTCCATAATAGTTGATCAAATTAAAATGACTCGTGAGTGGAGAGACGAAACCATGATGAAATTAAAGGGGGCAATTTTTTTTTTTTTTTTTAAATAGAGGGGTACAATTTGGTATATTTAACCAAAAATCAACGTTTTTGCCAACTGTACTACAACACATGTTGCTGATTCATGTAAAATTTATATGTTATATATTTAATTCTAAGAAATTTATAGAGGTGCATGTCCTCATACGTCAAACCCCGTACTGGTTCCATCCCTGAGTGAATGTAAGCATATTAATCATGAGTAATTAGATGGTGAATGCAAGTATATACATGAATTATGGTTGCAGTCTTTACACTATATATATAACTATTGTAAGAAGTAAAAGCGATTTCTGAAGTAAAAGCAATTATTAAGGTATAAAAAAGGAAAAAGAATTGTTCAGAAGCACACGAAAGTCCTAAACACGAAATAAATAATTTTTTTCTAAACAATCATCACTCGTTAAACGAAGGAGTATCATTACATACCTTGTGCTAAAGAAGATGCAATATTTCTCTTCTTGATGGCCATGTCCATAATATCATTTAATGCTTTAATGCATACTTCATTCAAAGCTTTTACAATCCCATTTGATGCATCATCTCTATTTTTATGTAAATATTGGAGAGATATTTCCTCCTTCAAAAAGTTTTTTGTGAGAGGAATAATCTCATTTCCATCAATCAAGAAAAGGAAGTTAAGATCATTGATGCATTTTAGGCATATAATTGCCTCATCGGCTAACTCATTTACCAAAAATATTGGTAATGATAAAATTTTTGAAACGATCTTTCTAAACCCTGCATGCTCCAACCAAATCCAAAAGGCCATTACTTGCATTGCTTCAATTGGATCACGCAAGAACTCATTAACTAGAAGAGAGTATAATGATCTATCAATTGTGTGAAAAATCTTGAATTCTTCTATTGACATGGAATATGATTGTGAACTCATCTTTCCCCTGTAATGAAAAGTTCATAGTTCGAATTCAGATGAAAGAGATAATCGAATGGTCTAACAGTTAGACTATAACTGTTTAATTCATGAGATTTAGGGTTCGAATTTTATGTAAGAGAAGGGGGCTAGGAATTGTTGTAATATTAACTACTGAAAATCCAAATATTAATAAATCCAAATGAAGTAACACAACTAAAGGCAAATTGTTACATAGAAATAAAATAAAATAACAAAAATTTCTGAGATTGTCTCGACGCCCTTTCAGGCTCATTTCCTGAAAATCGATCCCATAAAAGGAAATGGATAGGCATTAAAAAAAGTAGAATTGACCAAAGACAATAAACTCAATGCCGCGGAGGGTAACAGACTCCTAGAGTCTTCCTACCATACCGGAATGCTCATTCTCTAGTGCAGCAAGCTTCGCCAGAAGCAAGTAAGACGAAGGGGCCTCAGCCCCGGAAGGGGCAAAATTTAGGAGAACGAATCAAATAAGATTTTAACAAAATATAGGACAAATTTATTTACTTTTCAGCAATCAACATTTATTTGTCAGAAAATTAGACATACATGACTGCTCGTATACGTATATCTCTACAATAGGAATGTAAAATGTTAATTATATGAGCTATATATAGCATGATCACATATGAGGGGAAAAGGTAATAATATAAACTTCTCTTCCCTTTATATTCCCCATGGAGTTTGCAAATTTATAATAAAATTTGGCAAATAATATATATGAAGCTTTAAAAAAGGAAAAGAAAAAAGGAGTCAGTAAAACAGAGTATATCTCAACAGGGAATACCCTGTCTAGCGAAAAGTCCCAATCTACACAAACTCGCCAATTTATTCGAATTCATAAGACTTTCCAACTACAAACATTACTCTTTATAGCAACAACACACCTATAAAAAATATCATCAACTGTCCTACATTCTCAAAATCCGACCATCCTTTCCTTCCAAACCCCACAAACTATACAATTAAGACATCAAAAAATATAAATGAAGCTTTGTTAGAACAAACATTTCATCTTGTGTATCATCTCGATGAATCAATTAGAACAAAAATGATGTTATTGTTTTGGGGGGTTCTACAAAATAATTTTGGTATGAAGACTACCTTCTTGATCCAGCACTTTGGTGGAAACTAAGAGCAATTCTCAATAATTTATACAAATTAAGATTTTATGATGTATTTAATATTAAAGTTGTGATAAATTTATAATTTGTCTTAAGTAATGAAAATACCTAGTAATTACGATTAAAAAAAGTTTATCATTAATTAGATATGGGATCATTTTGAAATAATATCAAACTTTGGTTGTTGAGAATTTATTACTTCCGTTGTATTATATTGGTCTTGTTAAAAAACTACCGTTTAGTCAATAGTTAACCTTTCTCCATATGTCCGGCATTTAAGAAGGATTGGGAGATAAAATAAAACATGATTTGTTTCTATATTCATCTTCTAGTCCTAACTGTGTTTCTCTTGCTTCCATTTAATGTAATAAATAATTACTTTTGCATTTATCTCCGTGGCTTATTATAATTTATAATTTTCACAACCACTATAATCTATTTCCTCCGTCCAATTTTTACTTGTTGGCAATACTTATCATTCTAGCATAAAAATTGTACTTTTACCTTCTGAACGAATTTTTTAACTATTTTTTTTCACAAAATTATCAATCGAAAAATGACATAATTTTTTTAATAGATAGAATCAATTATGTTTATTGTCTAATTGACATTGTAACAACAAATTTTCTTTAGCCTTGAATTTGATTGACAACAAGAAAATAAGCAGTCGCAATAAAATATATGTTTGATGATTTTGGGTACAATCTCTATTTGTTCCTTTGATTCTACTTCAGACTACAAGTCAAGGGCCTTCGCAGCTTGTTCTTGGACTTGCTTGTTGAATGTTTGAATGCTTGAAGCTTGAATACTTGAATATTCGAAGATTCAAAGGCTTGAATGTTGATGAATTCAGTTGCAGGGAATGCTGAGGAAGTGTTCTCTGATTTGTAGAGCTTTTATCTTCTTCTGCTTTTTGTATATCTTGCAAATGAATGATCCCCCTTTCCAAGTGAATGGGAATGCTCTATTTATAGGCAAACAAATCCATGGGCTTGAGCTTTGACTTGGGCTTGAGATTTGACTTGGGCTTGGGCCTTTAATAATTATTCTTTTTATTTAATTAAAAAGAATAAATATATGATTTGATGATAATTATATCTTTTTATTTGTTTAAAAGACATAATTATCTATTTCATTAATTATTTCCACCTATTTATTTGGTGAAAATAATTATTTATTATGATCCCGATTTCTCGTATGTTGAACCATAATTGGACGATCCAATCTCCATGTAACCATTTATAATTTGATAATAAATGTCACACGTACATATTTGATTGGACCATATGATGTAATTAAATAAGTTCCGAAGTATAGTTTATTAACTTGGAATTTAATTAATCGATATAATTCGGGTATTTATTGACTAAAAATTTCATTATCAACAGACATGAACATACATAAATACTACAAAAGCATGAGACATAATTAAAAAGATTTATTACTACCCTGTACCAATGTAGAACATCATCTCATAGTAAAAGATTCCAGTCTTCAACCTGTTTTAGCATGTGAAAATATCTAAACCAAACATGAGAGAAAAATCATCCGTACAGATAAAAATATTATGGAAATTGAGTGACTTGATCAAAGAAAGTGTTGTGAAAATTGCCACTAAATTTTTTTCGAGAGAAATGGCGATGTCAGAATCAAAATCAATTGACTTTATGGTCTTGAAAAGTAGTGGATCCCGTTCCACTTCAGTTCGCTTGCCATTAATAAAAATATGGATAATCCACGAGGGCAGATTAGAGTGGTCACTCTCAAGTAGATTTTACTGTCTCTTTTGTCGCATATCCTAGCACTAGTACAAAATCACTCTTAGACAACACAGTCTAAGTGAGCCTTAGGCTCTCCAATACGTGATGTCTAAGTGAAACGTAATATTTAACCTAACACTAACTAATAATCAGTATAATTCAACGTCATTCATGGACTAATAATCATAAGTCCCCAAATCTTCTCAAATCCCCAAATTCGGCCACCCTTCATCGGCGACCACCACCATCTTCGGCCACCACCATCACCTTTGTGAACCCAGCATGGAATCTATCTACGAAAGGCTTAAGGCATACCTAAAGCCTTTGAAAGACATAGGGATCGGTTGGTTTGTTACGTTCAGTATACTCCATAAAACAGGTACTATCAGGATGAGCCTTCATCAATGTTTGGCAATAGGTGTGACACAATTTGAATTATTCAATGTCATCTTTATTGATCTTCTTGAGATCTTTTTCCTTTGCTTTCCTAGCACAGTTATTGCTAATCTTTATCTTGAATGACTGGCCTACCAAGACCTGTACCAAAACAGTATACATTAGTATATGATCACGATCAGGGCAATCAAAACAATATAATCAACTCACTAGGAAAAATAAAGGCTTTTTTTCATCTGGGCACCTGAACTTCTGGAATTATCCCAAATAGGCACCTGGTAAACTTTTTATAACAAGTAGGCACCTGAGATGAAAAATTGGCACCTGAACTTTTGCTTTTCTCTTTTTTCAAACTTTAAACATTTAGATGGAGGGCAAAATAGTCAGATTACATCTAAAATTAACTAAAGCTACTAATCTAACCCAACCTCTACCCAATCCCCATTTAACCCCACCTCCATTAATATCTAATTCAAATCAAAACCTCCACCTTTTCAACTTTCATCATCAAACATTTCTTTCTTCAACCAACAAAATCGTCCACGTTAATCATCCAAAAATTGTCTGGAAATGAAAATAGCGGCTCGAATTCAGACGAGAGTGGTAGGCCTGAGATTCCTCCAAGAGTTTTCTCTTGCTGGACTCTATGTATTTGGTGTAACAGGGATTGGCGGTTATTGCAGCAATGGCAACAAGATTGCCAATTTACTCATCCCAAATAAATTGGTAATAATTCCCAAATAAAGGGCTGTTAAGGAGCCTTGCATTGGTAATAATTCCCAAATAAAGGACCTAATTAGCACACACGCTCTTGATGAGAAATTTCTCTTGAATTTTGGGAGTAAATGCACTGACATGATATTGGAGCACAAGGCTACTGGCGAAGATGCTTTGAGGGGTTAGCTGGCGAAGATGCTTTCAGATTTCGATTGCAGCCCACAAACTCATTCAAAATCAATTTTTTCTTACTCGATTTGCACATCTGGCCAATTACATACTAGGATTCTTCAACATCTACACTTTAGATCGGGCACTTGAGCTGCTTGAGGCGCCATTATCATTGATTAAGTCAATTCAGGTGAGTTAGGTTATAATAATGGAGGCTGTTAATTAAGAAGAAAGACTTTCCGAAATGGCACCTGAACTTTGTCCTTAAAATTTGGCCTAAAATCTTTTTCCGGATTGGCACCTGAACTTTTCTGTATATTTTCCCTCCAAGATGTCATATTTTTAATATGACTAACTTGCCCTTGGGTTAAAGATTTTGAAATCTGAAAAAAGAGAAAAACAAAAGTTCAGGTGCCAATTTTTCGTCTCAGGTGCCTATTTGTTATAAAAAATTCATCAGGTGCCTATTTGGGATAATTCCAGAAGTTCAGGTGCCCAGATGAAAAAAAGCCGAAAATAAATGTGAAAGTAACCTAACCTGAATTGTTGCATGGTCAATGTTTGGTTTCAACCTGAATTTACCTTCAAATGCATTAGCTAGAAATATCATAGTACACATTTTGATTTTTATATCATTGCAACCATCATGTAATGTATGCACTCTCTTAATCACCTAATCATTCTCTGCTAACATTTCATCCTTGCCTATCCATACAGAATAATTACAAGGGTACTCACACTCACATAAAATCTTTCATTATCATTAGAAGCAATTGTACAAAGGCTTATGGTGCAAACAAAATATCATGCTATTGCTTGTCTCATTTGAGCCATATTAGAAAACATTAAACCAATAAATGGCACATGATCCTACATATTATTCTCATTGAACTTAATATACCTAATGTTCCTTTTTTGTACTTCTTGCCCCTTTTCATCACTACTATGAACCACACCTTTTAATGACTCATCAGAATCAGTTTTACTTAATATACTATCCCCTTCATAAATGTTGCTTTCAACATATCCCCTTCAGTCCTGATTTTAAATTCTAATCCATGTCTTTTGTAAGTTCCTGGATTTTTTTTTGTCTGTGATGTGATCCTATGCCCTTTTCCAAATCAGGTAAACCTAATACTTTATTCTTATCAAACTTCTGCCATCTTTTGCCCCCCCCCCCCCTCTTTTTCTTTTGCTTTATGGCTTTTTCTTTGTTAACCTTGTCTACTTCAGCCAACATCTCCTCTTTTTCTGTCATAGTTTCTTCTCTGATCTCATCATCCAATTCAACATTAAAACCATCTCCATTTCTAAAAAATTGAAGATCATCAACTTCTAATCTAATCTGGTCAAGTTCATCCTCTCTAAACCCACCATTTACACCTTCACAAGCAATGTCATATTGTTCATTGCTTAATCAAACACATATCACGACCACTATACAACTTACACATCTCTACAGATGGTGCAGATTTGATATATATTTCTGTACGCCTCCCTAATTGCAACTCCCTAAACTACATTACATCATTAGTAAACAGAAGTAGTCTTAAACCTGAGGTGAACCCCATTTCGGTCTCCTTATAAGCATAAAAGATCTTACTACCTACATCATACCCTGATCTTATAAGCATAAAAGATCTTACTAATTGTGAAAGGATCATCATAAACATCTGTATTCCCAAAAAAACTAACAATTAGGAAAAATTTGGATTAGTCTGGACTCAATTAAAGAAAACCCATATAATTTGGACTCAATTAGAGAAGACTAGTATAATTTTTATTCAATTCGACAAACCCTAAATAATTGAACAGTTAACCCTAATTAATTGAATTGAACGAGTGTAACAGATTAACCCTAATTAAGTGACCAATTAATCCCAAATTTGAATAAGTGTCATAGATAAACCCTAATTAATTGAACAATTAACCCTAACTTGGACATCATGTAGAAGAGAAACCCTAAATTACTAAACAATTAAGCCTAATTGGACTTAAGGTAGATGACAAACACTAAATTAATAAACAATTAAGCCTAGTTTGGACTAATCGTAGAAGACACACCCTCAACTAGCAATATAATATACATGCATGTACACAGAAATCGTAACTATAAACAATTGAGAAAAATCCTAAGTCTAATAAACATTTAACCTTTAAGTTTAATATGTTCGGACTATTTTGACCATGAAATTTGACATGAAATACCGCTTTTACCCTTACATGTTGGGCACGTGACCCAACTAACGGCAAAGTTAACAACGGATTTGACGAAGTGGCCTAACGGGACACATTTTAATACATGTATGATCAAATGGGTCACTTTAAAACATGTGTGATCAAATGGTGAACGATATGAAACATGCATGATGATTTATGCCAGTTGAAGATATTAGTACTTTGTACATATTGTACGTACATAAATATAGATGGTATTAGATGTAATTAATAATTGTGAGAAGAATCAAATATATATACTTATTTTCATAATTATTTGTACTCTTATAACCATTAATTATATTTTATTTTTATAAATATATGTGGTATCAAATGTACTTCTATAACCATCAATTATATTTTACTTTTATTGTAAAAAAGTTACATGAGAATAATATTATGAAAATATGTTTAAATTCCAATGTGAGACTTTCACATGTGACAATTTGGGCTTATTTGGAGCAATCTTAACACCCCCTCACATGTGACAAACCCAGGTTACTTTAACCATGGGCTTTGATATCATGTACAATTTTTCACTAATCGGGTCTGGGCCACATCCATATGAAGAGAGAGATAGAGAGAGAGAGAGCACACTTCATAACCCAAAGAGGCACCAACTTAAAACCAGTTGGTGATAAGTGAAGTTGCATTCGAGTTTATTAAGTGATGAACTCTCTCATTTATTTTCAATGTGGGACTTTCACATGTGATAATTTGGGCTCATTTGGAACATCTTAACAATAAGCTGCAAACATTTTGTAAATATAGGTAATTGTTGTGGCCATTTGCATTACCTTGAAACATATGTAAGAAATATATACTTATTACGTCGATATTACTTAACCCCTTATAATTTAAACTATTAATGTTATAGTTTCAATAAACTGTTATTCTACATTATTTTTGTGACTTTTTTCTCTCTTCTTAATTTATGTTCAACTTCGTGGGACAATTGTTAAAAGAATAATTATAGTCATCTCCAACAAAATTAAACATTAAAAAACCACATTTATGAGATAAGTATAAATTTTATATTAGTTTCTATAAAAGGAGTTGTAGATTAATATATTAAATTCATTATTTAATACTAACATATATATTAACACCAACAAATTCTAATGATATTTTTATTTAATTATTTGGGATTGTAACGAACATTTTAAAGCATAGATGATTGACAAGGACGTTTTAAGATTTAGGTGATGAATTAAAAACATTTTGTAATCATTTTCAAGCAGAAAAATGGCCCCGGGTCGAAGCGGGCTTAAAATGTGCGGAGTCGAAAGTGGCCGCCGGGTCATATTCTTTATTTAATTAGTTGGGATTGTGAAGAACATTAAAGCATAGGTGATTGACAAGGACGTTTTAAGACTTAGGTGATGAATTGAAAACATTTTGTAAACATTTCAAGTATAAAAATGGCCCCTGGTCAAAGCGAGCTTAAAATATTGTCCGGAGTCGAAAGCGGCAGAGAATATCCCAAGTCAAAACTGGCTAACATTATGTTTAGG
Source organism: Echium plantagineum (assembly GCA_003412495.2). NCBI lineage: Eukaryota > Viridiplantae > Streptophyta > Magnoliopsida > Boraginales > Boraginaceae > Echium > Echium plantagineum. The sequence goes on along the minus strand of CM016567.1, from coordinate 16,678,422 downwards.
GGGCGAAACATACCTAAAATATGGTCCCGGGTCCAAACGACCAAAAAATGTTGTCTTTGGTCGAAAAGGGCCGAAAACAAGGTCCGTGGTCGAAATGGGCCAAAAACATGATCACGGATCGGAACGGGCTGGAGTTATGGGCGAAAGGGAAGGAAGGAGCAATTCTCTTACAACTTTTAGATTTATACTCCATTAAAGTGTAAAATAGGAAATTTAGGTGAAAAAAAAGTTAAAATCATTAAATTTTAAGAAACACTCAAATATAACAATATTTTAGGGGTGAAGGAAGTATTATTATTCAACATTATTTTAGTGACTTTGATCTGTTTTATTTATTTATGTTTAACTTGGTGAGACAATTATAATATAAAGTGTTAAAAGAATAATTACAGTCAACCAGAATAGATTTAAACATTAAAAGACCACATTTATGAGATAAGTATAAATTTATACAATATATGTTTCCATAAAAGGAGTTTTTGGTTAAAATATTGAATTCCTTATTTATATGAAATACATATATTAATACCACTCATTGGTAATCCAAATTTTTATTTAATTATTTGGGATAGTAAAGAAAAGGCATTACACTTCGAACTGGTTACAGTTCTTTTAAGAATTTGTCTCTTAAAATTTCTCTTAATAATCACACGATTCGATTCCTAAATTTTGTATAAATTGCATGGTAATCCTTTAGAGAAATCTTAAAAGAACCATAATTTTTTACGAACGCTTTGGCAAAAATTTGCGCATCCAAACATGTTTCCCATTGATAGTAAATTTGGCTTTGGTCCTCCCATTGAGAATGAAGTTAATGAAGGATGGATCATGAAATACTATTCGAGCAAAAAGAGCTTGTTCATCATCCTTCACCTCTTGCATGTAGATGGACTCAACACAATCTCCAAAAATTCTTGTGAAAAAATCTCGAATTTCCCTTTCGACTACTGGATAACCCTTAGAAAACGTCACAAACATGGTTCTATTTTCTCGAAGAATTCCTCTTGAAGGAGACTTAATATTGGACTCATTATTAAGGGCTTGATGATTCTCAAGGCATTGTTGTGCAAGGGAATGAGACAACACCATATTATATCCTGCATTCCATAATAGTTGATAATTTAAAATGACTCGTGAGTGAAGAGACGAAACCATAATGAAATTAAAGGGGCAAAATTTTAAAAAATAAATAAATAGAGGGGCACAATTTGGTATATTTAATAAAAAATCAATGCTTTTGCCAATTTTGCTACAATACATGTTACTAATTCATATAAAACTTATATGATATATCTTTTATTCTAAAGAACTTATTAGGGGCGCATGTCCTCATACCCGTACTGGTTCCATCCCTGAGTGAATGGGAGCATATTAATCATGAGTAACTAGATGGTGAATGCATGTATATACATGAATGACGGTTGCAATCTTCACACTATATATATATAACTGTTGTCAAAAGTAAAAGCGATTTCTGAAGTCAAAAAAATTATTAAGGTATAAAAATGGAAAAAAAAATGTCCATAAGCACACAAAATTCCTAAACACGAAAAAATAATTTTTTGCTAAACAATCATCACTCGTTAAACAAAGGAGTATTATTACATACCTTGTGTTAAAGAAGATACAACATTTCTCTTCTTGATGGCCATGTCCATAATATCATTTAATGCTTTAATGCATACTTCATTCAAAGCTTTTACAATCCCATTTGATGCATCATCTCTATTTTTATGTAAATATTGGAGAGATATTTCCTCCTTCAAAAAGTTTTGTGTGAGAGGAATAATCTCATTTCCATCAATCAAGAAAAGGAAGTTAATATCATTGATGCATTTTAGGCATATAATTGCCTCATCGGCTAACTCATTTACCAAAAATATTGGTAATGATAAAATTTTTGAAACGATCTTTCTAAACCCTGCATGCTCCAACCAAATCCAAAAGGCCATTACTTGCATTGCTTCAATTGGATCACGCAAGAACTCATTAACTAGAAGAGAGTATAATGATCTATCAATTGTGTGAAAAATCTTGAATTCTTCTATTGACATGGAGTATGATTGTGAACCCATCTTTCCCCTGTAATGAAAAGTTCATAGTTCGAATTCAGATGAAAGAGATAATCGAATAGTCTATACGTTAGATTATAACTGCTTAATTCATGAGATTTAGGGTTCGAATTTTATGTAAGAGAAGGGGGCTAAGAATTATTGTAATATTAACTATTGAATATCCAAATATTAATAAATCTAAATGAAGTAACACAACTAGAGGCAAATTGTTACACATAAATAAAATAAAATAATAAAAATTTATGTGATTGTCTGGATGCCCCTTTCGGGCTCATTTCCTGAAAATCCATCCCATAATAGGAAATGGATAGGCATTGAAAAAAGCCGAATTGGCGAAAGAGAGTGAACTCAATGCCGCGGAGGGTAACAGACTCATAGAGTCTTCCTACCATACCGGAATGCTCATTCTGTAGTGCAGGAAGCTTCTCCATAAGCAAGCAAAACGAAGGGGCCTCGGCCCAGGAAGGGGAGAGTGGCCGAGTGGTTAACAAAATTTAGGGGAACGAATCAAATAGTATTTTGAGAAAATATACGACTGCTCGTATATCTCTACGATAGGAATGTAAAATGTTAATTATAGGAGCTATATATATGGAATGATCACATATGAGGGGAAAAAGGTAATAATATAAACTTCTTTTCCCTATATATTCCCATGGAGTTTGCAAATTCATAATAAAATTAGGCAAATGCTATATGAGAAGCTTTAAAAAAGGAAAAGAAAAAACAAGTCAGAAAAATAGAGTATACCTCAACAGGGAATACCCCTGTCAAGCGGAAAGTCCCAATCTACACAAACTCGTCAATTTGTTCGAATTAATAGGACTTTCCAACTACAAACATTACTTCTTATAGCAACAATACACCTATGAACAATATCATCTACTGTCCTACATTCTCAAAGATTCGACCATTTCTTTCCTTCCAAATCTCACAAACTATACAATTAAGACATAAAAAAATATGAATGAAAGAACAAACATTTCATCTTGTGTATCATCATCTAGATGAATCAATTAGAACAAAATAATGTTATTGTTTTGGGGGTTATACAAAATAATTTTGGAATGTATGTAGACTACCTTCTTGATCCAGCACTTTGGTGGAAACTAAGAGCAATTCTTAATTTATACAAATTAAGATTTTACAAGGTATTTAATATTAAAGTTGAGTTGAATTTATAATTTGTCTTAAGTAATTAAAATACCTAATAATTACGATTAAAAAATTTATCATTAATTAGATATGGAATCATTTTCAAATAATATCAAACTTTGGTTGGTGAGAATTTATGACTTCCGTTGTATATATTGGTCTTGTTCAAAAATCACTTACCATTTAGTCAATAGTTTGTGCCAAAGTAACTTTTCTCCACATGTCCGGCATGTAAGAAGAATTAATGAGATAAAATTAAACATTATTTGTTTCTATATTCATCTTCTAGTCTAACTGTTTTTGTCTTGCTTCCATTTAATGGTCATAAATAATTACTTTTTCATTTATCTCCGTGGCTTATTATAATTTATAATTTTCACAACCACTATAATCTATTTCCTCCGTCCAATTTTTACTTGTTGGCAATACTTGTCATTCTAGCATAGAAAATTGTACTTTTATCTTCTAAATGACTGTTGTAACTACTTTTTTTCATGTAATTATCAATCTAAAAATGATATAATTTTTTTTTATAGGTGGAATCAATTATGTTCATTGCCTAATTGACATGAACATACATAAATACTACAAAAACATGAGACATAATTAAAAAGATTTATTACTACCCTTCTCATCAGTAGGAAGCCAACTACACTGCAACAATGTAGAACATCATCTCATAGTAAAAGTTCTCAATCTTCAACCTGTATTAGCATGTGAAAATGTCTAAACCAAACCTGAGAGAAAAAAATTGTTTATGAGGATAAAAGCATTATGAAAATTGACTGACTTGATCATAAAGAGTGTTGTGAAAATTGCCACTCAAATTTTTTTAAGAAAAACGGTGATGTTAGAATCAAAATCCGTTGAGTTTGTGGTCTTGAAGAGTAGTGGTTCGCCGCCTTCCACTTCCGTTCGCTTGTCATTGATGAAAGTATGGATAATTCACGAGGGCGGATTAGAGTCGGTCACTCCCAAGTAGATTTTTGTGTTTCTTTTGTTGGTGTCGGATATTTTATATAATGTTAGTTTGCAAGTATATGTGCTTTTATGAAAAATAATATTTTATCAATTAAACGTCTTTTGGTGATAATACTAATTTGCCACATAAATATATTTTCATGAATAATATTAATTTGCCATATATATAACCGTGTTTATAGTTTTAGAGGACAATTTAGGCTTTTTTTGTTTTGGTAACTATCTTTAAAAATAAAACATATAAGTTTTAGAGTATAATAGTTTTGCAACAAATTAAAATATCGTAAATGTTGAGTAGAGTGTCAAATGACTAATATTCTATTTAATATTATGAGTACCAAAAAAAAGCTTGGTACTCTAAGTTAGACACTATATGTGATTTAGATCTTTGTTTTTAGTATTCCTTTTATGCTAAAAGAAATAAGTCTAGTTGAATCCTCAAGTTGTTACCTAAAAAGGCATAGTTCATTTTATTTTTCAATAAAAATTACAATTATCAATAATCGGAATTAAGATGTTTAGTGAGGGAATTTCTTAAAAAATCTTTTTTGAATAAAATAAAGGGGATACTTATATATATATATAAATTATTAATTAAATAATTATTGAAATGTAGCTTTTGAGTCCTAGACATTATATAGTATTAAATTGCAAAATACCTTTTAATTATAAGAATTAAGAAAAATGAGTGTCAAAAAAATAAAAATATTTTAAAATATATTCGACTTTAACAGTTACAAAAATGATAAACTATTTAGAACATATATTGAATAGTAGTTCTAACTTACAAAATATTAATATTATTATGTGAACAATAATGTTACAAGCTATATTTTTTCAAAATATTGAATGAAATTAATGGATATTGAACATCTCGATTGATCTACTATGTTAATATTTCTCCGTCATTGTCTATAAATAGATATGATAGATTGGTTATCTCATTATAAGAAGCAAAATTTATGGAGTTGAAATTAGTTTACACTTTGTTTGTATAGTTTAATTTAAATATATTTATTTTAATTAGTTCAACTATTAGATATAAATATTATATATAACTAAACGAAAAGTTGAAATATTTCAAACAATAAAATTTTGAATTGTTTTTCGAAACTTTGACCTTACTATTATCCAAATACGTATGTTAAATATTATATAAATAAATTTTACTTTATTCGATTAATATTCACGTGCGAAGCACGTAATCTAATACTAATTTAAGAAAAAATCAGAACGACAGGTTTTAACTTTCTTAACATTACTATGTCAATATCATTACTAACATATTTCTTTTCCTAAAACATCTACGTGGCTAAAATGAATGAACATATGCTATTTTTTATATTGTGTCTATTAATCATCAATGATAAGGCTTCCTATTTTTTCAATCGATGTTCCAATGACATAAATAAGATAGAACATCTCCACATGATTCTTCTAATGGAACTTGAAAAGTAAAAGAGAGAACTTACCTTCACAAAATAGGCTTTCAGCGCTTCAGGTCCTTATCAATGACCACATTATCGTCTAACTGATTCATCTGTTTTCCCCGTTCTTTGAAGGTTCTACATGTCTTAAGCGATGTGGATTGAATGATCGTTTCACCATATTAACCTGGTTTGAAAGTTTAATTTTCTGGCTTCTGCTGGTTTTAGCACTATGGCGGATTCTTTTCAACGTCATATGTTTTTCTTTGCGGTCTAGAAAAAACCATTCGACCTTTCCCTTATCTGGTTTTAATGTCAAATATCATTATTTCGATGTTTTAGATGAATTAAGAAAATATTTGAAGGACATTTACATTAGTAAGACTGTAAAAGCCGATATTCTAACATAATATCGTGTATTAAGTGATAATTTTAGATCATTTGTGTTTATTTTTAATTATTGATTAAACTTTGAAGAAGATTTATTATATAGTATAGGCTTAATTTCAGATAGGCACATGATCTCTGATTATCTTTCTAAATAGGCACCTGTGGTATTTTTTTTTTACCATCTAGGCACCTAAGGTCATTTCCGGCACTTGAACTTTCGGGTTTTCTCATTTTTAAGCTATTTTCAGATATTTAGATTTCAAAACATATTTAACCCAGAGGCAAGTTAGACATATCGATTATATAACTTTTTGGAGGAAAAAATTCGACAATAGTTCAGGTGCCACTAAAAAAAACATTTACGCATCAATAGTAGAGAAAAAGTTCAAGTTCCAAATGAAAAATCATTTTTCCTTTACATTTTAGATTCGATATTCACGAATATATTGGATTAATTACTCTTATTATGTTGATAAATATTCGGTTCTATGCTCACGCTTGATAGTTAACACTCGTACTAAAAACTCGCATTCATGTTCGTATTTAAATTTGATTTCGAATTGTATTCGACATTCATATTCAATTTTTTAGATTAGAAATATATTAGGGCTTTTTTTTAAAATAAATATAATTATTGTAAAGAAACTAAAAAATAAAAAATCATCCATACCCCACCCCAGTTCTTATCCAAAACAACCTCACAATTCACACAAATGCAATTTTAATGAAAACATATCACCAATAATCAAAGGTTGCATATCTCAATTTCTATTTCTTGAAGCTAATAGCATGAGTATGTGGGTACTGAAAGTAAGAAAGGAAACATAAATTTAGTGAAAAAGAAGAATTTTGAATCGCAGTAATAACAAGCAGACCGTCCACGAAAAACCAAAGACAAAATGGTATCTTCAACAATACCATTTCTAAATTTATTGTTTTTTTTTTTTATCAACCCCCATTTATAGATAAACTTACAAATTTTCTCAAAATGCTTACACCATTTATCTTAATTACAAATTTTCTCAAAATGCTTACACCATTTATCTTGATTAGTTTATGTTGGCGGGGGGTTGCAGGCGGGGATGGAGGGCTGGTGGTTTAGGTCGGGGGCAGGGGGTGGGGTTGGTGGTAGAGCTACTGGCTGCAAGTGGGCGAGGGGGAATGGGGGTTTGAAGAAGATGAAGAAGGGTTGAGATAGTATAGGTTTGATTTTTGAGATATATGAGGTTGAGTTAGGATTTTTTATGTTGAGTTAGTTTATTGGTAGCTTAGGTTAGTTTTATGTGTGTTTTGTCTAATTTGTCCTTTGTTAAAATATTCAATATCTGAAAATAGCTGAAGAATGAGAAAAATCGAAAGTTCAAGTGCCAAAAATGGCTTTAGGTGCCTAGATGGTAAAAAAATACTACAGGTACCTATTTGAAAAGATAATCAGAGTTCAGGTGCCTATATGAAATTAAGCCTATAGTATATGTACAAGTTAAATAATATTCCCTCCATCCCTTTTTGATGGAGTCATTTGCTTTTTCACGGTCTCCGAGATACGACTTAAAACGTAAGTATTTTTAATTTTACATATGTAAAAATTATAAGAACTTGATATTTTAAAAATATATATCGAGGCGAATCTAACAAGATCCAATATGACTATATTATTTATTATTGGCTAATGAGAATTTACGGTCAAAATATCCAAAATTTGACTCAAAAAGTCAAAATGTCTCCATCATTTAGGAATGAAGGGAGTACTTCTTAGTAGTCATTATTTCCTCATTTCTCATTATTATTACTTTTCTAGAGAGCGTGTGTCGAAGAGTACGATAGTTAAAAATAATCATAGTTAAAATAAATGAAATAAATAATTTAAAAAACTTATTAATCATGAAAAGTAAAAATTATCTTCAGTAATGAATCCATTCTAGTTACTATCTTCTTGTGATCATTGTGGGGATGGAGTATGATATTATACGTGATATCTTAAAATGCAATCTTACGGATGTCGAATCCCAACCAGTAGAAATCTTAGAATCTGATATTTTGGAGGGATTGTGAAAATAGTGCTTATGTTAACATATATTCTTTAAAAAAAAAAATCCAAGTAATTTACAAGAATTTTACAAGACCATGTCTAAAGCCTGGAACTATCATAGAATTTGGTTAACAAGAGTTACAACGCCCCATTCGAAGGATTATTTCTCTCAAAGTTAATAAGGTGACAGTTTCCGGTTATCTTGCTTTTGATAACGGTTACTGTATATGTGTTTTCATTGTGGTTTTGTGGATCATCTTATTAGATAATGTCCCAAATTGGTAGCATTACTAATTTTAAGGAGCATGTGGTCTATGGAATGCGGATTAAAGCACAACCTAAAAAATCATTGATGGAATTTGTTCTTTTGGGTGATCATGGTGACAACTTCATTGAGGTCGGGGGTGGAGGATCGCATCTTGTTACTCCATGTTCTATGCTATCCGATGAAGGTGATGAAGATGGAATTTTGGACACTTCTGTTCGGAATCAGGCGGTTCCTATTTTTCAAGATTCGGTTATTTTGGACGATAAGAAATTGCCTGATTCTCTTGCTCAAAGGATGTACCTGTTGGATTTAGTCTCCCGTTTAACATTTCATCTCCATGTCAGACAGATTTGGATTGCTCTACTATCCCGATTTCGACGGTTTATTCTTCCTTATCTTTGGAATCGACTGGAGATTTTCTATCACAGGATCCAAACGTTGATGCTGCTCTCACTTTCTTTTAATTTTGTTCTGCAAACAAGCAAGTTTCGAATGAGAAATCTACCATTCTTAAAGTATATGACAAGAAACATACATGCCCTTTTGAGAATGATTCTCCTCAACAGTCAAAAACTCTGAAGATGTCTTTTTCTAATTCTGGATTGGACTCTTCTTTCTCTCAACCAACGGTGGATACTACTCAGAGATACGTGGAGCCAGACTGATTCATCAGATACAGTGCAACGAGTTTTCAACAACATTCGAAAATGTCGTTTAGGATTGTTACATTGGAAAATATGTGAATTGGGTAATTATCAGATTCAACTCGACTCAACACAACAGGAATTGAATACTATTCAGCAAGGGGTAATTATTGAGACTACAAAATATAGGACTTGACACTCATTCGTGAGATATACCAATTACAAGCGACTAATGATCTCTATTGGGCTCGGCGGGCTAAGGCTGAATGGTATGTTAAAGCAGACTGAAACACTGGTTTTTTCATGCTCTTTCAGTTCAAAGGGGTAAACAAAATTTTATCTCTAAGACTTAAGATGATGGTGGAATTTGGCATCAAGATATTCAGGAGGTTCATTCTATTACTATTAGTTTTACCAGAAGTTGTTCACTTCTCAAAATGTGGATTAACTCCCCTCTTAAGACATTTGATCATGCCATCTTTAAATAATGACTTGGTAAGTGTTCCTTTCTCTTGTGAGGATGTGAAGAAAGTTATGTTCTCCATGAATGGATCAAAATCCACCGGCCCCGATGGTATGACTGCTACTTTCTGTAAAGATAATTGGGAAATTGTGTGAAGCGATTTAAGTTACATGACCTTGAAGTTTCTACAAAGTGGGATTTTGCTTAAGAAGGTCAACTTCGCCTTAATTACTCTTATCCCTAAGGTTCCTATTCCTATCCAAATGACTCAATTTCGACCTATTGCTTTATGCAATGTGACCATGATATTAATTGCAAAGGTCATTGCTGGTAGAGTTTAGAAGGTTTTGCCTAATCTTATCTCAGATTCTCAAAGTGAATTTGTGCCTCAAAGACCCATCACGGATAATGTTCTTCAGGCTTATGAGGCTTATCACTTTATTAAGAATAAGAAACAGCGATCTTAAGGATATATGTATATTAAATTGGATATAGTTAAAGCTTATGATCGTATTGAATGGTCCTTTTTACATGCTATGCCTTCTAAGCTTAGATTTAACTCTCACTGGGTTCATATTAATATGAGCTATGTTACTTCTATGTCTTATGCTTCGCTTATTAATGGAATTCAAACTGGATTTATAAAGCCGGGACGAGAATTACAATAAAGGGACCCACTCTCACCTTATTTATTCATATTTTGTACCAAAGGTCTAATAATTGTTTCGATTAAAGATGCATGTTTCAAAGGAGATATTCAGGGTATTAAACTTGGTCCTAACTTGGATCCTTTATCTCATTTGTTGTTTGTTGATGACACTCTTCTCATGGGAGAGGCTACTTATCATGAGTTTCTCTGTTTTAAGGATATCCTAAATCCCAACTTGTAAGTGTCCGATTTATCTTTTTTAGCCCTAATGTTAATTCTGGCACTAGGAGTGCAATCTCCAACATTCTGGGAATGCCAGAGGTTGCCTCCCATAGAAGTACCTTAGTTTCCCATCTATTATTGATGCTTCAAAAAGTTATCTTTTCTTCCCTAGTGGAAAGAATGAAACACCGGGTAACACATTGAAACGGATAATCGTAAGTTATCTTTTATACCCACCTATGAAATACAATGTTTCCTTCTACATATACAAATGACGTTTGTTCCTTTAAAACACATGTCCATTGACTAATGATTATGTTATGTGTTATGATAATTCAACATTTCAAGGTTTCCCAAATCAGAAAAGAATGAGATGATTAGAGACTCTTTTGTAGCATTACTTGACATTCATTATGATGTAAAAACATCGATTTATAAGCCTATCTAGGAACACAACAAAAATGAATGTTTGAAATTTTACTAAAATACCAAGACTCCTAATTAAATGGCCTCTTTATTTTCAAAGTAATAATATAGAAATGTCATGCAATAATTGAATAGATGGGTTGATTATTTGATAACAAAAATGATTTTATACTCGTTAGTAATTAGATTTATTGAGAAGGGCAATGTAGACATAAACATCAACCCTCTAGCATACTTTTAATATACTACAATATAGAACAGAAAGGTCATGCAATAATTGAAGAGACGGGTTGATTATTTGATAAGAATTAAGATTTTATAATTAGATTTATTAAAGAAAACAATTTAGGCATAACAAAAAAGGAATAAACACCAAGCCTCTAGCATACTTTTGATATATATATATATATATGAATTTACTAGATATCAAGATCAAACCAAACAAATAAGTATTGAAGGAGATATGAGCTATCAAAGATGATGAGTTGAAATAGTTAAGCTACTCGAATATTAACAAGAGAATGCATAACCTCTCTTTTTTATAAAAGTACCTCACTGTATAAGGTAGTATAAGAAAATCCTAATTCTACTCTTGCTTACTATCACATTTATACTAATATTAAGCGGAGTGCAATGGGAGGGGTACACCCCTCCTTTGCTTTACAAGTTCTCTTTGAACCAAGCAAACTGCAAAAAAAAAGGCTCTGGGTACTACGAAATTTATGTCTCAACTATACTGCACTTGGATTTCATTACATTGACCTTTTTGTTTCACAATTTTCTTTTCTCTATTTATAATTCAAAACTAAATCATACTATAAAACATTCTAATCTAAAATCTTGCATTTTCGAAGCCGTGCAAGTCGCTAACTTTATTCATAGTTTTCCTCATAACAGCTAGCTTCGCCAATTTCTCAGCAGCTCTCCAAGCCGAAATTGGAGTAAGCGGCTCGGCTTTTTCATCCAAGTAAACAAGCCCATTGTCGAGACCTCTCTCGACATTCAAGCCACATCGAGAAACGTTCCTCTGTTGACTCACTTTCTTCCTACTCAGCTCACTCAACTCAACTTCCAGCGCTTGAACGAACTCATCACTTGAGCCGATACCCGACCCCGAGCCGGGACGAGATTGCAACAACAGAACTCGAGCCGAAGCTAACATGCGATGAGCTCCACCCAAATCATTCCTCTCAACCAACCTACGTGCTTCGGCCAAAGCGCGTGAAGTAATGAACACACTCCTGAGCCGTTGAACATTCGGCTCGGATGATCTAACAGCGTGAAAACGTGGGACCAACAAAGCTTGTTCCCTGCAATTGATTACTTCCCGAGTTAACGGATCTTTGTAAGCCAATCTAACGGCAAGTACACTGTGGGCCCTGGACGCTGACATCGAAGATGGTACTTTTAGTTCCACCATTAATTCCCTTTCCTCTTCAGCATATAAGTCCCCGAGCCGAACCGAACTGGGCCCGAACGCTAAAGGACGGTTCATGTGAGCATAAACCGCTGGGATTTCTGCCGAAGCTGAACCCGACACAAAACCTAACCGGACCGAAACGTCCTGAACAACGACTGATACGATGTTCCTAATAGGTTCCACAAGTTGATCTTCAGATAATAGAGCTATTTCGTGTAGTGGAATCTCTAAACTCGGAAACTTTGAGGAGCTGACAAAACGACGACGTTTCGAACCATAAAGTAAAGAATGATGATGATCATGATCTTCCTCATTGGTGAAGACAACAATACCGGTGGCTGGGTTTTTCGCACGGCGGTCTTCGAGTACCTTAACCGCCTTCTTGACTGCGTCGGTTGAGCTTGAACAAGTGCCTTCAATCCCAACAATAGCTTCCACAATTCGACGCGCGGATCTCCGTCCAGATGTAGTCATCCTCCTCAAGGGAAGCAGCCTCTTGGAAGACGTCGAAAACGCCACAATCGACAACCGATCATTTGAAGATAAAGAGGACAACACAATCCGCATAGCTTTCTTCATCCTCATCAGCTTTGTTCCGCTCATTCTCGCACTTACATCAAGCACCGTAACCAAATCGATCGGGGCTCGACCAGAAACACAGTTTCCACGTATTGCTGGGGCTCTCAGCTTCAGGACTATTGCGTATGTCTCACTGCTCCTCCCAACAGAAATCACCGCTGAGTCTGGCGACAACTTCACATCAATAGTTTTGTTCACATTTGCTGGCCGCGATGAATTTGTTGTCTTATCGAAATAGTCTACGAATTCACCGTTGGCATTCTCTTCGTCTAATTCCGGGATCGGACTAAACCTGGTGCCAGATGTGGGCGACATCAACGGCTCATCGTCGTTGTACACCTTTAGCATCAGGTTGGCATTGAGCGTACTGTTGATATCTTCACGGATTATTCGAGGCGATTCAGATGATCTCGTCTCAACATTGTGAATCGAGAGAACCTGCATTTCCTCCCATGTGGAATTACAAACAGGGCAGATTAGGGAGCCTTCTTTTTCTACATGAGCCGCGACGCAAGGAAAATGGAAGCGGTGGTTGCACTCCGCCGTAAAAATCGCTGATCCTTGCCCGCTTTTCATGCTCTGCAAGCATATGCAACACCTACTCCTCGAGTTCCGCAGACTGGATTTCAGGAACGAAAAAGTCGATGAAGCGCTAGGGGAAGACGGGTAGGAGAAATTGAAGAATCTGGGGCTGCTCTTGCTGGTTTTACACCGCAGTTTCGGGCTTTCAGCCGGAAACTGCGGGGGTGGAAGTGTAGGCGTCGATGAGGGAGTTGGTGGTGTTGTTCGACATCTTAATTTTAATGAGTTCGGGCTGGGAAGTTGTTGCTGAGATTGTAAACGCGGTGTTGGACAGTTGGAAGAGGAGGAAGACGAAGAAAAGAAATTGAACTTCGAGCCCGAGCCAAGCCTGGGGCTCGGGCTCGGAGTACTATCGTCTTCCTTCTCGTGATCTCTTGGGATGGTTGTACAGAAAGCGCGTCGCCATCCCAAAACCATGATTTGTAGAACAATCTTTTGTTTATATGAATATGAAAATGTTAAGGATATTGGAGAGGGGTAAAAGATTTGGTATATTTGGATATGATAGAAAAGTGGACAAAGATGAAGACAATCAAGTAGAGGAAGAAAACATAAGCTATGAAGAAGACAAAAAGGAAATGGAAAGGGAAAGAAAAGCTTCTTATCAATGTAAGAAGACTATCTTGTCTCTTTATATTCATTTATTTAGGGTGGGTTCAATTTGATTTGTTTGTGTACTGTATGTGCTTTCATTTTCAACTGCAATATCAGAAGTTTACAGCTATAATGGTAAATAAATGAGTACAAAACATGTATACAATAATACTCCCTCCATTCCACATTTTTTGTGGCGTTTGACTTTTCACGGTTATCGAATCACGACTTAAAACATAAATATATTTGATTTACATGAATAAAAATTATAAAAAGTTGATATTTCAAATATATACATCGAAACGAATCTAACAAGATCTCACACGCATATATTATTTCTTGTCGGCTAATGAGAATTCGTGATAAATAATTTCGAACTTTGATTGCCAAATTAGAAAATGGTCAAACAATTTGAGATGGAGGGAGTACTTGTTTTATACTTAACACAATAATTAAGAATTTTATATTTTTGCTTATATACTCTCATTTATAACAAAAATAAACATAATATCTTAAATTTCGAAACACAAAGATGATTGATCCTTACTTAATGACAAGGTCTTAACAAAAAAAAATAAACCAAAAAGTGTAGTTAATTATAAGACGATAAGTAAATAAATAATAAAATGTTATTAAAACAATAATTAAATAAAAACACAGGAGTAATAATTTGATCTCATTCTCTTGAGTTTATGCTATTAATTTTGAGTATTGTTTTGAGAAGAAACAGACTTTTACATGTGAAATATTGATAGTGTTGGGTGGGGTTTTAAATTTTACTCTATGTATATGCTAAATTTATGGAAACTTTTTTGTTAAATTTGAAAATATAGTAAGAATACCATCACATGTAAAAATAGGTAATATATATACAAGAAAAAATGACACCAAATATCACTTACACTTGTGAATATTTTCATCACTTTGATTCAGATTAGGCCATTTTTTACTTTAATGTTCCATATAAAGGTCAACGTTGATCAACTAAATATTTAGGCGTTAGATGTAGTTTTCAGGTTTGCAAGAGAGTATTTTTGTCATTTTATATAGAACAAAGAAAACAAGAAAATAAATCAATACCTCCTCCCTATAATTATTAAATTTCTAATAAATATGAGTGATCATTGATATCATTTATCAAAAAATACATAAAATAATAATATTTTTTACCTCCTTACTACTTGAATAGTCATTTTGATGCAATTCATTGTTATATTCCAAGTTAAATCATATAGATTGCTTAATTATTATTACAAATGAAACTTAGACAATATTTGTAAGATCTCCTATAGGGAGTATGTGGTGTTTATTTTTAGGTAATTGTTACTTGTTAGGCCATCTATAATTGTTGTAGGATTCAAGATCCTCGTCCACGTGGCATAGCTCAAGTAGTAAGGGGTTTCACTATAAGAGTGTGTTTTTTCATAAATGTGTAGGTTCGATCCACGGCGGGTGCATGAGTAACTCTGCATTTGTTCAAGGGAGGATATGCTTGTGGGTGGTTACCCAGCCTACTCTGGGCACTCTTGAAGTGAAGTACCGAGCCGCTAGAGGCACATCCCGGATTCACCTCCTCTGTTGGGCGATGGGTAAGGGTGTGTACGGTTCGGTTCGGTTTTGGACAAAAATATAGCACATATCCATCTTCTTTATACTTTCTCAACACTATTGAATGGGAATGTAATTGGTGGGCTCCTCGTTCTTTTATTTAACATGTTGAATAAATTCAACCCCTAAAATTTCAACACCCAATTCAACACCCTATTGCACATATACAATAGTCAAATTTTTCTTTTCGAACACCCCACCGTGGGTGGTCTTAGTGTTAGCTTTCAACGTAGATATTTGTAGAAAGTCAAGTAGTGGGCTTTTGTAAACTATAGACAGTTGCCATTCTTTTTTGTTTTGTTTTTTCAATGAGAAAGGATGCTTTGTAACTCATCAATCAATCTTCTCCAATCTAAAAAACAGTGTTTTTCATATTCTTGATCCGCTCTTTCGCCTTACTCTTCGCCAACTATCTACTTTTGTATGGTATACTACTTCCCCTCCTATTTCATACGCTTCACACTTTAACGTATAATTTTGATTGTCACATTTTGACTTTTCGAAGTCAAGAAAAATGATTTAAAACGTAAATATTCCTTATTTTACATGAGTAAAAATTATAAGAAGTTGATATTTTAATATATTTATTGAGACGAATCTAACAAGATCTCATAAGGCTATATAATTTATTGTCGTTTAATGAAAATTTATCATCAAATTTTATAAAGTTTGACCAACAAAAGTCAAAATGTGATAATCTTTTAGGAACGGAGGGAGGAGTAATTATAAAGATATAATAAATTTAATAATATTCTTTTTTTTTTTTTGACTTAGTCGATATAAAATACTCCTTTGACCATGACCTTTCAATATTTTTAGTCAAATTTTGAAAAAATTTACAATGAATTTTCAATAGTCGATTGAATTAATATATTCATGTTGGATTTTTTAGGATTTATTTATTTATTATAATATACTCCCTCCATCCCTAAATGATTGGTATATTTTGATTTTTCATGGTCAACAAAATACGATTTCAAACTTAAATATCTCCTATTCTACATATGAAAAAATTTATAAAAAGTTGATAGTTCAAAAATATATATTGAGACGAATCTAGCAAGATATCAAATGACGATATTATTTCTTACTGGTTAATGAAAATTATTGATCAAAGTTTTTAAAGTTTGACCATGAAAAATCAAAATGTAACAATCATTTAGGGACGGAGGAATTATATTATTGGGATATCAACTTGTTATAATTTTTACGTGTGTAGAATTGGAGATATTTACCTTCGAAATGGTATCTTTAAACTTCATATAAAACTTAGAAAAGTTTATTAAAAAGAATTGGACGAAATAGCTTTTTACTATCTCCATCAAATTATAGTCATATCAGATATTATTAAATTTATTTTAATATATTTTTTTGAAATATTACATTTGCATAACTTTTAAGCAGATTAACTAAAGATATTTATCTTTTAAATCGTGTTCCAATAATCGTGAAAAATCTAATGTAATACTGTAATTGAATTCTTTGTTTTGGGTGGTTTGGGAATCCGAGGAATTTTTTACCTTTACTGGACTTCCACTTAAGATTATGGATTATTACACAATAATAAACTCCTAGGGATTCGTTTAATCTCATTGCTATAGTGCAATAACTGTTCGGCTCACATGGCATCTTCAATCTTCATGATTTGGATAATCGAAATTTTATATTTGGGGTTGGTTTATTTTTGCCGACATTGTTTTATTTTTTTTCTATTTTAATTAGAAGCACCTATTTGGTAGGCCTATAAAGTATAAATGATGCCGGATAACTCGAGGGAACTTATCCAAAGGTTGATTAAGCAATTACTAGGAAGGTTGGTTCATTTGTTGATCGATTACTAGTATTAGGGATCAATTGATATAGAATTAAGGTTGAAGGTGGTGTTTTATTTTACTTTTATTTAATTAATAAAATTCGAATATTACAAATTGTTAAGAAAATGACTCATAAAGTGAAACACTATACACACTAACACACACCCAAATGGTGTTTTTTAGAAAATGAATTTCTATTTTGTCACTGAATGATATTTGATTGAATTATTGTAAATACCCGTCCTTCAATTCCGAAAAAAGTACGGAGTATCACTTTTATTGCTGAATATATAGACTTCCATTCTAACCTAAAACTACTTTGACCTTGAGTTAATCGAATAGCCTAGTGGAAAAGGTTTTTGCTAGTGATCAGAAGATCCTGGGTTTCGAAACTCACATCTATCGCTAATTTACAAACAAAAAAAAACTACTTTGATCTTAAACTCGTAGAAACGTTCATAGTGGTATAATATTGGCCACACTTTCAAATACAACGACACCATCAACAACCCGACCGGCACGACTAGGAGATCAGTGAATCCAAATCCTCAACACCGAATTATCGAGCGGTTTGCAAGAGAACCATCTCCACTCGCAAAGATGTGAGTTCCATCTAATCGAAACCATAGAGCAACCACTTGCAAACACCCCTTTTCGAATTTGATCTACTTTTGAACTTGATTTCGATTTATGTACTTGTAATGAATTCTGAATCATTCCTTTAAATTTCAATTTTGGATTATTGTCCAATGTAGCAAACTTGTATTCAATGTTTCGATTTAAGTTATGCAGATTTTCTTTTATAACAGAGATTGTTAAAAAGGTCTACTGAAAAGAATTGATATAGAAATGTGGATACAAATCCGAATCCGAGTTCCAAACTCGGATACAAATAACAAATCAGGAACCGAAAACAAATATGGAAGTGAATCCAATAACGAATTTGCATATCCTATTCGCATACGAAAAATTGTGACAAATATGGAATAAAAGTGCGGATATTGTAAGGATCGAATCGAGTACTAACGGAATTTATTGTTACAACAGAACTCCCGAGAAATACAATCAATTATATAAACCCACACTTACTATCTGGGAAGCCATCATGTTACTATATGTTTTGGGTGTACAAAGATCTTTAAGATTTCGACTTCCCCATACAGAAAACCGAAGTAAACTTACAAGTCTTCAACTCATTTTCTTGCAAAAGATACTCCCTTTTCGATACTACCCGCCAGTTCTTTTTTAGCCTTCTCCAGCCCAGCCCTGACAATGAAGAAATAAAAAGAAGTTAATAGCTAAACGGTAATGTGCTGCAAATTCGTGCGAAGTTTCCAACAATGGCTCCATACCTTTCATATTCATTTAGTGGACCTAGAGGATATATCTCCTCGACTCCATTACGCCCTAGCCTTACTCTTGATGCAAAGAAAGGAAGTTCAGTGACCTGAAAATACACGAAGAAAAGGCACCACCGGTTTCAATCATGTAGTGAAGTACATAACCAGGACGTGTGCCTCAAAAACAACCCTCGAAGACATACCTGAGATGATACAAAAGCACACTCAATAATACCAGAATCTCCTCTTAAACCACGAAGACATGCATCAGCAAATTTAACTGCAGCATATGCCTGCCAAGAGAATTCTTTATTTTAGATTTGTTTTGCCACTGGAGTTATAAAACCCCAGCTCCAAGAACGATGTGATTCAAACATATTTAAGATTATGAGAGGTCTAACCATTGATAAAGTCGCAGATCCTGTGCCCGCCTTTGCCTGAAATTCATCAAAATTCCATAATCACAGTCAAAGAAACAATAAATGAAATGAAATGAAATGTAGAGTATTTCTTGCTCTACACTAAAGCTTATTGGTGGCCACACACATCCAAGAAGATTAACAGAGAGAAGTTGAATTTCTTGATACCACATCACAGGGGAACCCTATTCAATATATACACACAAACACACTTTTAAAATTAATTTTCAAATATCTTATATTATGGAAGATTCTACACAGCTAGTTGAAATTTATTTTTATGTTTCATTCTTATATTGTGATGCACATAATCCTATAGATTGAAGTGTTTATATTAATATGTTCACAAGCAAACACCATAATGAAACTAGATGATTTGATAAACTTGCAATCCATTATGATTCTTAGCTAAGCATAGAGAATCAATTAGCCAATTGAAAAGTGTAGTCCTACCTCCACGACCTCAGTTCCACCATTCTGAATACGAGATGTCAGATATTCGGTTTCTTTAGGAGTAAAATCCACTAGAGGTTTAATCTGTAGTAACATGAGATGAGATATAGACAAGGTTACGAGTTAACTTCAGTAAATTTAAAGGTATTAGTTCAATATGGACTACTTTTTACCTGGGAGAGAAGAGGTAAAATTGTCACCCCAGCATGGCCACCCACAACAGGAACATTAACCTCTTTCGGATCAAGCCCCAAAACTTCAGCCTTTGTACAACAAAGAATACAGACAATATAAGGAGAAAAGTGAAACATATATGAGGTAGACAACTTGACTAGTACAAAAAGATCCTAACTTATAATTTAGCTCAAACAATCTTATAATATTGTCAGGCCTGATGCTTCTGTTATGAAGAATTAAGGTCCAAATTCTAAGTCCAAAGGTTGAAAGGAACGCTTGCATATAGAAAAAAATCAGGGCATCACTAGCATCTGGATGTACCCAATAAGGAACCGCTTTCTCATATAGTATAGACCAACAATCTTATCATTTATATTCGTCAAAGCATGTGAGATAGTATAGATTTAAATTAGAATAGACTAGACTAGATGCGGGATGGGACCGACTGATATCAAATGATATGGTTTCATGGAGCATAAGCTCAGAGATATATCTCGATAGATAAGTCAACTGGTCCAATTCTATGGTGAGAGCTTATTCTGTAGCACAAGAAGTGAAGAGGCATACAATCAAGACAGGTTCATAGAGAAAATTGGTAGAACTATGTACTGAAAAGGGGGATGAGTGGGCGGGGGGTTGGAGCGATTGCGTACCACAAATGTGTTGGCCCTAACAACATCAAGCATTGTTACTCCGAGAAGGCGGCTTGGATCATAGGTACCAGCCTTTTTAAAGACCTCTGCAGCGATGGGAACTGTAGAGTTCACTGGGTTACTGATCACATTCACAATGGCCTTAGGGCAACACTTGGCAATTCCTTCGCATAAGGTCTTAACAATTCCAGCGTTGATGTTAAAAAGATCATCTCTGGTCATTCCAGGTTTCCTAGGAACACCAGCAGGAATTATTACAAGGTCCATGCCGGTTAGAGCATCCGCTAACTGTGGTTGTCCCAAAAAGCCTCGCACCTGGGGACATTCATTAAGATTTATTTATTACCAAATTCTCTCTAGACTCTACATTATCGTATTTCATTGCTTTCAAATATTTCCTTTTTTATAGTCAGATGGTCACCCAATAGTTTGGAAGGAATTTATCTTAGTTGTTTATTTATTAAAAGCTTCACATGAAACATCTAACAATATATGCTTCCCTATTTGATTCTCATATATTGGCTTGATCATAAATATAATACACACATCGGGAGTGGTAATGAGTGTTATTTAGATTAAATAAGACAATATTGCATATAAAAGAAAATGAGATAATCCTAACGAAGAGGAGGGAGTACAAGATTTCTTCCAAAAAAGGCATTTCCGCATAAACATAAAGTTCCAGTATTGCTTGAATTCTACAATAAGTAAAGTGCTAGTATTTCGAAGTGTATGAGATGGAGTGAAGTTAATTGAGAACAGTTAAAAACAGTTTAGTTCTTGTCCAAACAGTAATGAAATCAGAGCTCCAGAGGATATATGTACTCTACAAATCAACGTTGAAAACAATCTCTAATCAACCTGTCTTATAGAGAGTTCACACTATATTAAGCTAACAACAGATCCCGTCAATAATGAGTTTAAGCTATATTAAGCTGATAGATTCCCTCAATTTTTTAATCTCGGTTATCAATCTTGTTATGCATATTAATAATATTCAGTTATACAACATTTCACTAGTTGTATCTTGTAACGTCTTCACTATGTCAAGAACGAACTCTAAAATATCAATAATTTCCATGGGGCGTTGTTCATAAGAGTGGTTAAATAGGACAATTGCACGAAGCCCACATAGGTTGCCTCACACTGGCTGGAAACTAAACACTGTATTCGACAACTCTATTTGTAGGAGTTCAGTTTTCTTTCTTTAATCATACCATACAGTTGATGTCATTGCCACTTCTATACACTAGTGCTTTTCTCTCGTGCGTTTAACTATGGGTTTCAACCTATACATTACTCACATGCTGAGAGTATACAGAACTTGTGAAGCAAGAGAAAACAGTTAATATGTATAGGGTTGTTATAAATACCAGCATCACAAAACTTAGTTCAGGTCAGGGATACTAATGACTCAAGTCCATTAAATTTATTCATTTATATGTGAATGGAGCAGTATTTATCCTGTCAACAAGATCAACAGGTAATTGAACGGTTTACAGAATGTAGTTGTCTGCTGAGCGAGTAGTATTTAGTCCATATTCATTAATTAATTACTACGCAAATAGTCACAAGAAGATGTGGCTGTCTAAAGAAAAAATTATAATCTTTTGGTTATCCTCCATATCATCCAGCGCTACTCAATGGACTTTCATTTCCTTCTTTCTGTCCCATAATATTCTGTACTCAACTTATCGGAAGTTTCTAGTCTAAAACATAAAAAGGAAAAAAGATGGAAAACAATAAAATTATACCACTGCACTGGTGTCCATGTGGCTGATATCTGATGTAACACCTGGTGTATTGACAACATCATAAAGATGAAGTACTGACACCAACGGGTTCATCTTCATTAGCAGAGAAAGTGGCTGTCCGATACCCCCTGCAGCCCCCAATATTGCAACCTTAAATCCTGGAGATCCGCCTTTCGCTCTGCAACTTTCCCTCGTCAAAGTTGAACTCTCCATAGTCTTCACAGAACATATGAATAACAAGATGAGAAAAAGTGAATTATAGTCGATAGCCAAGCACAAGCATCGAAACTCGATTTTAAACAGCCGAAATTAATTTATGGTCATTTTGTCAAAAAGATGTGTGCAATTCCATTTGTAATTATGGACCTATATATTATTATGATTCCACGAGTTCAAATTCAAAATTCATATATACTCCCAAAACTAAGATATATTTTTAACAAATTTTGAAGGTGGTAACAAGAAACTGAAACCTACTTAACATTTTCCCTCTCTGATACTTCCATCCAAAAACATTAACAACTTCCAATTTTCTCATTAATCTTGAACTCAAGCAATTTAATATACATAACGTAATGTATAATATTGGGTAATTTGCACCATACCCCTTATAATGTTTAGAATGTGCACATATCTACAGGTAAACTTGAAAGGGCATGATAATAAACTTTGAAATGTTATACCACAAGCCATTGTGTCATGATATGAGGATATGCAAGGATCAGGAGACAATCACACACACAGGGCAGATAGTACTATCAAGGGAAGGGGCAGTACTATCAGGAAATTGCCAGGAAATGACAAATCAAGAAAGGACAGTGAAGGAATAATTCTGTTTTCATTTCAACCAATGATGTAATTTACATTTCTGAATTTCAGTATTTACATTTGAGAATTCTAGTACTACAAGACCTTTATAAGGCAAATGTATGAGGATCACATTTTCTATGAATGAAAATCTAAATTCTCCACTCTTTTCTCTACTCTCTTCTTGTCTACTACATTTCTCCTCTGTATCTTCTCTGTTTGCCTTTTAGTCTGAACCCTAGTTGTAGCCATATCTTACACTTGGTATCAGCCACTCGACCCTCACCTGACCACCACAGAAAACACACCACCATGGCCAAAAACACACAGACAAAAAACCACCCATCTATGGATGATATCCAGCTTTTGCAAGGTCAACTTCACACCCTGCAAGAGACTGATTCACAACTCCATAATGAAATCCAGGACATTAAATCAGCCATGGCAGACATTAAAAACCTTATAATCAATCAACATCAAGCCTCCAACACCCCTGCATCTAGCTCCATTCATCAACACCCACAGCAAAATCCAGAAAAAAGACATATTGATCTAACAACTCCTGATAACACACCATACAGACCTAAAGAACCTGATGGAATCCTACCCAAACCAAGCAACTATCCACAACCAACATACACCCCTGAAGCTGCAAACACATCCCATTTCTTCCAAAGGACTGAAGCTCCCAGAAATCAGGGAGTAAGCTTAACACCCAAAATCCATTTTCCCAGGTTTGATGGAATAAATGCTAGGGCATGGCTCAGAAAATGCACAAGGTATTTTACTCTAAATAACATACCTGAAAATCAATATATAAACCTAGCTGCAATGCATTTTGACAGTAAGGCTGAGGTGTGGTTTAACTCCTACTCACAACAGTTCCCTAGGGCTACATGGCCTGAGTTTACATATGCTCTAGCTGATAGGTTTGATGAACTTAAACCTACTAACATCATTGCTGACTTTAATAAGTTAGTTCAAACAACCTCTGTCAGTGAATACATTGAATCCTTTGAAGAGATGCAAGGATTAATGATGAATCTAGGGAGATTCTATGATGAGGTTTACTGGATAAGCAGCTTCATTAGTGGTTTAAAGGAAGAAATGCAAGCTAGCATAAAGATGTTTAATCCTATGACACTGACTCAGACTTTTGAACTAGCTAGAAATTGTGAAAAACAGTTAGTTACTATAGCTTCCAAATTCAAACCTCCCATGTACAAACCCTTCAGACCACAATACCAAAATACACAAAAAACAACCTACAATCCCCAAGCATCCCAGCCAAATCAAACATTCCAAAACCTCCACTCAGCTCCTAACCCTAGTCACCAACTGCTGCCTAGGAAAATGCTAACTGCTACTCAGATGCAAGCAAGAAGAGACAAAAACCTTTGTTACAATTGTGATGAGACCTTTGCCCCAGGTCATCAGTGTAAGCAAAGGACTTTGTACCTAATGATGTCAGAAGAAGAAGAGCATTTGGCACTAATTCAGGGCATAGAACAGACACCTCCTGAAATCTTGGAGCAAGACCTAACACAGGAAGCAGAAGTTTCAATAAATGCTTTAGCTGGTCCAAATAAGTTGTCTACATTCAGGTTACAAGGCACAAATGGGAAGCATATAGTGCATATCTTGGTAGATACTGGGAGCACCCATACCTTTTTGGATGAAACTACTGCTCATAAACTGCAACTTCAACTAATTGAAGCTCCTCCATTGATGGTGAATGTAGCAAATGGAGACAAACTATGCAGTTCACTCATATGCCCTGAATTCACTTGGAAAATTCAAGGTTACACATTCAAGGCTGATGTGAGAATACTTAACCTTGGAGCTTGTGAGATGGTGATTGGAGTGGATTGGTTGAATATGTACAGTCCAATTGAGCTTGACTTCAAGACAATGCAACTTACACTCACACAAGGGAGCAATAAGATCAAACTACAAGCTACTCCCTTAAGGAATGATGTGCAAATCATTGGAGCAAAACAACTCTCAAAGTGGATCAAAAATCCAGCATCATCATCAATATCACAGTTGTTTTCTATCCAGCCAGCTTCCCAATCTCCATCATTACTGGAAGAGCATAAATGCAGCCCTGAAATAGGCAAACTCTTGCTACAATTTCAAGATGTCTTCCTACCTCCCCAGGAATTGCCACCTGTGAGACACACTGATCACAAGATCAGCCTCAAGCCTGAAGCCTCACCTAGGAGATTTCCCCCTTACAGGCACTCACATACACAAAAGTTGGAGATAGAAAAGATTGTATCAGAACTCCTGGCTGCTGGATTTATACAGAAATCAGATTCAGCATTTGCATCACCAGTCATACTAGTCAAGAAAAAAGATGGCTCTTGGAGATTCTGTGTGGATTACAGGTATCTCAATGAACTCACTATAAAGCATGATTT
This sequence comes from Echium plantagineum, assembly GCA_003412495.2. Lineage (NCBI taxonomy): Eukaryota > Viridiplantae > Streptophyta > Magnoliopsida > Boraginales > Boraginaceae > Echium > Echium plantagineum. The sequence continues at coordinate 16,653,070 of CM016567.1, read as the reverse complement.
TCCAATTCCCTTGGTAGATGATCTACTTGATGAGTTAAGCCATGCTACTGTCTTTTCCAAATTGGACCTTAGATCAGGATATTATCAAATAAGAATGAGTGCAAATGATATCCCTAAAACTGCATTCAAAACACATGAAGGCCATTATGAGTTCCTTGTGATGCCATTTGGATTAGCTAATGCCCCTGCAACTTTTCAGTCAATTATGAATGAGGTGTTTAGCTCCTATTTGAGGAAGTTTGTATTAGTATTCTTTGATGATATCCTGGTGTATAGCAAAGACAACCATAGTCATTGTCAGCACTTGTATCAGGTTCTGAAGCTACTTAGAGCAAACAAACTATTTGCTAAGCCATCTAAGTGTGCTTTTGAGCAGCCTTTCATTGAATATTTAGGCCACACCATATCTGCCAGTGGAGTTCAGGCTGATCCACATAAGATTCAAGCAATGACTACTTGGCCTACACCTCACAACATCAAGTCCTTGAGAGGCTTTCTAGGATTGACAGGCTATTACAGAAAATTTGTCCAGCATTATGCAATACTAGCAAAACCACTAACTAGTCTGCTTAAGAAGGACTCTTTTGTGTGGACTGAGGCTGCTACTGCAGCTTTTAATACATTGAAGGAAGCAATGTCATGCACCCCTGTCTTAGCACTACCTGATTTCAGCATGCCATTTGTGGTAGAGACAGATGCTTCAGCCCAGGGCTATGGGGCAGTGCTTATGCAATCTCAAAGGCCTTTAGCTTATATAAGCAAGGCATGGAATTCACTTCAGCTGGGAATGTCAGTATATGAAAAAGAATTACTTGCTATTGTCTTGGCAATTAATAAGTGGAGACACTATTTGATGGCTGGGAAGTTCATCATAAGGACTGATCAACAAGCATTAAAGCACTTGTTAGAGCAGAAAGTCACTACATACCTACAACAAAAGGCAGTGGCAAAACTCCTTGGATTGGATTACACCATCCAGTATAAACAAGGAAAGGAAAATCTTGTAGCTGATGCCCTCTCAAGGAGACAACACTTTCCAGCTGAATTACAAGCTATATCTGTTGTCCAGCCCACTTGGATGACTGAAATAACTGGCACTTACTTAAAGGATAACTCAATACAACACATTTTAGCAGCCATACTAGTCAATCCTGCTGATTTCCCTGATCACTCTTACAAAGAAGGGATATTGAGGTACAAGAATAGGATAGTTTTGGGCAATGATCAAGCTATGAAACAAAAGATTATCTCAGCTCTCCATGATTCACCTGCTGGAGGACATTCAGGAATAGCAGTGACAAGCTCCAATGTTAAATCACTGTTCTATTGGAAAGGTTTGAATAATGACATTGCCAGTTATGTATCTTCTTGCATCATCTGCCAGAAGAACAAGAGTGAAAGAGTGCCATATCCAGGATTATTACAGCCCTTGGTAATCCCTGATAAAGCTTGGAATGAGATATCAATGGACTTCATTGATGGACTGCCACAATCTCAGAAAAAGGACAGCATCTTGGTAGTAGTGGATAGATACACTAAATATGCTCACTTCATAGCATTATCTCATCCCTACAATGCTCATATGGTGGCCCAGCTGTTCTTAGACAATGTATACAAGCTACATGGAATGCCTGCCAACATTGTTTCAGACAGAGATAGGATGTTTTTGAGTGCCTTTTGGAATGAATTATTTACAAAATTAGGTACAAAACTGAGCTATAGTACATCCTATCATCCTCAGAGTGATGGCCAGACTGAAAGGGTTAATCAATGCTTAGAGAGCTATTTGAGATGTATGTGTAGTGACAGACCACAAGACTGGCATAAGTGGCTTCCCCTGGCTGAATTTTGGTACAATACAAACTACCACTCTAGCTTGAAGATGACTCCTTTTGAAGCACTGTATGGATACAAACCTCCACTATTGATTGGATCTCCCTATATGCAACAGCTGCAAACTGAAGCAAAGGACATGGTGGAGGAAAGGAAGAACCTCACTAATCTAATCAAGGAAAACTTGAGGCTGAGTCAAGACAGGATTAAGAAATATGCAGATGCTAGGAGGACTGAAAGAGTGTTTGAGGTGGGAGACAAAGTCTATCTCAAACTACAGCCTTACAGACAGAACTCCCTGTCTTTGAGAAGGAATTTGAAATTGGCAGCAAGATTCTATGGTCCATTTGAAGTGTTGCAGAAGATTGGACAAGTAGCTTACAAGTTAAAGCTACCTAGTGATTCCAGGATTCACCCAGTGTTCCATGTTTCATTGCTGAAAGCACATGTTAAGAGGCAGTCTACTACAAACACTGAGTTGCCACAAGTACTTCCAGATGGATCATTTCCAGTCTTTCCTGTGGCAATACTAAAAAAGAGAACTATCCTAAGAGGAAGGGTGTATGTCTACCAACTGCTCATTCAATGGAGCCATTCTTCTCCTGATCAAGCTACCTGGGAAGATTACCATTTCATTTGGAAAAAATTCCCAGCTTTTCTTGGGGTCAAGAAAATTCATAGGAGGGGGGAATGTCATGATATGAGGATATGCAAGGATCAGGAGACAATCACACACACAGGGCAGATAGTACTATCAAGGGAAGGGGCAGTACTATCAGGAAATTGCCAGGAAATGACAAATCAAGAAAGGACAGTGAAGGAATAATTCTGTTTTCATTTCAACCAATGATGTAATTTACATTTCTGAATTTCAGTATTTACATTTGAGAATTCTAGTACTACAAGACCTTTATAAGGCAAATGTATGAGGATCACATTTTCTATGAATGAAAATCTAAATTCTCCACTCTTTTCTCTACTCTCTTCTTGTCTACTACATTTCTCCTCTGTATCTTCTCTGTTTGCCTTTTAGTCTGAACCCTAGTTGTAGCCATATCTTACACATTGGTGTTAAGTTTAGTGTTAAAGTTAACTTTTGTGTTAAAAAATGTATGAATATTTAATTTTCTTTTACATGATTCAACATTATTAAGGAAACATGAGATGGTGTACCTTCACTATAAATATTTATGAATATGAGTTTATTTAACAAAAAAATGTTTTATTTCACAAAATTTAACCTTACAAAGTTAGAAAATAGGAAAAATAATATCATATAATCTTAAATAATATATAATATGTATAGAAATTATTAATATAGTACAACTGTACAAGACTGATATAATACAAGAGAACGACATAAATATGATCATTAAAAATTACTATATATTATATAACATAAGAACTCTTGTTGCACTAAATCTAAATAAAATAAAATTTAACTTAAAATTGATATAATTATTATATTATACCATAAGATTATTTCAATAATAATTTTTGTTAATTTTTAATAATGGCATAAGTATTATATAGCATAAGATTATTAAAATAATAATTTTTGTTTAATTTATAATAAGTATAAAACTGATATAATTAGATCGTTTAAAAACTATTTTAAAATATTTATTTTGTAATATGTTATAATATAATTAAATATATTCATAGGTTATAATTTCATTTGATATAATTTGGAGGAATATATTACATTTTGTTATTTAATAATCACTTGTGACAATATGCGTACTAAATAAGAACTAAAGTACACTCCCTTTAACTCTAACACTAAAGTTAACACTAACAAGGTCAGATGCAACATATTTTGGAGTTTACAAAGGTATTGTGCCATTTTAAGTTTACAGGGAGGAGGTAGGGTGCGCGTCTTGAATTAACGCACTCCTGATTTTGAATATGAAATAACACACCTCTAACTCGCACTTAACAAAAAATTTATCACTTATGTTTACAAAATGTTACAAGTCCATCACCTATATTTCAAAATATCCCTGTCCATCACCTATGTTTCAAAATGTTTCAGTTCATCACCTATTCTATCAATCGATCATTAACAATATCATGTAAGATGTAAGGGACATGTGGCTTGTTAGTAAGGTTATTTTAGTCATTTCATTTAATATAGTTTGTAGTGAAAAAACCAAAAGAAAAACCTGAAATAACTCACTCCTAATTTCGAATCTGATATAACACACCTCCAACACGCACTTAATAAAAAGTTTATCACCCGAGATCAAGTTGTATATATTTTAAAACATGATTGACAAAACATAGATGATAAACTAGAAACATTTTACAAGCATAGGTGATTGCGGGTAGGTGCAAATTACCTATAGTTGATGACAAATATATCAAATGCTACTTTAGTAGTTACATGATAATTTTAATTGCAATCAAGGATATTGATGATGACCGACTGAAAAACTAAAAACTTCGTTAATTTTGATCAAATTAGAATAAGCTGGACAACACTTTGGGTTGGAACTGGCAGTGAGCATATGACAACATACTAGTGTATATACTCTCCATTCCACTTCAATTGACTTTTTGAAAATGTGTGTCAAACTTTATCTACAAATTACTTTTTATTCATTCGTCCAAAAAATATAAAATTGATATCAATGAATACGTTTGTCAAAATATTTTCATAATATTACCTTCTTTAGTTTTATATAATGTATACATAAAGTAATTGATGATCAAATTAATATTTCGGTATGCGTGAAGTCAATTAAAGTGGAAGGGAGGGAGTATTAAGGAGCTGTAAATTAAGACATTTCGGGTGAATTACTTTTCTCCCCAATCGATTTTACTAACATATCAAATTGAAGCACGAGATTTGTAAAATCAATAGTGAAAAGCCACAAAATAATATTGAGAAGAAATAAGAACCTGGTAATTAGCAGGAGGATTGAGGTGAGCTGCAATCCTTGCGATTCGGTGATTGATTTCTGCAGACGGCTGCATGATTTTGACTTTCTTTACTAAAGGACTCTAATTTTGACTTTCTTTTTGAAGAATGGTTTTTAACAGTGCGTTTGAGAATGTGAATTGTGAAATTGGATTTGTTTATATAGGTAGAGGATGACGAATAATGATCAGCAAATATGGGCGGTGACGATGCAACAGCTTATTGGAATGTGTGCACTGTGCAATTGTATCAACCAAATTATCCGTATCTAAAATGAAACGGCGCAACCTTCACTTGCAAAATATTTGTTTCGAAATTCTCACAGCTCTTCTTATCGTCAAGAGAATGAATAATCATAATATTTTTATTATTACTGATAGTTTTATCTCGCAGGTTTGATTAAGATACTTCCGTTCTCTCCATTAGTACAGAGACTTGATTATTTTGCTTAAAGAAGACTCAAGGAAGTGTTGTACTATCTTTTGGAAGCCGACTAATGTTGGATGTCATGAAACTCTTAGAAGCATTATTATTAAGGATTTTAATTCTATAAACAATTCTATTGTTTTAGATCTTGAATGTAGTGGCATCATTAGCCACAATACTTAATTATTTATGAAATGGTTTAATTATCAAAAAAAATGAAAAGGCTTATTTTCTTTTGGCCCCTGCACTATCGAGACGCTTTCGCTCCGTCCCCTAAAATATTTTACTTTTCAAATAAGGAATTGAACTATCCTTCTCTTCAATTTACCCCTTATTTCACGTTTTGTCGCCAAAAAAGTGAATTGAGGTAAGGGCAAAATCGAAAATGCATATACAATTAGATTTTGAAGCAAAATTTGTAATAATTAAAGATGCGGGTTCACTAATAAAATTCAAAAAAATATTTTTCATTAATAAATAATTATAAAACCCCCCTCCTTCTTCTCCATCCCACCCCTAACCAACCCCCCACCCCCTCTTTCATCTTCCCCATAACCCCCCAGTCCCAACACCCCCCTCATCACTAATTGGTTACAGTTGTTAGTGACTATAGACAATCGTTACAGTTCAAAGATTTGGACAAGGAGAAGAAAAAGATCTTTATGCAGGTTACAAGAGATGGAACTAGACAGAATACTGAGGTGATCAAAGATAAAGATGGGAAGAGGTCCATTTTGGGTACCCCAACTCAATTTGCTATATTAGAATATGGACTACAGTTGGGTGGTGATTTTGATGAGCAACGACAACTCTGTCAAGTGTTAAAACTTGAGCCATTTAATTCAGAGAAGAAAAAGATGTCAGTACTTGTTGCTTTACCTGATGGGAAAAAACGAGCTTTCTACAAAGGAGCATCTGAGATCATAGTTGGAATGTGCGACAAAGTAGTTAATGTGAGTGGCGATGTTGTTGACTCTTCAGAAGAACAGAAACTAAGTGTCTTGAATGTAATTAATAGTTTTGCTTGTGAAGCATTGCGCACCATATGCCTAGCATATAAGGAAGCTGACAATAATTCACATGAGGATGGCATACCTCACGGAGGATATACTTTAATTACAGTTGTGGGTATCAATGATTCAGTTCGTCCAGGGTAAAGGAGGCAATGAAGACTTGTTTAGCAGCTGGAAGAACATAGGCATTCAAAAGTGAGGGGGTATGTATGGGAAATTGGTAGGGGTGATGAGGGGGGTGTTGGGACTGGGGGGGGGGGGGGGGGGGGGGGTTACGGGGAAGATGAAGGAGGGGGTGGGGGGGTGGGGGGGGGGGGGGTGGGGGGGGGGGGTTGGGTAGGGATGGGGTGGGGAAGAAGGAGGGGGATTTTTTAATTATTTATTAATGAAAAATATTTTTTGAGTTTTATTAGTGAATCCGCATCTTTAATTATTACAAATTTTGCCTCAAAATCTAACTGTATATGCATTTCTGATTTTGCCCTTGCCTCAATTCACTTTTTTGAGACAAAACGTAAAATGGGGGGGTAAATTGAAAAGAAAGATAGTTCGATTCCTTATTTAAAAAGTAAAACATTTCAGGGATGGAGCAAAAGAGTCTCGATAGTGCAGGGGGCCAAAAAAAATAAGCCAAATGAAAATGGATCGAATGTTTTTAGGCATAGTGCCAAAAAAAAAAGCCAAATGAAAATGGATCGATGTTTTTAGGCATAGTAGTTACTATATAAAAAAAAGAGAACCAGTTTATCTCGAAGTTTTAAAATGAGTTTACTTTTAAATTATAGAAAGTGGTCTTTTTGGGAATTTAATTGTCCACTTTTAACGTCAAAGTTAACAAATTTTAAATTTTAATGAAGGGAAAAACATAAAATTCAACATATATAATATGTTAATGGCACAATCGATCATATATGTTTTACAATATTTACCATTTTGTCATTCATGTTTTTCATTTTGGCCTTTTAGATGACTCATGTATTAATATCATGTCTAATAATAATTGATACAATTACATATTTTCTTTATAATAATAATTTTTATTTGTTTAAAAGGAGACTCCAATATATTTTGTCAATTGAAATTGGCACAAAAGCCTAATATATGTTGAATTTCAGTTTCTTTAAATTTGGAATTTGTCAACTTTGATGTCGAAAGTGGATGAATCGCCAAAATAACTAATTCGAGGCAAATTGATAGATTTTAAAATTTTAAAGGGCAAATTAACCAGGTCGTCATAATTGAAAGAGCGGGAAGAATTGAACTCTTTCCTTATAAGCATAAATATATTTAGTCATAAATGTTTTAAAGATAGGTAACTAAAACAATTCTCTTATCATAGATTAATGATGTAAGTGCATATGTCAAGGCCCTTAAAAATTTATTTTCGTTGTATTTAATGTCTTCATTAGAAATTAATCTCAGGATAAAACATTCAATGTCTAAGCTGGCCTGATTAATTTTCCAAAATGTTAAGGCATGTTTGTTAAATCTGAAGTCTAAACATGTTTGGATTGGGGTGAATCTAGGTGAAATTTCTTATTCACCCCGTTTGGAACCAAAAAAACAAAAAATACGAGATTAATGTAGGTGGATCTAGGTTAATGTAGGTTAACACATCACCTTCATTCCCATCAAATCATTCACCCCCAAATCGATAGGTAATACTAAGTTAATGAATCAATATTTTTTATAATTATTATATCAGACTAAAATACTTACCAATAATATTTCATTCGATCAATATTTTTGCCTCCAAAAAAAATACCTCCCTCATTATTTACATAATTGCAACCAAAAAACTATAACGTCCCGCATTATTATGTAACTGCCGCCTCTTTTCCAAAATTATCCTTTTTTCTTCTTTACAATGTCGTGAATGCATCATTGATTATTTAATTTATTTACTTGCACAATTACTTTACCCGGAGTATTAATATTTTACTTGGAATATTACTTTTGTTCTTTGAATATCAGTTTGGATTATTTAATACTCGCATAATTGTGTTATTTTTTCTAATATTTTCATTCTAATAACATTTAATTTACAGACAAAAACATGATATTTTGTGTAGAAATAAAGAGAAGGATATAAATTCAGTTTAATAGTTTATAATTTTATTCAAGTTATTAATTATATTGTTTCACCTTAAAGGCTAATGGTATCCAAACAAAAATTATAATAGTTTCACCTAGATTTACCTACATTCACATACATACCCTAACCTAAGTTAATTTTAAGTGTTTACATCACCTAGGTTCACCACAATCCAAACGCACCATCAATGTCTGAATCTAAATTACAACTGAATCTAAATACTGAAATTATTTAGAATTTGATAACAGTTTAAAAAAAAAGACTAAATTAATAATGTATTGACAACTTTGCCCCTACTTTAATTTATTCATATATAGATAATATATTAACAAATAATATTACACCAAATAAATAATTAAAAAAATTATTCATTTAATTATAAATAGTATAAATATAATAAATATGATTAATAAATAATAATAAAAATAACAATAATAATAATGATAAAATTAGTAATAATAAGAATATTAATAATAGTATTAATAATAATAGTAATAAGAATAATAAGCAGAACACTATAAGAATAACAATAATCATAATTAAAATAATACTAATATTATTGATAATAATAGTAATAATATCTATAATAATAATAAGAGTATTAGTTTTAATAATAATAATAATGAGAATAATAAATTATTAATAATGATAATATTAATAATAATAATAACAAATTGATAATAATAATAATAATAACAAAAATAATAAATAATAATAATAAGATATAATAGATAATAAATAATAATGTGAAACATAATATTGATGATAATAATAATAATAATAATAATAATAATAATAATGCGAATAGTAATAACAATAAAGGTTAATGGCCGGGGACATCACTTATCTTTCTCCAATATCAATAGTTGATCAATTACCTTTTAAAGGGTCCTAGTTGATCACTCGTCTTTTAAAATTTGTCTGAGTTGGTCTATCGGCCATTTTTTTGGATGGTTAACACCCGGTCAACTCACGTGATGACCATTGGTTTTAGGTTTATTTCTAATTTTTAAAATTTTTTTTGCTTAATTGCGATATGAAAAGAAGAAAACTCCCTTACTAATGGTCATCATGTGCGGTGACCGGGTGTTACCAGCCGTAAAAATGGCCGATAGACCAACTGAGACAAATTTTAGAAGGTGAGTGATAAACTGAGATCCTTTAAATGATGAGTGATAAACTAGTGATATTGAAAAAAGGTAAGTGATGTTCCCAACCATTAACCCTAATAATAATATTATTAATATTATAATAATAATTATTATAATAATAATAATAATAGTAATGAAAATCATAAATAACAATAATTGTAATAAGAATGATAATACTAAGAATGAAAAATAATAATAAATTTAACTTAAGTAAAACAATGATATATGAATGTGAAAAACTATGTGAGATGTGGAGAAAATAATGGAAGGAGAAATCTGTAAAATTGACATTCATCACTTCTGATTTGGTTAAGGATTCATATAAGATCTTAATTTACTCCGCACTTAATACAATTGATTAACAAATATATTTAACATAATAAGTACTGAATTCATTAAGTTTAATTGCTTAATGAATTTAACAAACAGACTCTTGAAAACATTATCTTTTTAATATGGTTCATTTCTCTGACGGGCTACAAAATGTAGTTGGAAAAACCCTTTTTGTTTTTTTGATAGATAGGAAATAAATAAAAATGTTTAAAGTTGCAAATAAGCTATCATGGCTAAAAAGTTCTAACATACAGAGTCTCAACGAAATAAACATAAAACACTTGAAACTTGTGGCTTCTTGAACGGTAAAAAAACCATCAAGTATTGTAACCTTCTTCTGGACCCAATAACTCTCCATAAAACTAACATGAGATATTAATTTGTGATTACTATTTGCTTTTGCACAAGTGATATAAATGCATAAAAAAAATCATGGTAGTACTTGAAAAATACTAAAAAGTAAATAAATGGATAATCATTAATGACACGAACAGATGAGAATAATGAGATGCACAATAAAATCATGGTTGGTGTCATAAGAAATATAAAAGAATTTATAATAGTCGAAACTAGATCCACAAATGAAAAAATTCTTAGATGAACTAAGAAGAAGAACTTCTGCCATGCCCATGATCATACTAGAAGTCGAAATCCTGATCATTGGTCTTTATTAATTAAGTAAATTGACTCTCGTAGTTGGGTGTTTAAAACAAATCGGATGATGAGTAGAATAGTGATGCATAGTATTTCCTCCATTTCAAAACATAATATTTTTATTTTACTTTTTTGTTTTTAATTGTAATTATTAACAACTAATTAATTACAAGGTTAAAGATTATAAAAATTATTTTTATGAAAATATTTTTCAAAATAATTATATTTATTGAACTAAAAAAATAATGAATATTAATTGATAATAAAAGTTGGAGACGGAAAAACAAAAACAATTACTTTTTTTTTGTTTTTCTTTTTTTGTAAATTAGCGATGGGGATGAGTTTCGAACCCAGGACCCTCTGGTCAGAGTTTCAAGTGGGTACAATACCCACGTGAAACCTTTAAATGGGTACCTGATGCACCGAATTATTGATGTACCCAATCTTTTCACCTCTGGTCATTAGCAAGAACATTTTACACTAGGCTATTCGATTAACTCCAAAAACAATTACTTCTAAATCCAAAATTATTTGAGATATTTGACTTTTCACGGTTATTAAGACACAACTTAAAACGTAAATATATTTAATTTTTATTCGTGTAAAACTTATAAAAAGTTAATTTTTCAAAAATAGAGACTGAAATAAATTTAACAACATCTTATATAACGATATTATTTTTTATTCGCTAATATGAATTTATAATCAAAATTCTTAAACTTAAACTGCCAAAATAAAAATTGGATAAACAATTTGGGACGGAGGGAGTAATAAATGAACGGGAGTACTAGTAGTTAAGAGATTGAGTCAGAGAAAAGTCAGCTTCCATTCTTGTGGTGTCGGAATCTCATTAGATCTCAACGATGGCTTCCACCACCGCTCAGCTCCGCCTCATGGCCGACCTCAAGTACATCACCAACGACCCTCCAGAGGCATCTTATCATTACTATATCTTTTTTACTTCTTTGAGTGTTTCAAATAGATGTCGTATAATATTTGGTTTGTTACTGTTGAATGTTGTATGATACTTTATCAAATCAAAGTTATGTATGCACTAAAGTTATGTGTTTGATTATTGAATATGAAAGTGGACAACTTTTTGGAATTTAGGAAGTGTAATAATTGGACAATTCTAATTGAATTCTTGATCATACCACTTGCCGTAGGGAAGCAGCGCTAGTCCTGTGTCTGATGATAATATCTTGGTTTGGAGCGCCACGATTTTCGGTCCCGACGAGACCCCTTGGGAAGGTTTGAAACCTTCTCTACATGTAGATATAGATATAACTATTGAGATGGCTCATGAAGATACTAGAGCATCGAGACGTATTTCGAAAATATCAAAATTCAGATGATATTACTGTCAGGAATGATTTGTTTTTATTTGTATCAACTAATATGTTTTGGATCGATTTAGTTGAATGGTGTTTTTTTTGTGGAAAGAAATATAGGTGGAGTGTTCAGCTTGAGATTGATATTTGGAGAGAATTATCCCGAAAAGCCGCCACGGGTCAGATTCACTTGTGATATGTTTCATCCTAATGGTTTGTTTCCTCATCATTCTCTGTCCCTCTCATCTGTTTCTAGGATTTTTGGTCATATTGGTATTATGGAAATTTAAGTCTTAGCTATAATTGTTCGTTTGATGTTTGTTGCTCTGAATTTCATAACACAATTGATTGCCAGTGGTAGCTAAGATGTTCTTGTATGAACTACCTTGAAGCATCGGAGTAGTTAGAAATTTTCCCGAAAAGCCGCCACGGGTCAGATTCACTTGTGATATGTTTCATCCTAATGGTTTGTTTCCTCATCATTCTCTGTCCCTCTCATCTGTTTCTAGGATTTTTGGTCATATTGGTATTATGGAAATTTAAGTCTTAGCTATAATTGTTCGTTTGATGTTTGTTGCTCTGAATTTCATAACACAATTGATTGCCAGTGGTAGCTAAGATGTTCTTGTATGAACTACCTTGAAGCATCGGAGTAGTTAGAAATTTGATGATTAGAAGAAAATGACGGTGTGTTTGGTAGAACGGCAGATGCTACTTTCTTTCATACTCAAACCATTTAATCAGAGAGAAGAGGGTAGGAGCGGGGGGGGGGGGGGGGGGGGGGTGGATGGTTCGGAAAATGAATTAGGTGCGTATGTTTTGTGCTCTAACATTGATTAACACACAAAGTTTTTATCATGTTAATAGTTCGGTAATATGACTTCTGGGAGTGACTTTTGTAGTCGCTATTGAATATTATGACGTGCTGTTTAGAGTTAATGTTAAACTATTGCAATCTGCTAGTACAATTTACGTCAAGTTGATAATTTAGGGATCAAAGTAAGTGGAGTTTGTGGATAATATACTACTTATTGCTCAACGTATTAACTGTTTGATGTCAATTTCATCAGAAGTAATATACTATAAACTTTTGTATGATGGCTATATCTAGTTCAGTATAGTTTCAATCTATGTTTAAGATTTGTTAAATTACTAGGTAACAACATATATACTGAGTAAAACACATAGGCTTTCTCTCGTAAATTTCAACCTGAAATTGTTGAAGTTGATGTTAGATATGCATTAAAATTGCTGGATTTGACTTAAGGGGACTTCGGATACTAAATTTAAATTCATCATTTGAAATACAACTTTGTATGCTAATAACTCTCAAGTGTATATCAGTTACTTCCACTCTCTTATTTAAATGACCGAGTTTATTGTAATGTAAATATTTTCTTAACAAGCTTTTTAGAAAAAGGTTTTCTAAATATGAAGCTAACACGATTTAGGAACATAGCATTATCTGCATTTAGTCATCCCATTTGTCCCAGTTTCTGTCTCCCTATTAAGCAACCACATGATTGAATTAGTTTTGTGAGAAAGCATATGGTTGTGCAAGTCGACTCCAAAAGGGAATGTCTATTGCAAGCATATGCAGCACATCGAATAACTTTCCTTGTTGTAAGTAACTAAATGCTGGTTCGAAGTCAAACCTCACCGCCTGATGGGTTCGTGCAATTAATCTTGTACAGTTTATCATGATGGTACCCTTTGCATGGACATTATTCAGGATGCCTGGTCACCATGCCACAATGTGTCTACAATTTTAACATCCATACAGGTCAGTTTTCTCAACATTACCTTTCGATCTGTCTTATTCCATGTTAAGAATTTGCTAATGCGTGTTTAGAAATTGAATAACATACATGTTATTGCAGTCACTTCTTACTGACCCCAATCCATCAAGCCCTGCCAACCCAGAGGCTGCACAGCTATACCAAAATGACATCCAGGCTTATAACAAGTTCCGAATCTATCATTATACCCTGTCTATTAACATTCAATGATGCATTTTTTGCTGATATACTTGTCTACCAATGTGTAGGAGGGTACGACGTTGTGCCAACCGTTCCATCGAGTCATCTTGATACTAAACCCCAAAAGGGATCTTTCTGTTCTCTTACTGTAACTATAAGCTTATCAGATCGGGGCTCTACCCGGTGTGCATCTCGATGAAGTCCATTAAATCTTGCATATCTTTAATGTCAAAAGCTAAAACTTAAAACCAGTTGTGTGATGGCAAAACAATGGCCATAGTTCATTCAAGAGCCTACATTACGTATATATACAATGTTGTATTTGGTTTTATAGAATGTTCGCGCCTTTATTCACTCCCCGTTGATTAACTTGAAACTGTTACAAATATAAGTAGGTCGATCATCTAGTGAATGAGTTATCTAGTGAGTCACCTAGTTTGATAAGCTACTTGACGAGTCACATAATGAGTCACCTATCTTTTGATAACCTCCTTATTAAGTCATGTGAGTGATGACTAATGTTATGTTGTACTCTTATAAATTCCTATAATATTATAAATTCCTATAATATTTCATATTTGGTAGATTAAAAAGTTTAAGTAATAAAGAGTACATTTTTACTTTTTATACCGAAGTTTTTGTTAAGTTATTGTTATTTACTTGAAATATCAATTATCACACATAATTGTTATCATGCATTGAGTTAGCTCCAATTGTAAGAGTTGTTCATCTCAAAGGAGAAGGTAATTGATATATTATTGTTAAATCGTCAAATTTAATTAAGATAGAGTTTCCTATTTTAAATATTGTTGAAACAACTATTTTTTCCATCCCAATTTGTTTGTCCACTTTTATTTTGGGAGTCAAACTTTATAAATTTTGGTTATGAATTCACATTAGTCGATAAGAAATAATACAAGTATATAAGATGTTAGATTTGTTTCAATATTTATTTTTGAAAGAGCAAATGACTTCATTGGTCACTCACGTTTGTTAAAAAACACTAGTTGATCACCCATTCACCCTACTATGACTTTGTATACTTTCGATCACTCATGTTGGATATTATGTATACTTTTGGTCCCTCAAGCGTTTTTTTGGTAGACTTTTGATTTTTCGAAATTTTTAACATTTTGGTAAGGGTATTTTAGTCATTCTCTCATAATTTTGTCACGGAAATGTAGAGTGTAATGGATGTTAATGAAAGTTAGTTGATGGAAGTTAAAAAATTATGGGAGAATGACTAAAATACCTTTACCAAAATGTTAAAAAATTTCAAAAAATTAAGAGTTGTACCAAAAAAATGTGTGAGTGACAAAAAAATACATAACACCTAACATGAGTGATCGAAAGAATACAAAGTCATACTAGGGTGATCGGCTAGTGTTTTTTAACAAACTTGAGTGATCGATGAAGACATTTCCTCTTTTTGAAATATCAACTTTTTGTAATTTTTACCCTTGTGAAATTCGAGATTTGTACGTTTTAAGTCATTTCTCGGTGATCGTGAAAAGTCGAACACCTCAAATAATTTTGGGGTGGAGGGAGTATATGTCATGGGTTCTAGATACGGAGTTACACCTCTCAGGCTAATTTTTTTGCCAATACTATTAAAGCAAGAAATGTTGAACCTCAACAAGACAAAGCATTAGCTTCAATTCTTCGTCCACAATACGATCTCTATGTTAAATAACCACACAAGATTCACTATTGGTTTAGCAAACACTTTAAAGAAGGTGTGGAAGTTACATGATAATGTAAAGAAGAATGAATTATTATATATAATTAGTACTCTTTGGAGTATTTGGCTTTGTAGAAATCAGCTAATCTTTCATTCCAGCTGTTTTGATATTAGCTCCTTGGAAGCTATGAAAATCGGTTTCTTGAATCTCTGGACTAAGGATATTACTAGAAGCTCTACTACGAGAGGTTTTACCTATACACCAATCCCACCACTTGCTACAACTCTCTTCCCCAATATGGCACATTTGATTAGTATATTTATAACTCTCATAATTCAGAATAGTAGTTGGAACTTATGCCTTTTTTATAGCACAAATTCCGTTATTGTCTCTGATATAACGAGCTTGCAAGATTTTCAAATCTCCAATGAGAAAGATACTTACAACCGAATGGCTCAAAAAGTGGATGAAACATTCAAAAGTCAAATCTTTTTTCTTCATGTATAAAACGGTCATATGACCAAGTCAGTGGGAGACTTAGTCAGACTAGTTTTTCTTCCTCCATTTGAGTAACGTTCACCATATTTCTTCCTTACTTTGAGCAACTTACTCCTTTTTCTTCTCATTGTCAACAACTCTTTTGTTGCTTCTTGTCTATAAATAGAAACGTTTGGTTTCATTGAAAACACAATTACGAAAAGTGCACTCTGTATTTACTCAAAAAGCTCCTTATTGCCCATTTGCTTATTGAAAAGAAAAACCACACTGCTCATTTCATACAAACCCAAAACCAAACACATCAAAATACAGAGACCCGAATCAATGTTGAAATCAGGGAAAAGTACTTCCTGATATTTCATTCTCATCATATATTGTTCTTGGATAAAGAATCGTGCATTTCCAGAATCGTTGACCACGAGTGGACGTGTTTGGCGATTGTTGTGTTAACCTTGGGGAGCTTCCGACGATATCGATTACCACCAAGGTCGTGTCGATAAAGCTTTCAAGGCAGTGGCTCTGTTATACCACGGCACAACTTGTTTAAACCGTTAAGTTTCATAATTCATTTGCACTTCAGTTTGTGTTCTATAACTGTTTCATTTCATTACTGTCATAGTAGCTTATCATTGTTATATTTTCGTCCATTTAGTTCTAACAATTTGAAAGCTTTAAGTAGAAGTATAACAATGTTTTGTGGTAGTAATAGTTCTAGACACGACCTATCTAAGTTAGAGATTTTAGATGGAAATAATTATAAGAGGTGGTCGCAAAAAGTTTTGATGTTTTTAGAACAGATAGATATTGATTATGTACTGTTTAAGGACCGTCCCGTACCTCTGAGTGCGGGTTCTTCCGAAGCTACTCCTCCTCTTTCTGCCTTGGTTCAGAATAATGAAAGTGATATTAATAAATATGACAAGGATAACAAATTTGCAAGGTTTCATATTCTCAATCATATGGTCGACATCTTGTTCGATCTTTTCACTGTGCACAAATCTGCTAAGGTTATCTAGGAAGCTCTGGAAAAGAAATATGGTGCCGATGACGCTGGAAAAAAGAAATATGTTGTTGGAAAGTGGTTGAAATTTAAGATGGTTGATGGCAAACCCATCATGGACCAGGTTCATGTCTTTGAGAATTTGTGCCCTGATGTTACAAACGAAGGAACGAAATTGGATGAATTGTTCCTTGCTAATGTCTTATTGGAGAAATTCCCACCATCTTGGAGTGAATACAGGAATCAACTCAAACATAAGAAAAGGGACATGCCTCTTCAAAAATTGATCAGCCACATGAAAACTGAGGAAGCAAATCGTCAGAAGGATCAAGTTGAGAAAGTGACCCCACGTTTTTCTACTAATGCTAATTTGGTTGAAACAGGTGGTCCTTCTTCAAACGTTAACAGGTTCAAGGGAAAGGCTAAACCACCACACTAGCAATCAAAGAACAAGAAGCCCAACCTGAACAAGTTCAACAAATCAGAGTCAAGATACAGAAACATCCAGGGATCACGTGCTATGTGTGCGGTAAACCAGGACATAAGGCCTATCAATGCAACTCTCGACCTAAAAGCAAGCTGGTCAGAAGGCTCCTAGTTATTGCTGCTGTGGTGGTTGAAGCAAACTTAGTTGTCAATGCTAATGATTGGGTGCTCGACACAGGCGCTTCTAGACACCTTTGTGCTAACAAGGAAATGTTCCAAGACTTTGAAGAGGTAATGGACGGCGACTGTGTCTTTATGGGGAATTCCACCACCGCTGGTATTAAGGGAAAAGGGAAGGTGTCCCTCAAGCTCACCTCTGGGAAGACTCTTGCTCTTAGTAATGTCTTATCTGTTCCTACGTTACGTCGTAACTTAATTTTTGGTGCACTTTTGAACAAAGCTGGTCTGAAGCTTGTCTTTGAGTCTGACAAAGTTGTACTTACTCGTAGTGGAGACTTTGTAGGAAAGGGATACCTCAGTGGATGTCTCTTCCTTTTGAATGTTGACTCTTTCATTAATAAGAATGGTTCTACTTCTGCTTATATCGATTCCACTTCTGCTTATATTATTGAATCATTGGATGTTTGACATGGTAGACTTGGACATGTTAATATTGCTTCAATTAAGAGACTTCGAAATTTGTCCATTATTCCTGCAGCCTTTTGTGCAGGGTCAAGACTCAAACTAACATTAAGACAAACCACCCCATTACAACAACTCATAATACTCCATTCAACAACAAATTCATTTGTTGGAAACTCATAAATTTGGTATTTTTCCAAGTTCCCACTTGTACCCTCATAACAAAGAACGTACTGTCGTTTGAACTCTATTCTACCAATTTGATGATACGCTTTAGGATACACAATCAAATGAAGGGTGCTATTGTCAATTAATTTAGTAAAATTGAGATGAGCATGAATAAAATGAGAGCTAAAGATGAGATTTTTCCATCTTTTGCAAACTGATCTCATACATAAGAAGGGTTTAATGGCTACTCTTACCAAAATTTTCTCCTCCAATTCTTCAGGCAGATAAATCCTCATTGTGATGCTGTGTATTTTTCCCATTCTAGGGTTCAATGTTTATTGAGTGAATTAGGGGGGCATAATAGTAATTTCAAATAAGGGGCAGAATGGTGAAAATTGGTTCATGACTAAGCCTAAAGCATCCGCCGTCGGACCTGCAAATGCCATAATCTATTGGGTCACTCTAGAAACAGCCTCGGCCATATGGCAGGATAAGGTTGCCTTCTATTCGACCCCGCTTCCTTTCAAGCATTGCTATTTCTCTATGTGGAGAATGTTTTTATATTACAATTGATTGAGGTACATGTGTTTTTTTTTCTTTAACTTATTGTCTAAGTCGTCCAACAGAATATTTATATATCAAATTGTTGTCTATGCTGTCACTGACGCGATGGTCTATTTGAGCTAGCACCCGTTGATTCACGAGGTTACGGGTTTGATCTTACGGAAACAGGGCTTGGAAATAATTATAATGTTAACTTATGAACGAATGTAAATGTGTTAATTCTTTGTTGCTCTAACTTTGTATCTATTTTACAGCAAATCAAAGTTTTGTATGTGTAGAAGACAAGCAACACAGGTTTTTGCTACTCTTTTGTCTGAAATTCCCTCGTTTAGATCACATTTTGTAATCCCCATGGAACGCTCTGATAGATCTAATTTAGAGAATAGTTGTAATTTTGTTTGTTTTCAGTAGCCTTTTTAGTGCTAGCTGAACGTAAAGTAATGGCTTTTGTGCAACGTCGAAAGGGTCCTGATGTAGTGGGAATGTGGGATCGTTTGGGTTATTACAACCTATAGCGGCTTCCAATTGCTCGGAAATGTTACATCCCCAGGTTCATCTAAAGTAGTCAATCTACCAGCAGCAGAGGCTGCAGATAAATGGCCACCTGTTTATCTACTACCATAAGCGAGAGCAGTTGCAGGTATCGAGTATTGTGAGGGCTTTCATTTACAATTTCTCCAGGCAAACCTTAGGTATGCCTTAGAAAATGTATATTTGTCGTGTCAATACAACTATAAAAAAAATGGAAAACTGGGATTGTAGATGCTTGATAATATCCCTACTTTTCTGTGTGTTCTTATTGAAAACACGTACATTCTTTTGCACTCACTGTTGTCAGAACTTTACAAGGAAGAGGCTATCTTGTGAGGTTTAAGTCAGTGATAGAGGAATAGTCGACATTCAAAAGATGCAGCTGATCATCGATTGATCAGCTGATGATTGCATTTAAAAATGTCTCGAACATATTGTGAAGTATACTACTCCCTATAGAAGAACAAACGAAATTTACACATTTGTATTTTGTTTTCCTGCATTTTGTTATTTCTTGGTTTTAAACAAGTCGACTTCTTGCTGCAAGTACAGTAGAGCTTAGTTCAGTAATGGTCTGGGTTCAGTGACGGACCTATATTAAGTATTTTGAACAATCACTCAAAAAATATTTTCAACTTCGAACACCCAATCCAAAAAGCCTAGATCCTCCACTCTCTAGGTTATAGGATCTCGCATCTTGATATCCTTCATGGCGTAAAATTTCTTTTGTAGATAAGTGCACGATGAAAGTGAGCAGCAGTGGACTCTTGAAAGGTCAATTATTTTATTTTTCATGTAGCTTGGTGCTTAATTGATTTTTATGTTCACTGCCTGACGTGATAGAGACTTGGTTGATTCTTTGTTTACTTCGTTGATGTCTTTAGTGCAGGCACCAACCTGTTTGAGTTCAAGTTAAACCACCAAATTTTTTCTAAAAATTAAAACGAAGTCGTTTTTTGAAATGTATAATCTTTTTGTAAATAGATAACGGGTTAAAAATGTTCTCTAGGATGCTGTGAAATGTATATTAACTGATGTGGAGAATGATTCATTTTATATTTATCTGTTTTCCCTCTTTCAGATGTTTCGTATTATAGTTGGGGCAAAATGCAGATGCATTGGCGCTTATTTCTAATAGCATAGTTAAAATTATTTGAGATCAGTCTTTCTCCTAGCTTGTTTAGTTTTCATTGCACCAGAATTCTTTGATGTTTTACTGTATTTTTAATTTCAATCTTTAGCGAGCAAGAGATATGTAGTCAGTGTTAAGGACATGAAGACACGGGACAGTGAGAGTTCGTCTTACTAAATACTAGTGTATTTTCTTTTATTCACTTCATCTGTGCTTAATTTGTTGACGTAATAGTTTGGAAATAGATTATTCATGAGTTTTCCTTTTTCCTCTACGCAGATTGTTCAACAGATTCCATTGTGTTTAACCATTTGTTTGTGCTTATGGCTTACGAGTTCATTGTTCTTGTTTCTTACCTATATTAAGTATTTTGAACAACCACTCAAAAAATCTTATCAACTTCGAACACCCAATCCAAAATGCCTAGATCCTCCACTCTCTAGGTTATAGGATCTCGCATCTTGATATCCTTCATAGTGTTAAAATTTCTTTTGTAGATAAGTGCACGATGAAAGTGAGCAGCAGTAGACTCTTTAAAGGTCAATTATTTTATTTTTCATGTAGCTTGGTGCTTCATTGATTTTTATATTCACTGCCTGACGTGATAACAGAGACTTGGTTGATTCTTTGTTTACTTCATTGATGCCTTTAGTGCAGGCACCAACCTGTTTGAGTTCAAGTTAAGCCACCAAATTTTTTGTTAAAAATTAAAACGAAGTCGTTTTTTGTTGTACACATGTATAAAAACCATTTATGAAAATCTAAAACGATCGCCTCTATTTCAGTCATATTTTTTTGTTTATATGCTCACACACTTTATGCAGATGAAGAGGCGAAACTTGCCCTTAGACACAGTGGTAAACCAGTCTCATCTCCTTAGTTTTCCTACTTGACTATTTAGGTTTGATGTGGAGGATGATTGATTTTGTATGTCTCTGTTTTCCCTCTTTCAGAAGTTTCTTATTATAGTTGAAATGCAGATGCATTGGCGTTTATTTCTAATAACGTAGTTAAAATTATTCGAGATCTGTCTTTCTCCTAGCTTGTTTGGTTTTCATTGCACCAGAATTTTTTAACGTTTAGCTGTATTCTTAATTTCAATCTTTAGCGAGCAAGAGATACATAGTCATTGTTACGCACATGAAGACACGAGACAGTGGGGGTTCGTATTATTAAATGCTCGTGTATTTTCTATTTTCACTTCACCAGACTTCATCTGTGCTTAATTTGTTGAGATAACAGTTTGCAAATTGATTATTCTTGAGTTGTCCTTTTTCCTCTTTGCAGATGGTTCAACAGATTCCATAGTATTCTTGTTTCTTAGCTACTTTTGCTTAAAACTCTTTTGTACTGATTGCGCTGCACGTTTTACTATTCTTTAACTTGATGTTGAATTGTTGATGTTATCATGTTCTTCTGATGTTGCTTGCCTCAAAGAATTTAGTTTTCTAATACATGTCATAATTTTCTTTTTTGTAAGTAATTGATTGATCAGTTTCATCATATCTAGGGGTTCGATCGGTCTCGGTTTTTAACCGATCCGGTTTTAGGATAAAGAACCGGTCGGTTTGATTTCGATTTGTTCTAACGATAGATTCCTCAGATCGGACCGGTTTTGGGATAAAGAACCGGTCGGTTCGATTTCGATTTGTTCTAACGATAGATTCCTCAGATCGGACCGGTTTCGATATTTTTCATTCACCAAAGCGGATTAAAACTGATCTAGTTCGATATGTTAAACTGTATTTTTTTAATTAATAATAATTGATGTATTAATAGTAAAATTAGTAGTTAATATCCTCTCCATCCCTTATTTGAAGACCCGTTTCTATTTTCGGAGTCAAAAATTGAAAAATTTGATAATGAATTCTCGTTAGTTGATAAGAGATAAAATGCTTGTCAGATTCATTTCAATTTATATTTTAAAAATATCAAAATTTTATAATTTTTATATGAATAAAACTAGAGATATTTACTTTTTACGTCGTGTTTTGGTGACAGTAAAAAGTGAAACGGTTCTTACAAAATGGGAGGGAGGGAGTAATAACTGGTCTAGTTGTCTATTGTGATAGGGCTGTGAACGAGCCAAACTGTATCGAAGAATGATAGGTTTGAGTTATGCTTGTTACTGTTCACATGTTCGATCCGGCTCGGTTCGATGGCTAAAATTAGGTTTTAGCCTTTCTAGGACATTAGTTTATATATATAATTCCAAATTATAATTTTACTCATGTTCTTTTATTTATTCACAAATAAATCTCATTATTACTATATTCTTTACTCATGTTCTTTTATTATTCACAAATAAATCTCATTATTACTTTATTCTCAAAACTAACCCCAAAAATATTCTCATACAAATCTATATTAAAACATTATTACATAATTTCACATCAAGTCGAATTTTTTCGAACTGTTTGCCGAATCGAGTCGAATATTGATTTTCATGGTATGATTTTCAACATTAATTTTCAACCTTTTCAAGGTTTGGAAATTTGCGATGATAAACCGTGCAGCTCTCTTTGAAAATTGAAACAATAATTAACACAGGGTCCTTTCATATACTACTTTGAAAAATGAAAAGTGTCCATTCATATTCATCATTTCACTATTTCAGACTCAGTTTTCATAGTTCGTACTTCCAGACCTTCACGCTTCACTCTTCATATTTCAATCTCTATTTCTCTTCTTCAATTCTTTTCCCGCACGCCTCCTTTCGTCCCACATTTTCAGAGTCAACGAGCACCGCCACCCATATTACAAAGGTATGATGTATGAAATTGTTTTTTTTTTTTTGTGTTTTTGCTATTAACATGTTCACGAAAATGTACAATCTATTCCGTCATGCTAGAAGATTTATTGTCATATCACTCTAGTTAGAAATTAAATGAAATATATGGTTGTATGGGTGCGAAACACAGTCAGACCTGATATTGTTCAAAGTGGTTTAATTGAATCACCAAAAACATGTGTTCATGAAGTCATGGGTTCAACTCCTCCCAACTACAATTCTTTTTCTATTAACTTATAACACATATAAAGTCTATTTTAACAATTCATTAGTTTACATTGAAAATTTACTTTGTTTTTAAGGATAAAATTCAATAAATATTTATTAAATTTCAAAAGATTCTTGTCATATATAAATAATTTTTTGGAAATATTTTGGTAGTAGTACAAAAAAAAAATCTTAATGTATATTTTGAACCACCACACAAAAATTGCTAGATCCGACCCTGGTGCGAAATAGCTGTTAAGGGAACCTCCGTATGATTATCAATACAATTAATAATATTACAATAAACCAACTACTTAGTCGTTCGATCGGACAGGTTTTGGAGGGTTTTTTAGTTAAAAAAAAATCAGGCCGGCAAAACTGGTTTTCCCGTGTTGAAGAACCTATACCGGTTCAGAAATTAGGATGACAAACATTTTCGGTTTTCGGACCGGTTTTCGGTTATGAGCCTCTAATATTGGTCTTATTTTTGGGCCAATTTTTAAAGATTATTGTACTTTTTTGAGCTTTTTTGCTGTTTTCCTTAATTTGAAATAATAATATATAACATTATTATGCAAGAAAAGAAATATAACAATAAACTTCAAATTCTAAAATACATGTCGTAAGACATAAATGTACAAAATATAAAATAATATAGAATATAAATAACTTTTGTAGACCAAAATAATAATAACAATAGCGTCTCAACTCTCAATAATAAGTTCAAATGCATAATAATAAAATCTAAATACACAATAGTAATATGTATGGACAACTCTCAAGAAGTTCCCGAACAAGAATTTAACTGTACAGAAACCAAACAATATATTAGTTACTTCAAATATAAATAATGTAAAATTGAAAAATACTTACTAAATGAACAATAACAATAATTGTTAAGAAAAACATACCATATAAAAATGGTACCTGATTTTATCTGGACACCTGAACTATTTGGGATTCAGGTGCCTACTTGTTACAAAAAGGTCATCAGATGCCTATTTGGGAATTAAAAAATAGTTCATGTACCAAATGAAATTAAGCCTATAAAAATTGCTCATCATTTTTTCAATTGTAATAATATCAAAATGCTCAACTTTAAGAATTTTCCAAACTAGAATTCAGCTTTGCAAAAGGCAAACAAATATATTACTTACTTCAAGTATAATGCAAAAAGAAAATACACAGTGAATCAATATTATCAAATAGCATAATGAAAAAAGCTCTTGTCAGTGATCAGAATGTCCTGGGTTCGATACTCATTTCATCGCTAATTTACAAAAAAAAAAAAGAATAATCATTAAGAAAAACATACCATTTGAAATTACTCATATTTCTCAACATCATGTATCATAGTCGTCATATAAATCAAATCATCTTTAATTTTTATCCAATTTTAAACACACACGAGCATTTCCACCGTCTTCGGTTTCAAGGAACTTCTAGACTAATTCAAGCTTCTACATCCCGTGCTAAATTCTTGTTCGGAGGCAACCGTATAAACTTGAATAGCTAAAATGTCTCTTACAATTTTAAGACAAAATAGGATATCTTGTAAGATTAAATTTCCACCAATCTAGAATGTCCAAATTTACATCTTTCGAACAATATTTAATCAAATATTGGCTCAACTCTCATTTGCTTTTCATGGATTCTTCAACATTTAACTTCATGTGAAACTCAAAGTCCATGTCTTCCCAATTTGACGCTCTCTCATCATCAACACATTTGAATTAGATTTCAAAATACTATCATTGGATGTCTAACGGTCCATATACTCTTTGTATAATGCTTGTAATTCCCATTTGATCATCTCAACCATCTTAATGTCTTCTTGATTCATCATTCCAATATCTTCCTCACCATATAGTTCTTTCAAACAAGAATTAAAATACTTTCATTTTATATCTAGGTTCAAACACAATTTCCATAAGCATCATATTGTTCTTAACACTAGTGTTAAGTCAATATTTATCAAATTTAACCCTCATGTTCTTAGCCATGCTACTCAAAACAACATCATCACTACCTTCAAATATTTTTATTATTACATACATCATGACAATTTGCTAAGAAATGAGGAACATATGACGAACTTAGAATCAGAAAAGGCAACAGTAGATTCATAGATTAATCCCAAAGACTTTACAAATGCTTCAGCCTTAACCCAGTCATCTTTATCAGGAGGTCCAATGAGATTGCATTTTTATCTTCTAACGAGATATTTGTGAAATAATTGCAATAACTATTAACTAGTATCATCCCTCCTCAACATAGTGAAAGCTTATTGATACTTAGTTGTTGTTTCAAGCATTAAATATGTGAAATTCCAACGTGTCTCAACATCAAGACAAACTCCCTTTTTACATTCAATTTTCTCCAACATATAATATTGTTTAAACACTTTAAGCCTTTGATTAGATGAGCTAACAAACTTCATAGCATATCTAATCTTTAAGATTGAATGAGATTGCTCTTTTACAAGGTTAATAATATGAGCATCACACCTAACATGCAAGTACTTAGTCAAGAGATTGGGGGTAAAAAGCAAAGTGATTACACTGTTTAAAGACTATGTAGCGGAACCTAAGTTACATGATACTAGTTGATTTTGGAACCATTTAGATATGGTCCAAAAACTCCATGGAATAAGAATAGAGAAAGGCATAAGGATCAACCATCAGTTAATGCTTTATGTTATAAAGAAAATGATAGATCACATTCAATTGTTGGTTGATCAAAGGTTGTGCTTAACTATTGAAGGTTGTGCTTATCTACTGACGCAATTTAGAATCTTAATTATGTGGTTTTACTAATCATTATATTGTGATAATTGGGAATTTAAGAAAAAAGTCTTCAATGTTTATTTGATTAAGAGTCATAAAGGGGAAATAATAAGGAAGAGTATTGAGTGTTGTTTGAATGAATGGGCTTGATAAAATTCTGACAGTGACATCTTAGAATAGTATGATTTTTTATTACTTGGGACTACTTATTGATGGGAGGGAGGATGTTATAAATTATAAATACTTGCATGTTAGGTGTACTGTTCATATTACTTATCTTGTTGTTTAGGAAGGTTTAAAAGAGCAATCTTATTCAATTTTAAATATTAGATATGCTATGAAGTTTGTTAATCATCTTCTTAAAGGCTTAAAGTGTCTAGACAATGTTGCATGTTGGAGAAAATTGAATGTTATAAGGGAGTTTATCTTGATGTTGAGATACGTTGGAATTCCACATATTTAATGGTTGAAATAGCAACAAGGTATCAGAAAGTTTTTACTAGGTTGTGGAGGGATGATACTAGTTATTGCAATTACTTCACAAATGTCTCCTTAGAAAGTAAAAATGCAAAGCTCCACGGACCTCCTGGTAAAGATGATTGGGTTAAGGCTGAAGCATTCGCAAAGTTTTTGGAATTCTTCTATGCGTCTACTTTATCCTTCTCTAGTTCTACGTACGTTTGGATGTGAGCGAAAGTTAAATGTTTGATTCGGTTCGCATTATTCGGATAAAAAAAGTTCGGCTTGTGGCTCGGTGCGCACTCGAAAACGTGAAACCAAACGGTAATATCTAACGTTCGGCAAACCGGATCAAACGGTTCGCCATAGTTTAACTCGCCTACTAAATGTATGATTGCATTTTGAGTTGTTAAGAATTGAAAATAAGTTTATTTTGTGGAATTTTAGACTTATAAAAATGTATGTTTATTCTCAACTCTCATTATTGTTGGCATGTAATATTGTTATTAGAATATTATATTCTCTTGTTCTTGCTTTTAGTTTTAGAGGATCGAACTTTTTGCAAACCGTTTCAGAGTAGTCGGACCGAGCTTTTTGTGAATCATTTGCGAGAAATTGGATCCAACTTTTTACGAATTGTTGCAAAAATCGGACCGAACTTTTTGCACACCGTTTGCGAAATCGGACATAACTCGAACCTTCGAATCTTAGATTCGCACAAATGGGACCGAATTAAACCTAAGGTGCGAACCCGTGCGGATCGAACTCAAACTTAGGTACATTCGGTATAATTCGATCCGTTTATAGTCATATACGTACGCCACATGTTCCTCATTTGTTAGACAAGTTGTCATTATGCATGTGACAATAAAAAAGTTTGACGGTAGTGATGATATTGTTTTGAGTAGCATGGCTAAGAACATGAGGGCCACATTTGATAAGTATTTTAATTTTTGTTTGAAAAACTATATGGTGGATAATATTGGAATGATGAATCAAGGAGGTATGGTGCGATGGTCAAATTTGAATTACATGGATTATTATGCCTCCAATGATATTGTTTTGAATCCTAATTCCAATGTTGTTAATGATGAGAAGCGTCAAATTGGGAAGACACATGGATTTTGAGTTTCACATGAAGTTAAATGTTGAAGAATCCATAGAAAACAAATGTGGGTAGACCCAATATTTGAACGGATCTTTTGAGAAAATGTAAATTTGGTCATTTTAGATTGGTGGGAAGTTAAATCTACATGATATCCTATTTTGTCTGAAATTGCAAGAGATATTTTAGCTATTCTTGTTTCTACGGTTGCCTTCGAACAACCATTCAACACGAGACGTAGAATTTTGAATGAGTTTAGAAGTTTCTTGAAACCGAAGACGGTGGATATGCATGTGTGTGGTCAAAATTGGATTAAAAATAAAAATGATTCGATTGATATGCCGACTATGATAGATGATGTTGAGAAATATGAGCAGTTTTCAGATGCATCATAGGTGTTGCTGCATCTTGAGATCCTAATTGCCATGGTTCCGCTGCATCACAAAGAGAAATTTTGAGGAATAGCCATTCTACAAGAATCATTTTCTTTGCTCTAATCTTTGACAGCTCTGCTCCCCCAAAAAAAAGAGAAACTTGTTCTTGCTCTTCCAGTCGGAAATTGTCTTGGTCTCACCAAGGGAAAAAAGAAAACCGTTAGTCCCTCTTATCCAATGATTTAACAGGCTTTTCACGGCTTACTATAGTTTTATACCTTAGTACAGTGAACACCAACCCAATCTCGATGAGAATCCGTACACGGAACTAGATCAATACACAAGGGTGTGGCACTTCTCCACCCTCTGCTAGCAGCTTTCTTCTCTTACGATATTTAGTTATAACATGTTTTTCTTAATGATTGTTGTTATTATTAATTTACTACGTATTATTTTTTATGTTATATTTGAAGTAACTTAACATATTTGTTTTATTTTTGTAAAACTTTTATTTGGAAAATTCTTGAGAGTTGAGCATTTGGATACTATTACTATTAAGGAATATGAGCAATTTTTTAATGGTATGTTTTTTTTTAATGATTATCGTTATTATTAATTTACTATGTATTTGTTTTTTTTACATTATTTACATATGAAGTAACAAATATATTTGTTTGGTTTTTGTAGAGTTAAATTCTTGCTTGGGAACTTTTTGAGAGTTAAGTTTACTATTGTGTATTTAGATTTTACTCTTATATGTTCGGACTTCATTATTATTATACATTCAGATGCTGTTATCATTATGATTTTGGACTAGAAGTTACAATATATTTTAAACATTTATATCTCCTGACTTTTATTTTGGAGCTATTGTTGTGTCTTTTCTTATATTAATAATTTTATAGATTATTATTGCAAATTAAGCAAACCAGCAAAAAAGCCGAAAAAAAAAAAAAAAAAAAATTGGCCCAAAAATGAAGCCCAATATGAGAGGCCCATAACCGAAATCTTGTCAGAAAACGTAAAAATAAAAATATCAGTTATCCGACTTTCTGAATCGGTTCCAGTTCTTCACTACAGAAAAACCGATTTTGTCTGTTCGATTTTTTTAGACCCAAAAACCGCCAAAATCTGTCCAATATGCTATTCCTATCAATATTAATAGTATAAATAATTACAAACCTTAACATTCATGAAACAATTATATTCTCCAAAAATAAATTATTGTTAGAGAAGAAATTGTTTTTGGAAAATTGAAAAAACGTGCTTCGTTTAGCTTGTGAAAATTATCAAAATTAAGATCACAATTTAGAATGGGCAAAAGGCATCAATCATTATTCATGTTTCAGTCAATTTATCATTCCCTTAATCATGTTTCATATATTCACGTTCACTAACTCATCTTTCAAAACTAGTTTCAAGTGGAGTTAATCGAATAGTCTAGTGGTTAAGGCTCTTGTTAGAGACCAGAAGGTCATGGGTTCGAAACTCACCTCATCGCTAATTTACAAAAAAAAAAAGGCTTTTTTTCATCTGGGCACCTGAACTTCTGATTTTATAACAAATAGGCACCTGGTGAACTTTTTATAACAAGTAGGCACCTGAGACCAAAATTTGGCACCTGAACTTTTATTTTCCTCCTTTTTCAGATTTTAAACATTTAGATGGAGGACAAAATAGTCAGATCACATCTTACACTAACTAAAACAAGGATTTTAACCCAACCTATACCCAACCCATTTAACCCAAACCTTTTTTCCTCATTCATCCTGCCATAATTCACATTAATTCACACTAGTCACTCAAGAATAATTGAAGAAAACGAATTAACACAAAAGGGTACTTATGAAATCAATGATTACAATTAAACACATGTTTGATCGGATCCACATAGCCAACAAAAATAAACGAAAGTTTGCCAGTTTCCATAGCACGCATGATTTCTTCCAGGGGTTGTTTACCAAAATCATTGCCGCTATCAGGAATCATTAGTTGATATGCTTCGTCGACAAATAAAATCCCCCCTACTTCTGTTATACTCCGATAAATCACCTTCCGAGCCTTCTTTTTCACGATAACAACCCACACAACATCCATCGGTAGCGGGGCAGCAACTCGGCTCCTCAACTTCGACGAAGGCAGATGGGCTTAGATCTTAAAAACGAATCCAGATCTCAAAATATCATGTGAGGTAAAGGGTGTTTGAGCTTTTTCGATTGGGTGTTGGGGTGGTGACGGTGGGTGGGTGGGTGGGCGGGGTGAGGATGAGGGTGGGGCGTAAGGTTGAAGATAATGTTTTTAATTTAATTAATTGTGTTTGAATATTTTAATAGGTTGGGCTAATTTATGATTAGGTTGGGTTAGATTAGTAGCTTTAGTTAGTTTTAGATATAATCTGACTATTTTGCCCTCCATCTAAATGTTTAAAATCTGAAAAAAGATAAAAGCTAAAGTTCAGGTGCCAAATTTTGGTCTCAGGTGCCTACTTGTTATAAAAAGTTCACCAGGTGCCTATTTGTTATAATATCAGAAGTTCAGGTGCCTAGATGAAAAAAAGCCAAAAAAAAACTAGTTTCAAGTAATTATTCCGTTGAGATGTTGTATTTATAGATGAGAAGGTCACGTTCCAACTGACCTTTCAGGCGATTGGGTGGGTATCAATTAATTTGGTCAATTGTTGTCTTTAATAAATGTAATTAATTACAAACTAGTTCCAAGTAATTATTTCATTGACCTTTCGAACCCAAGACCTTCTGACCACTAGCGAGAGCCTATAATTTTTAGGAATCAACTACAATGTGTATTGGATGCCCAATTATAAAATAAGTCATCAAAATAAATAATATTGTTAATGTCCCTAAGTCAAAGACTTGACAAGATAAATATCACAACCATTACATTATACTACTCATATCTTCAAAATTGGTTAGAACGAAGAATAATAATATATTAACAAAGACTTGGTTTTTATTTGTTCGAGAAAATATATACTTCATTTTAAGTATGAGAATTATTTCACTATTAGAAGACAATTAACTTATTATTAATTTTAAGTTTGATTTTAATATTATACACAAAACTCAATAAAATAATATAAGCAATCATTATTATATGCAATACACGTCTTTAATTACTAATCCTTAAAAATGATACAAAGTAGTCATACAAAATGACGATTACAATTCATATATATCGACTCCAAAAACTTTTTGATAAATAACTATTGGGATTGTTTTTTTTTTTTTACTATAGGATTGTTAAATTCTAACATAATTTCTTTTGGAGACTAAACCAAAAGGCTATTATTTTATTGGTCTGTCAGGCTAATAATAGTAATAATAATAACAACAATAATATTCCACACTAATAAAGATTTTTTTTGTAGATTAGCTATGAAAACATAAATATAATATAATTACAAATAACGAACATAATAATTATTAATTGAAAACTTGAATTCGATGCCATCAAATCAGCATCGACAATAATGAAGGAAAATTTAGATACAAAATGAAAGGATTAGGTGTAGAAGTAGATTATTGATAGCAAACACCATGACACTTATCTAAT
This sequence comes from Echium plantagineum, assembly GCA_003412495.2. NCBI lineage: Eukaryota > Viridiplantae > Streptophyta > Magnoliopsida > Boraginales > Boraginaceae > Echium > Echium plantagineum. Next base: position 16,621,397 of record CM016567.1, on the reverse strand, counting down.
TCGAATCAGTTCGAACAAAAATTGTGGAGCACATTCTATGGTGGGCAATGAAGACTTCTATTTTTGTTGTTTTAAAGCCAACTTTATGATACTTTTTCTAGCTGTTTTGGGGAAAAGAATTTGATATATGACCATCCAATTAGCATATTGACAACTTCTAGTACAAAATTAGGCAACCATTGTTTCTTCTTATACTCATTGGCATTGCTTCCCATTTTCTTATTTATATTTGACTTTTCATGATTATCGAGACACGGCTTAAACTGTAATATCTGTGATTTTATAAATGTACAAATTATAGAAAATTGATATTTCAAAAATATATATTGAAACGAATCTAGCAACATCCAACACCACTATATTGTTTGTTATCCGTTGTTAAGAATTCATGGTCAAAATTTTTAAATTTTGATCCAAAATAGAAATGAGAATGAAAAAGAAGGGAAAGAGCGAGTATTAGAAAAACAATGATAACACCTTTGAGTTTAGTCTTTTATATATAATTTTTAGTTAATAGTAGCCAACACAAGAGACTGAAAAATCAAAATATAATGAATCTATCCAGTCTAAATAATTAAATAAATCATCTAAATTGGTTTGACAATTCTATTTGATTATGCTCCAATATCGCTTCAAAATATATTAATATTCAAATTTAAAAAAATAAACTTTTTCAAGGAAATTAAATTTCTTCGAAAATTCATTGATCAGACGGATCGTTAATCAAAAATAGAATTCGTATAAAACTTAATAAAAGAAGAACAGACGTTTATGCAAAGCTTATTGATAATGGAAACAATGATTAGAAAACTAAACATCTTATCCACAATTTCCTCCGGTACCATGTGATTAGGTTATGAAATACTTGGGTTTGGAAGTTTGGCAAAAATTGATAATTTTATGGCTTTTTTAAAATTCGCCTGACTTTTATTATGTTTTCAAATTAAAATTTAAAGTATTAATTTGTTTAAATAAGTACCTTTATCCTAAATTTGATATGTTAACTTTCGTATTTTCGACATTTTCATACTTTATATTCCCTCTGTCCAAAAATAGTTGACATTTTGGCACTATTTTTTTGTCTTAAAATAGTTGACGTTTTAATATTGAAAATTGTACTCTTACATTCTTAATAAACTTTTTGACTACTTTTTCAATTGAAATTAGCAATCAACCGATGATATAGTTTCAAATAATTGTATTTCATTCTACTTTTTCAATATACTTTTTGTCTACTTTAATTTTTCTTAATCTATATGCAAATTACTAGAACGTCAAATATTTATAGACAGAAAAAATAATATTTAATTTTTTTGAGAAAGAAAAAATAGTCAAACAACATATAAACTAACTCAATTTCACTATATACTAACTCTAACCTTACAATTTAACCCAACCCACTAATATTAATTCAACTCAAAACGTTTCAACCTTTATCACCTTTCACATTACACTTTTATCACTATATTTAAAACAATATAAACCAATATCCCTATCCAAAAGCAAAGAACTAACATGTACGGTAATAAAAGAAGACACTGTGTTGGGTACATACATTCGCAGATGTAAATAAGTAAGAAAGGTCTAATTGTGGCACTTTAATATTTCTCTATTATTGGCGTCTAAAATGTTATTTTGATTTTACAAGCACTCGAATTTTTTTTGAACCTTTTCCTAACAAAAAAAAAAAAAAAATCATATTTTCGAATATAACTAACTTGCCTATGAGTTAAGAATTAATTTAGAGTCAAAATACTGAAAAATATAAAAATACTGAAAACGAAAGTTTAGATGACAAATTTTGGATCTAGATACTTATATAAAAAAAAATTTAGGTTCAAATTAAAAAAGATAATGGAATTCATATGCCTATATGAATAAGAGTCATATTTTATTAATCAATTTTGTATTGATGACAAAAATTGTGTATTTCAAAGCTCATTAGTAATTGAACCATATCAATATTACATATGTGATTATATTGAATTGCCAATACATATCATTGATCGATTCCCTTTACAAACAGTTTTTTAATCGAGCTTGCATGTTATTGTGTCAGGTCAAAATCTATCGCATCAGCTCAAAATCTATGCTCTATAAATAGTACGGTTACGGATCCCCTGAATAAAAAAAATAGATCAATACTATGTAATTTGGTTATTACTATAGATAATATAGTTTGCAGTATTACAGATTTAGGATATCATCAAGTTTCATTTTTTTCAGACTCCTATGATTTTTTTTGTTTTTTTGTCAATCGATATTACTGAAAGTAAATTCTATATTAATCAAAGAGAGGAAATCTAAGCTAACAACTGAGGCAGAGAAATTCGTAAATATTTGGACCCTCACCAGATCTCGAACCCACGACCTCCACTGAAAAAGTATGAGTCGATAACTACTATGCCAAGCTAGTTGGTTAGACTCCTATCATTTATTAGGCAACTTTTTAACTTTTAGGCACATGTCATCTTACAAAAGCATTCCATTATTCTATATATGTGATCTGTTATACACATTAGAATAGTGAATTTTAGGAGTATGGTTATTACTGTTTTATCCTTTATTTTGAAAGTATATTAATTGAAAGAGTAGTGGAAGATAAAATTGTAATTTGACCCCTCTAACAAGCACTGTTTTAGTGTATGCATAGTGTTTCTTTATTTTATAAATTGAAGCCCGTCACGATCGTACGCATTTATTTTTACATAAATCTTTGTATGTTATAGAAAATGCAAAAATATGTAGATAGATAGGGGAAAATACAAGATAAATACGGAGTATTATTTTATGCAAGTAATATCACATTTGTGGATAATTTTAATTGCGAGAGAATATCAAAATTTATCTAAGATTTAACATTATGTTAATAGTTGTTTGATACTTTTTCTTTATTTTTATTTGTCGTTTTACTATAACTTTTTGTGTTGAAAATATTTGTCACTGTAACATTGAAAGTTCTACTTTTAAGTTATCAATGAATATTCTGACTATATTTCTCATGAAAATATTAATCAACCAATAATGTAATTTAAAATAATTATTTTTCTACATTTTCAATATAATCTCTTATTAATTTTTATTTTCCTTAGTTTATACTCCCTCCGTCCCTAAAAGATTGTCACATTTTGACTTTTGTTAATCAAACATTACAAAATTTAATCATGAATTCCCATTAAACGATAAGAAATAATATAGTCTTGTGAGACCTTGTTAGATTCGTTTCAATATATATTTTTGAAATATTAACTTCTTATAACTTTTTCGCATGTAGAATAATAGATATTTATGTTTGAAATCATGTTTTGTTGACCACCAAAAGTCAAAATGTGACAATCTTTTAGGGACGGAGGAAGTATATAATACAGAAGGACAAGTAAAAGTGAAAAAAGTATTAATTTTAGATATGATTAAAAAAATCTATTCAAAATATTAAAAATTTACGAACATATTTGTATCGTGTACAAAAGTATAACATCAAATTTATGCAAACATAAAAAATATACAAAAATAAAAGCTAACACACCGTAACTTTTTACTACTAACTTTGTTTTTATTTGTGGTTCTAGCAATTTGCGTATAGATTAAGAAAAAGTAGACGTAGTTAAGAAGTACATTGAAAATGTAAAATGTCAATTGATAGTCATCATAATATATAAATGATACGCTCATTTAAGGCGCCCCCACTTCGCTAGCCCATCGCCCAACAGAGGAGGTGAATCGGGATGTGCTTCTAGCGGCTCGGTACTCCACCTCAAGAGTGCCCAGAGAGACTGGGTAACCACTCACAAGCAGATCCTCCCTTGAACAAATGCAGAGTTACTCATGCACCTGCCGTGGATCGAACTCACACACTTGTGGAGAAGCACACTCTTATAGTGAAACCCCTTACCATTTGAGCTATGCCCCGTAGGCATAGTCATCATAATATGATTGAATGATTGATTGCTTCAATACAAAAATTAAGTAAAAATTACAATAAAATTGTAAAATTATAATTACTTATATTAGAACGACAACTAAAAGAAATAAAAAAAACTAGACTAAAACGATAATTAAAAAATCGGACCGAGTATGATTTAAACCATTACAAAACAAAAATTCTATTTGCACGTATAAAAACGTATCCTCGCGTTGCTTCTCCTCACCATCTCCCAATTAAAACTCTTCAGTTTTGCTCATTTGCCATCACCTTCTCTCTAGCCTCTAGCAGACTGTCTCATTTATATTGTCCATTTTGCTACCAAATCCATTTTATTAAGGTAATAATTTCGTTGATCAAAGTTTCAATAATCTTTATTTAAGCGGATCACTATATGATCTCAATATATTTCCCAGAAAAAATAGTGTTCGTTGAGTGCATCCTAAGTAGACTCGATAACAAAATAGCCTGCAGACTACTTAGATATAGCATTAGGAAAGATATTCCGTTGTCGGGACTCGAGAGAGCTGACACTAAGAAAGGATGGCGAGCGCTCACAGGATGTGTCCTTTTTCCTTCTCGCAAACTACAAAAGTGCCACCTCAACTTCACACCCCGAGACAAAAGCATAACATATTAGACAAATTTCATGTGACAAATTCGACCAAGAAATCATTAATACATGGTACAAAACCAATGATTATGCGTTAAAAGCATCTCATCCATCAACTTGACCATTCTTTCGGGCATGATGTGAAAGACCGCGGCTTCACTCCCTCGGTCCCTCGCACCCCACCCCCCCCCCCCCCCTCCCCACCCCCGCCCCTAACCCCAACCCCACCATCTTGTGATACACTAGTTTGGATTCTTTTTGCTTCATAGTATTCTCTTACTGTCTTACCCCCAACATTTTAACATACATGCACAAAGAGCTCTGCTTCACCTCCCTCCCCTCTCTTCATTTGGTGGTCGTTGCATTCTATGTATGTCGAAGTTTAGCTTTAATCCGTGATTTTTCTGCAAAAGCTTCAAATTTTTAGTTGTCATTTTCTTGTGACTTATTACAATGAACCACGTACCATGATGCATGATCCATATCTGATACCTACCCACCATTGATTTTGTGGTATAAATAGTGAATCCTCTCTGTTTTTAGTCAGCATAGTTAATTTCAACTGGTGGGTATTAATGATTTTTTGTTTGTGTTTGGAGTAAGAAATTCTTTGACTTTTTTCATCTGTTGAAATGGCTGGAAACGTCGACGTTTACTGTGTTCTTTATTGAAGGAGGGTATTTTTGAAAACATAGTTTATATCACTGTAGTTAATGATTTTCGTGTCGAGTTTTGAGACATAATTTTGGTTTTGAACAGGTGTGGTGATGTAATAAATGTGATTATGTTGGTAGTTGTTCGTTTTTGAATTTTGGTCACTTCTAGATTATCTTTGTGTTAGGTAGTTGTTGATGACTTTGTAGTCGTATTTATTCTATTTTGACATTTCCATTGTTCTTGCAGTTGGAAACTTGTTTGGCATTGTTGTAATTGCTGGAGTTGAGGACCATGGCGGAAAGTGCAATGAGCCGTGTCCACAGCCTCCGTGAGAGAATCGATGCTACGTTGGCTGCTCACCGCAATGAGATTCTGCAGTTCCTTGCCAAGTAATGGGTTTTCGCTGTTATTGCAATCTGTTTCTTGTAATCACCGCGTCCACACAAACACTTGAACGAAGTTTTTCTTTGAAAATTTAGATATATATGGAAATTATGTTATTTGTTGATCATTTCGAACAAATTTTGGATAATCATTGGAGTATTTCATGCATGTATCTAAAAAATAGGAATGAGGGAGTGTGTTTATTGATTTCAGGATTCAAAGCCATGGAAAGGGAATCCTGAAGCGCCATGAATTGCTTGCTGAGTTTGATGCAACTGTCGAAAATGGAAACCATTTGAATGAACATGCATTTGAAGATCTTCTGAAATCTACCCAGGTAGTAGATAGTAGATACTCATACCCGCACAGTTTAATTCTACCATATTATGAATGACATGCAATTGCTTTTCACTTAACATAATAGTTGATGTAACATAGAGGTGCATGGAGGCCTCGTATCCGTATAGTGACATCAACTTAGAGGGATAAGGTTTAGTTTGCTCTGGTTTATGTAATTAATTGACTTGGATTGATGATTACAGGAAGCAATAGTATTTCCTCCATGGGTTGCACTTGCAATTCGTCTGAGGCCTGGTGTGTGGGAGTATGTACGAGTTAATGTGAAAGGATTAGCTGTCGAGGAGCTTACAGTGCCCGAGTATTTGCAATTTAAAGAGGACCTAGTTAATGCAAAGTATGTATTTGATTCTGCTCATGATTCGTTTCTCTATAACGGCTTGTGAATCTTAATCCAATGCTACTGAAACTATTCTGTTTGTTAATGCAGTAAAAATGGGAACTTTGTGCTTGAATTGGACTTTAAACCCTTTACTGCCTCTTTCCCTCGCCCAACTCTCACGAAATCCATCGGCAATGGAGTTGAGTTCCTCAATAGGCACCTCTCTGCAAAGATGTTCCATGACAAGGAGAGTATGGCCCCTCTTCTTGATTTTCTCCGAAAGCATGAGTATAAGGGCAAGGTATAGTCACGATCTCATGTGTTCATGCAATTTATCTAGTACATATTGAATGGAATATTGTTGTTAATGATTTGGTTATATTATTGCAGGCAATGATGCTCAATGACAGAATAAAGGACTTGAATGCTCTCCAATCCGTTCTAAGGAAGGCAGAGGAATACCTGACAACACTCCCTCTGAATACCCCATATTCTGATCTCGAATATAAATTTCAGGAAATTGGACTGGAAAGAGGGTGGGGTGACACTGCAGAGCGAGTTATGGAGATGATCTGTATGCTTCTGGACCTCCTCGAGGCACCTGATTCCTGCACTCTTGAGAAGTTTCTTGGTAGAATTCCAATGGTTTTCAATGTTGTTATCCTTTCACCTCATGGTTACTTTGCTCAGGAGAATGTTTTGGGATACCCTGATACTGGTGGTCAGGTATGCTTTTTCAGCCGACTGCTTGTTGGCTGTTTTCATTTTGATGTCAGATATGCTAAAGTTAATTGTGTCGAGTGTCACAGGTTGTCTACATCTTAGATCAAGTTCCTGCCTTAGAGCGAGAAATGCTGAAACGTATTAAGGAGCAAGGTCTTGATATCACACCCCGTATTCTTATTGTGAGTTTCTCTTTTATCTTTCCACTTTCATCTCCCTAGATCATCCTATTTTAGAGTGTCTAATCTTTCGATTTGTACTAGGTTACTCGCCTACTGCCTGACGCAGAAGGAACCACTTGCGGTCAGCGACTTGAAAAAGTATACAACACAGAGTATTCACATATACTTCGTGTCCCTTTCAGAACTGAGAAAGGCATTGTCCGAAAGTGGATCTCTCGCTTTGAAGTTTGGCCATACATTGAAACTTTCACTGAGGTTTCAAACAATCCTGGTATTCATTGTTTCCAACGTTGAATTTATTTCTGATCTTCTATATGTTTTGTCAGGATGTTGTCAAAGAAATTGCTGTAGAGATGCAGGCGAAGCCGGATTTGATTATTGGAAACTATAGTGAGGGTAACCTTGTCGCTTCTTTGCTCGCCCTCAAATTAGGCGTAACACAGGTCTGGAAATATGCATGTTCTAGTTTTAGTTCTGTTATATAGAAGCAGAGGACTAATCTCAGTGTGATCTGTTTTTGCAGTGTACAATTGCTCACGCTTTAGAAAAAACGAAATATCCTGATTCTGATATCTATTGGAAGAAATTTGATGAGAAATATCACTTCTCAAGCCAATTTACTGCTGATCTTATTGCAATGAATCACACGGATTTCATCATCACTAGCACCTTGCAGGAAATAGCTGGAAAGTAAGAGCATTCGTCTTTTAAAGCACTGTGAAATATTTTGTGCTCATTGTTTTCACAAATCCGGCAACTTAAATGCTTCAATGTTGCAGCAAGGAAACCGTTGGACAGTATGAGAGCCATATGGCCTTCACTATGCCTGGATTGTATCGAGTTGTTCATGGAATCGATGTATTTGACCCCAAATTTAACATTGTCTCCCCTGGAGCTGACACAAAACTCTACTTCCCTTACACAGAGCAAGAAAAGCGGTTGACAGCATTCCATCCTGAAATCAATGAGCTTCTCTTTAGTGACGTCGAGAATGAGGAACACCTGTAATGTTCCATCTCTATGCCAAGTCTTTTTGTCTTGACTAATACCTCATCTATATTCTTACTAATCAATCTGTGTTGCAGTTGTGTGCTAAAAGACCGTAATAAGCCTATCCTATTCACCATGGCAAGGCTGGACAATGTGAAGAACTTGACTGGCCTCGTTGAATGGTATGCTAAGAACCCAAGGCTTAGAGAATTGGCTAACCTTGTTGTTGTAGGTGGAGACAGAAGGAAGGACTCAAAAGACCTGGAAGAGCAAGCTCAAATGAAGAAGATGTACGAATTGATTGAGGAATACAAATTGAATGGGCAGTTCCGATGGATTTCTTCTCAAATGAACCGTGTGAGGAATGGTGAACTGTATCGTTGCATATGTGACACACGAGGCGTGTTTGTGCAACCTGCATTTTATGAGGCCTTTGGCCTGACAGTTGTTGAAGCCATGACATGTGGTCTCCCAACCTTTGCTACTATCAACGGTGGTCCAGCTGAGATCATCGTTCATGGAAAGTCCGGTTTCCACATAGATCCCTATAATGGTGAGCAAGCCGCAGAGCTGCTAGCTGATTTCTTCGAGAAGTGCAAGAAAGAGCCAACTTACTGGGACACCATTTCTCAAGGTGGCCTCAAACGTATAGAAGAGAAGTAAGCAATCTCAACCTTAAAAACAATGTCTAAGCACTACATAAACATGACCTTTCTGCTTGGTCGGTCAAGTTTCCCCTTCCTGTCCTCTTGTTTAGGTACACATGGCAGATTTACTCGAGCAGATTGTTGACGCTGGCTGGTGTGTATGGTTTCTGGAAGCACGTCTCACACCTTGATCGCCTTGAGATCCGTCGATACCTTGAAATGTTTTTCGCTCTAAAATACCGCAAATTGGTAAGTTGCATGGCACGTTGTGCATTTCACGTGTTAGCACTCGGAAATTTTATTTCGAAGGTTACTAAGAGTTGGTCTCGTTTTTCGTAGGCTGATGCTGTTCCTCTAGCAATGGAGTAAAAGTGGGAGGAGAGCGACCGTGTGATCCACTGATTTCATCATTTCAATAAGGATCCTTGGAATTATGAAGAAGGCCTTCAACTTTGTTGTTTACTTGTATTAGTTTTCACTTTGTGGAGATGGAAGTTGGATGTGTGAATTGAGTTCGAGAGTTGATGTTTTCCATTGATGATCTTGCCTAATCCAAATTCCACCACTTGATAATGTGTTTCCAATATAAGTTCCTTTTGCATTCTTATTTTGAAGTTGAAAATAGGCATTTAGTGTAAAAGAACCTCGGGTTGATAATTTCGGTTCAAAAAGTTCGATTCGAGGTTTGGTGCAATGTAGTTCGAACCGAGCTCGAATCTCATCTTCAGGTTCGAACGAATTTTAACCAAAGGTTCGGTTCGAATTACATTCATTAATTTTTTTTTTCAATTTTCTTCTTATTTTATCAAAAACTTTAGAACTTTTGCTCCAATTTTGGGAACATTTGAACCGAACCTCGAACTTTCAAATTTTCAAACCGAATCGAACACGGACAAAGTTTGGTATAGTTCGGTTCCTTTGCGTGTTTGAGTTCCTCGCAAAACATTTCATGTTATTCAGGTTTCACCTCCTTCTTGTGGTTTTGATACGACACGCGAGTAAAATTAAGAAGATAGCGAAGCGGATTTGCAAGTTTCGGTCCCATTTTAGTAGGGTTTCACTCCCACGCTCGGCAGGTTTGAACGGTCATTCTTGGTGGTTTCAGCAGTTACATGGACTTGGTGCAATATCGAAGCGAAAATGGAATTCATCCAACAAACTTTATAGATCAGACAAGTTGTTTATTTGGAGCTTAGATGCACTGCTTAGTTTTGAATTTAATTGCGATTTAATCTCATATGATCTCATAAAAATCTCCTTAATAATAGGATTCAGTTTAAAGTTATTTTATATCCCATTTTTAGTTCTTTTTAAAATATATATCAGTTAAATTTATCGAACTATTTAAGTTCATTCTTAGTTTAATTTAAACCACTAACAAAATATATGTGTCCATAATATTTTGGGTAAACAAATACTCCCTCAATTTTTTTTAGCATAATGTTTAGTAACAACTTACTTTTTATTAAGGTTACGTAAAGTATTACTTAGTCATCATTTTGTAGGAGTTAATAAAAATATGTGAACTAAAAAACCTACTAATTTATTATAATAAAATAAGAAAGATGATTAAAAAAGCATATTGAAAACTTAAACACTAAGATAATTTTAGCCTAAACAACGTGTCAGAATACAAAGAAGGAATATTAAACAAAAAATAATACTCCCTTCATCCCTAATTGATAGGAAAATTTTCCCAAAATAGAAATCCCTAAATTGGTTCCTATTTAGTTTTAAAAATTGAAGGGAAAATATAGATTGTGAGTTGAATTTGAATTTTACTAAATCTTTGTGCCAAATGAAATGTCTCTAACAAAAAGGGATGGAGAAGTAATAATTCGCACACGTATTGACTGTATACCGAAACTAGTTAATAGTATTTATTTGCAATATGCAAACTACACGTTCTTTACCATTCCAGAGCTCGTTTACCCAAAAGAGCTCGTTTTTGCCGGTAGACTGAGGGCATTCCAAATGGCTGAATTAGTCTGAAAATGCAGGTATATCACTTCAAATTCAACCTTTTTTAATTAATTTTTCAAAAAACAAATTAAAATAATTTAATATGCAGGCTGATAACTATGGGTGACCTGGGGAACAAAATAAAGAGCCAATCGGGGACACAACTATATGCGTTTTGTGTGCGATTTGGATATTCTCGTTGCCTGTTTGAGGTAATTAACATTGTTAATGTTTTGCCAATCTATAAACCTTTTTACACAAATTAATTTAACAGAGATTATTAGACTTTTGGTCATCACGAATGTGATTGATCAAGCAGAGTCATGGAAATGATAGCGATGGATGAAGTGGTGGTGGGGTATTTTTTGTTGTGGTGGTGGAGGGTGGAGGTATATAATGTTGGGTTAATGACCGGGACATCACTTACTTTTCCCTAATATTACCAGTTGATCACTTACTTTTTAAAATGTCCCAGTTGATCATTCAACTTTTAAAAGATTGTCACATTTTGACTTTTGTTAGTCAAATATTATAATATTTGATCATGAATTCTCATTAAACGATAAGAAATAGTAGTAATATATTTTTGTGGGACCTTGTTAAATTCGTCTCAATATATATTTTTGAAATATTAACTATTTATAATCTTTTCGCATGTAGAATAATAGATATTTATGTTTTAAATCGTGCACCAAAAATCAAAATATGACAATACAGACGGAGTACTATTTTATATTTATGTTTTAAGTATTATACTATTCCGTAATTTTTATTAATGTTAAATCTTATAAAATACTCCTTTATATATGATATCTTTTTCTTTGAAATGAAGTCAGTATCTTTATATATCCTTTATAATGATATATCATGCTTCCTTAATAACTACCATGATAAAAAGCTAATCAATGATTATTCCCATTTTTTATGGGTGGTAATCGAATATCCTCCTAAAGTTGGTAATATTTCTCTTCTCTTTCCACCTCAAGATTATTAAATTAATTACTTCCATTGAGATTTTTGTATTCACATTTTATATTATCATAATTTAATTTTTTTATTTGGAGTTGCCACTCTTTGATGTTGCAGCAACCCGGCACCTCCGCATCTTACGATGTCACATTTTGCTAAAACAAAAATAAACAAAACGAAACAAAACATTTCATTTCAACAATCAATTCTGAGGGATTATCAATTAATTCTGAACAGCGGCAGCACGTTTCTCGAGAACATGGCCGCTGTTCGTGTAATGTCCTCTTTCTCGACCTCGACCTCTACCTCTACCACGACCATGACCTCAACCTCAACCTCAACGACCTCGACCTCGACGTCCTATTTATTTGTCATGATCATATTTTTATCTTTTTCCAATTTAGTAATGTCCCAACCCAATGCAGCTGACATGCTTTTGGAGCTGAAAATGGATTTCGAAAACACCAGTGTCCTTGATTCGACATGGAAGAAGGGGACAAATGCATGCGACGAAAAGATACATTGGATCGGTGTAACGTGCAGGCTAGGTGAGGTAAGAGTCCTCCGCCTTGGGGGGTTTAATCTCGGGGGCGAATTTAACGTTGATGCGATTGCACAAATGAAAGGCCTCAGAACGCTCAGCATTGGCAAGAATGGTTTCTCCGGGCCACTCCCCGACTTCTATTTGATCGACGGTTTGAGGGATTTAGTTGCAAACGATAATAAGTTTACTGGCGAAATTCCTCATACATTTTTTGGAGAGAATGAGCCTTCCAAGTTGAGGACAATTGACCTTTCCTCAAATCAATTATCCGGGAGAATCCCAGAATCTTTGGTCGCGTTGACGCCCAATCTGCAGGAGCTACAATTGCAGCGGAACGCGTTTACAGGACCCGTTCCATTGTTACAACAAAAGTTGCTTACCAAATGTAGTCTGGCATACAACCAACTTGAAGGTCAAATCCCCGACGAAATGATTGCCAAGTTCGGGGCAGACTCGTTTATAGAAAATCCGGGGCTCTGTTCAGCCAAGATAGGGAAGGAATGTCCTGCACCTCCCAATGAAGATGATTCGGGTTCCAGTGGCACGAAATGGATTGTCGTTGTAGTCCTTATTGTGATTCTTTTAGTTACATTGTTGATAAGGAAAAAGAGGCAGAGCAATAGTTTCGTTCCGCTAGAAAAGGAAAATAGTGAGCATGAGGGGGTGCATATGCTCAAGGCCATGTCTAGAAACAGGACCATGAGTATAAACAGCAGGAGAGGAGGACATTCACTAGCCTCCGCCTCACGCAAAAGCTCTCGTAATAGCAGAGGATCCGGGGAATTGATAATAGTTAACGACGAAAGAGGTACATTTGGATTGCCGGATTTAATGAAGGCGTCTGCAGAGGTTCTTGGAAATGGAGCGCTTGGGTCGGCTTACAAGGCAGTCATGAATAATGGTGTTTCAGTAGTCGTTAAAAGATTAAGAGATATGAACAAGTTGCATAGAGATGAATTTTACCTCGAAATGAGACATCTTGGTGGACTACGGCACAAGAATATTTTGCCACCCCTCGCTTACCATTACCGGAAAGAAGAGAAGCTTGTTGTGAATGAGTTCGTTCCGAAAGGGAGCTTGCTGTATTTATTGCATGGTAAAATCTGTGTTTCACATATGTCTTTTAACATTATTAGTTTTGAATCCGCGAGTTATCAAATGTGATATAGTCATGAATACGCCTTTACTCTTAACAATGCTGAAGTGTTTACTTTCCATTCAGGTGATAGAGGGATTGCTCATCAAGAGCTAACGTGGCCGATTCGCCTAAAGATCGTAAAGGGAGTAGCCCAAGGAATGAGTTTCCTTCACTCTGAGTTTCCATCATATGAGCTACCTCATGGGAATTTAAAATCCAGCAACATACTCCTCTCTGCAAACTACGAGCCTCTCTTGACTGATTACGCGTTCCATCCAATGTTCAGCACAACCCAAGCAGCAGAAACTATGTTCGCCTACAAGACACCCGAGGGCGTGGAGGGACAACAAGTGTGCCCGAAAAGCGATGTTTATTGCCTTGGAATCATCATTCTTGAAGTCCTGTCAGGGAAGTTCCCTTCTCAGTATCTCAGCAGTAAAAAAGGCGGTACTGATGTCGTTCAATTGGCGCGTTCAGTTGTTTCCGAGAAGAGGGAAACAGAGTTGATAGACCCTGAAATAGCATCAGCTGGAGCGAAGTCCATTGAGCAAATGGTGAGGTTGCTTCACATTGGAGTAGCTTGCACTACTGATAATCTTGATAGGAGGCTTCTTATGAATCAAGCAATTAGTAGGATAGATGATATTCAAGCATGATATATTGTGAATTATGTGGAGCACTTGCAAATATGATAGATAATTGTTGAATTAAGTGGGTTTTGTAGGAGGTAATGGTTAGAGAAATGTGTAGGATTTCATGTTTAAAAATCTAATTTATATATATTTCAAGAAAGCATAAAAACTTATGAGTGTTTCTTGTTATACCTCATTTATTTTCGAGTTGAAATAATTCGGTGGTGTTGTATGTGACGGACTGGTTACGGTTTTATTGAAAAGATTTTAATTAAAATAGATCTTAATGCATAAATTACACAATTAATCTCTATACCAAATGTATAAATTAATATAATAGCTTTTTAAATTTTTTTAGTAAAAAAACACTTAATAGAACCATAATTTTCTAGGTCCGATAACAATAATTTTCTACTCTAATACTTCATTTATCGTAGATGTGTCTAGGACTCGGGCTCTTGATGTTTGGATAGTATGTTAATGAAAATTATAAAATATTGGTGTCCTTCATCTAAAGTTGTTTGTGTCTTGAAAATGAAAAAACATTTCTTGATGTGATTGGTATACTAACATTCACGGTACTAGATTAACATTTTTTGGAGGTTTTTTTTAACTTGAAAAATTAATCTCTCTTTTTAGTAAAGTATTAGCATCTTTTTTCATGAAAAAGACTACTATTTTATTCTTAAAATTAAAACAAACTATATTCATATCTTTTCTTCTTCTTCTTTTCCATCATCTCTTATTCTTCTTCACCAACGATAGCTATCATCTTCATAAACCCACCACCAATAACCCAAAATTTGAAATCACCACCACTTTCATCTTCTTCCCCATGTCTTCTTCCTCTTCTTCACAAACCCACCACCACCAACAACCCGCATCCACAAATTCGAAACCTCACCCCCACCCCCACCCCCACCCCCACCCCCACCTCATCACAATTTCGGGACCCCACAGGGGTTTAGGGGGGAGGGGTCTGTTAGTGCATGAGATTGGATAAAGTTTTTCTATTAAACCAAGTGTCCCTGACAGTACTTCAACGCACAAAGCAAAGGATGTGGAATCAAGTGTGAAAAGGCTATCTCGGTTCTGAAAGAGTCAAACAAGTCTCTACTTGATTGATGCGATTAAGAGATAGTTAATCCGACTGATTGGAAGAGGATTAATTACGCCATTTACTAACGGAGGTTTATTCGGCCACAATTAAGGAAGTTTTCCATCTTGACAAGCTCTACTCCAACGGGAGCTTCAAAGACCAATGATCTAGTATAAAAGGACGAGCTCTCCACACAAGAAGATCATCACTTTTACACACGAGCTCACTAGCAACTGTGTTAACTTTGTTTTAAATACTAGATCTTCATTTCTTGTAGAAGCATCTTGTTCTAATAGCTTCTACATTGTTTGTACAGTTGTTATGTCGTATGTGATATAACAACAGTGAAGTGTTCTTAAAATCTCAATCCTTCAGTAGTAGTCGATCACTGGGATAGAGGTGACATAAAGAGTAAGAGGGATACTATAGAAAAGCATAATTAGGGCAGTTGAATATGTGGGCATACTAATAAGTCCCTTTTTGTACCCGTATTTTCATATAGTGATATTTCTCTTGGGCAGGTTGCCCCCAGGCGTAGGTGTTTTGCACTGAACTGGGTTATCACGTTTCTGGTGTTGAATACTTTCTGAACACACATTGATATACCAGTAGTCAATAACAACCGGTTGAACACTTGTTAGTAGATGGCACTTTCAATTGGTATTAGAGCAAGGCACTCGACATACTGAGTAATTTTCGGTACGTGTGAATTTACGATGGCTAACTCATCGTAATCTCTTCTACCCCTGATCTAAATGGCAACAATTATGGGTTCTAGAAGATCAAAATGACCATCTACTTAAATTTATTCAATAATTGTATTAGGGAATAAATATAAATGTCCGAACTTTCCAACATTGCCAAAGAGCAAAAAAGATTGAAAAATGAAATGAACATATATATTTTAGGTAAAAAAATCTTTAAAATATTCTGTCAGCATTATCAAGGGTACCAATCTGTCCAATATCCAATCGCTATATTGAGTATCTTATATTGCGAGTACATATATCTTATTTTTAGGGCCAGTATAGAAACAAATTAATTGTAATTGATTCAGAATATTTTAGACAAATCAAACGCATTATTAACAAAAACTAATTTCCTTTTTTTAGGCACAACATTTACTATATAAACGAAGTACTAGAAACATATTATTACTCGCACAAGTTATTTGCTAGTGATTTTTTTTTGAACAATATAAATTTTGTTGCTAAGGGTTTGCAATTGTCTTGGAAACCTTGACAATGTGTACAATATGGTCACTTATACGCCTTTGGCTTTAGGCAACATTGATACTACTACGGTCCATGCAAAGGTCCTATGGGTTTGAATGTTGATGGGATTTTGAAAGCTCCAACTGCTTTTTCAACCGGAGTAGACCACTGGATTTTGTTTTCTAATGTCGATGGTTTAACTATTTCCGGTAAAGGAACATTTGATGGTCAAGGTCCAGGTGCTTGGGAGCTTTGTAAGAATGGGGGCTCCTGCCCTAGACGCCCTTCTGTAAGTTATTCCCTCGATCCCTAAAAGATAGATCGTCACATTAAGTACTAAGTATTCATTATAATGTACAACATTTAGTATTTACTAGCACTAAATTACGTGCTTCGCACGTGAATATTAAGGGAATAAACGTAAAATTTATTCATATATTATACGTATTTGGCATTTTAGTAGGGTCAAAGTTATATTTTAGTTATATTTTTTATATTTAATAGTTGAACTAATCAAAATAAATTTTAGTTATATTTTTTATATTTAATAGTTGAACTAATCAAAATAAATATATTTAACTGAAACTATACAAAAAGAGTCTAAGCTAATTTCAAACTTTACTTCTCATAATGAGATAATCAATTGAACATATCTATTTATAGACATTGAACGAGAATATTAACATATTGATATCATAAAATAATTCGAAAATATATAACTTGTTAGGAACTTTATTGTTCATATAATAATATTAATATTTTGTAAGTTAGAACTATTATTCAATGTATGTCATAAATACTTTATTATTTTTGTAACTTTTAAAGTTGAATTTATTTTTAAATATTATTATTTTCTTGACTTTGATTATCTAATTCTCATAATTTAAGGATATTTTGTAATTAATACTATATATAATGTCTAGGGCTCAAAAAGCTATATGTCGATCTCTTATTTTTTAATTATTTAAATTAATAATTTATATATACCCCACTCTTTTATTTTAAAAAAAGTAATTTTTTTATAAAAAAAGTTGTTCCACTACTTAACATTTTAGTTTCCATTATTTACAAAAATCAACTTCATCCGAAAGTTATAACATTCATATTAAAAACCAAATACTACTCTTATGTACGAATAATGTATAATATCTACATTCAAAAACAAATCTTCATATTTACTTTCAAATAACCAACAATATTTTTATAAATTACTTTCTAAGAAAATAAATTGTTATATAAGTTAAGCTTATTTTTCCCCTGTTTTCGTTTCAGCCATTGAAATTTAATTCTGTGAAGAATGCAAACATACAAGGAATCAGCTCTGTCAACATCAAGTTTTTCCATTTCCATATATTTGGATGTCAAAACTTCAATATTGATGGGGTCTCGATTGCTGCTCCCGGGGATAGTCCGAACACGGATGGAATGCACATTGGGTACTCTAGCGACGTCCAAGTCACTAGAACTCGCATTGCCACTGGAGATGATTGCATCTCCCTAGGCCCTGGTACCACCAACATCAACATATCCTCTATCATTTGTGGACCAGGGCATGGTATCAGCATTGGGAGCCTTGGGAAGTACCCAGGTGAAGCCCCTGTCCGCGGTATTACTGTTTCCGATTCTACTCTCACGGGTACCACAAATGGTTTGAGGATCAAGACCTTTGGACCTTCTCCTGTTGGCTTTGTCTCAGATGTCACATTCCATAATATTATGGTCAATGATGTTGAAAATCCCATTATCATTGATCAGCATTATTGCCCACATAACTCGTGTGGGAATAAGGTAATAAATTATAAGTACTATACTTCTATATATTTTTCAATTCGAATATGTTTGTTAACTCTATATTTTCAGGATGGCGATTCACAAGTACGAATCAGCAACGTGAAGTTCATAAACATCAAAGGAAAGTCCGCTTCAGAAGTCTCCGTGAACCTCGATTGTAGCGCAAAGACACCTTGCCAAGGGATTGTGTTGCAGGGTCTTAACCTAACCTTCAAAGACTCTCAAGCTCCTACAAAAGCTACTTGTTCGAATTTCTTTGGAACATTCTACGGAACTCAAGTTCCCGCGAGATGCACGAACGTTGCAAGAAATCAGATAGAATTTTAAATGCCGTTTCTCAAGTATTTGTAGCATTTCATGTTTCTCTGAACTCATTTTATTAGCAGTTTGATGTTAGTCCAAGTTTTATTAGTTTTCATTTTTCAATGAGCAAGCTGCAAGATTATACAATAGAGTGAATAAATTCAGAACAATGATCATTGTTATTAATAAACATAGAATATATCCTGTTTACCATATTTTAAACAACTGTTATTAGTTTGATGCAACTGCAACAATCATCATATCTGCCTTCCTCATATTCACTTTTCGCGACACGCATAGAAACAGAGTTCTTTCCCACTTTCATGACCATATCATTCATCCCGAGAGGGTACTACAACGAGTCCTTAGATATCATCCGCGCCTATGAGTATATGTCGAGAGGCAGTCTAGAGAATAATATGTACAAATTTGATGAGGATAACCAGCAGACACCCCCCTGACATGGGAACAACGACTTAGAATATGTCTAGGTGCTGCCGGTGGATTAGATTTCCTTCACAGAGCTGGCTTCGATCATACACTGTGATGTTAAGTATTCGAACATAATTAATGTTGGATGATAACCTTGTGCCCAAGATTATAGGTTTTGATGTGGTTAAATCGGAGAATGTTAAAGCTGATGACATCTCAACTTGTGTTCGTGGTACAATCGGTTACTTTGCTCCCGAGTGTGAGTGTCTTTAGCTATTTCAACATAAATTAAGACGTATAAAAGATAGTTATAAACATACTAAAATGTATAACGACAATTGAAATTATACAACAGGGTAACCGATAATTAAATAATAAAAATAGAATAAAATTGTATTAAGAAAATGTAAAAATATAATTTTCAATGCTAGAAATTTCGGACAAAAAAATTAATGCTAAAAAAAAACAAGCAACAATCAGACTCGAATGAAGCAAATTTTGGTCCAGCCAGCTTCGTTTTGGAAGTTGAAGTGTTGTACTTCTTAAACATATTGAAAATCCATTGAGCTTCTCCAGCTGAATAAATCTGAAAGGCCACTGCATTAAATTAAACCATTCATTATATTAATGCCAATGAAATTAATTAAGCTTCTCATTATTTTTTGTGTTTTCCATTCCTAAACATTATATATATATACGTAACAACTTTTCTCATGAATGTACTTTTTACGGATTGAAGAATTATGGAAAAACAGGAAAACGAAAATAACGACAATTCGAGTAAGTCGGAGTCGTCGTTGGACCATGTCGAGTATGATAGGCAAGGTAACTTTTAGGCCAAGGCCACGGGTTACAATTCAGATTGTATGTCGTTAGTTGTTTCATATATAAAAAATGTACTCCCTCCGTCCCTAAAAGATTGTCACATTTTGACTTTTGTTAGTCAAACATTACAAAATTTGATCATGAATTCTCATTAAACGATAAGAAATAATATAGTCTTGTGGGACCTTGTTAGATTCGTCTTAATATATATTTTTCAAATATTAACTTTTTATAATTTTTTCACATGTAGAATAATAGATATTTATGTTTTAAATCGTGCTTTGTTGACCACCAAAAGTCAAAATGTGACAATCTTTTAGGGACGGAGGTAGTATTATGTACTAATAACTTTTGTTGCTTCAGGTCTCCAAATTTCAAGAACGTCAAGATATCAAGCACCAGCTGATTTTATATATTCAAGATTAAATCATTCTCCGTTCTTGTCAATTCTGCTACTGAAATGTTTGAATCAACAACTTTCGAAGCTGGTGGCTACAAATGGTATGTTTAGTTAGGCTACACTATGTGCACACCCAAATAGTGCTTGTCGAGAGTGAAATGACCATTTTGCCCCTCTGTCAAATTTCCTCAATCACCACATTTTGCAAATAGGAGTGGGGCATAATTGTAATTTCACTCCTGACAAGCACTATTTGGGTGTGCATATAACAGATCAGGTTTAGTTATCATTCATATATATGTAAAATATTTATCTACTTTAATTTGTGGAGTACAACTTATTAGTGACATTTTTGTAAATTAGTGATAGAGGTGAGTTTCGAACCAAGACCGTTATTATAATAATTAGCAAGATCCATTACTTGGAACAACGAATTTATTACTTGAATATCATTTGTTTGATGTAATATGATTTATGCGTGCTTACTATAGGAAGTTGTTGCTGTACCCTAGAGGAAATAAAGAAGACGATGGTGAAGGTTACATATCACTCTATTTATCGATGGTTGACACATTTGAGTCTCGTGATTTTGAAGTTAAAGTCTTTTTCAAGTTGTTCGTCTTTAATCAATTCAAGGACGAGTATCTCTCAGGTGTTTATTTCGAATTCATCATTATAGTAATACACATCTTAGTAAATATCGTCAACATATATATGTAAATATGCCTATTCAACTAACTAACAAGTTTTGATGTTTGTTGTTGTAGTTGATGGTGGGGTATTGTGTCGTTTTCATAAACTATTATCCGAATGGGGACATGGGAAGCTATTGTCAATCTCCACCTTCGAAGATCCTTGTAACGGATATCTTGTCGAAGATTGTGCATTTGGTGTTGAAATATATGTTATGAATTCAAATGTTGCTGTTACTCAATGCGTGGACTTATCGGAATCTTACTTGAAGCGTACTTACACTTGGAAGATCAATGACTTCAGAAGAGCTCAAGAAATTGGAAAGCGCTTGAACTCACCAGAATTTGTCATTCATGGATGGAAGTGGTATTTGATCAATTCCCTTATTGAATAATACATGATGATTCTATTTTCTGAAACCAAATTCGCTATTTAAGTTATTACTATCTATTTGTCTACATGGAGACTCGTCTATATGTAGCCTGAATTTTTTGTCTTTTGATGCACTTAGGAACTTATTACTTTACCCAAATGGTGATGGCGACAAGAAAGGGAAATGTGTTTCGCTTTTCCTTTCTGCTATTGATATTGATTCTTATGTTAACATAGAACTTAATGTTAAATATAAGCTACGAGTTTTGGAACACTGCACCGGGAACAGAAGAGAGGTGGAAGGTTTGTTCTTTATCTCTATTCTATGTCAATGGTTTCTATGCAACATTCATTTGCTAGGGATATCAGTAATTGATTTCAACAACTTTTTGCAGGTAAAAATGGTAAGTTTTGTTCCGGAACTGCTTCATCAAGGGGCTTCCCTGGAATGTTGCCCTTCGATAACTTGAACGATCCATCGAAGAAGTACTTGCACAATGACACTTTGATTGTGCAAGTAGAAATTTGCAGCTTGTCCTAATTTGCTAATAATATTTTGCTTGTATTGATGTATTAAGATTTGGGATTGTCTTATCAATTGTTTTAGCTATCGGTGAGTTGTGTAATGCTGCATCTGATGCGTAAGTATTGTTTTAGTTAGTAAACTTTTCTATATTATTGTAATTTGACAAATTTCTTGCGTCCTTAATTTATTTACATCTCACATATCTATCATGAAATATTATTTTGATAAGTATGAGCTATTTATTTTGGTAAATTTCTATCATGAAATGAATTGTAATTTGACAAATTTCATACTTTTCAACGTAAAAAGTAATTTTTCCACTTTTGCCCTTGACCTCAATTTTTATATGCTTCTTTAATAATCCTCCTCTTCTAGTTATGTCTGTTAAAACACATGAAATTTTTCCAAACTCAAATTAAAAGTAAAAATCATAAATGAAAAATTATATGGAAAAGTGGAGGGAGGGGGAGGTTGAGGACGATGAAGAGGGAGATTTTCTCTTTTTTATAGATTTCTGCAAAAAAAAGTTCGTTTTTGGTAACTTTTTAGCAAACAACTACCAAAATCGAACACTTTTTGCCAAACAACTACCAAAATTGAACACATTTTGAGAAAAAACTACGGAAATTAAATCTTTTTGTGAAAAACTACAAAAAATCGAACATGTTTTGCGAAATAACTACAAAAAATCGATTCTTTTAGCTAAAACAACTATCAAAATCGAACCCATTTTACTAGGAAAAAAATCCAACCTCATTTACTTGGAAAAAGAAGAAAAAATTGAAAAAAAGTTGGAAAAATAATCGAAACAAAATTGAAAAAAGTGTATCAAAATATCGGGGGTAATTTAGTCCTTTTTCCCCCCTTAGTGCCATTTATTATGAAAAAAAAAGTCAAGGGTGCCAAAAACAAAAATTTAAAAAAGTTAGATAATGAAAATAATAATGAGGATAATAACAATAATGAAAATAATAAAAATAATAATGATGAAAATAATAATAATTAAAGTAATAATAATATTAATGATAATAATAACAAGGAAGAAAAAATGACTAAATGTGCACCCAAAAAAAATTAACAAGGACTAAATGTGCATCAAAAACTCTGCCTGACCCAAACTTTTTGAAAATTTTCATTTTGACCCCAAAACTCCAAATACGGTACAAAACTAACGATTTCGTTAAAAATTGGACCAAATCCACACAATGTGTATACTATCAAGGACTTAGACTGCAACGCTCTCAATTACAGGGACTAAAGTGCAATTCAACCAACTTAGTTGGACCATTGCTGCAAAAAACTCCAACTTCGTCCCTCTAAGTGGCTAGCGGGTTCACATTTGGGGTGGTTATACAATTTTAAGACTTTGATTGATTCCCAACTCTTTTTTTCAATTTTTTTCATTTTTTCGATTTTTGTAAGATTTCCTTTCGATATGCTTTTCTATTTGTGTTTTAGATTTTGTTTTCGATTTTTTCCTTGTAAAAAAGGTTCGAATTTGGTAGTTGTTTTGGGTAAAAGTTTTGGTTTTGGCAAAAATGGTTCGGTTTTCGTAATCTTTTGGCAAAAAATTTCGATTTTGATAGTTGTATGCGAAAAAGGTTCGATATAAGTAGTTTTTTTAACAAAACAATTTGATTTTGATAGTTGTTTTGGAAAAGTGATTCGATTTTGGTAGTTTTTCGGCAAAAAGATCCGATTTGATCATTGTTTTGACAAAAAGTTTCGTTTTTGGTAGTTGTTTTGGCTAAAAGTTTGACTTAGATAGTTTTAGAAAAAGTGTCCGATTTTGATAGTTCGTACAAAAATCAAACTTTTCGGTTTTGGCCAAAACAGCGACCAAAATCGGACCTTTTTGCCAAAACAACTATCAAAATCGACTTTTTTTTGTCGAAATCGGAACTTTTAGCCAAAACAACTACGAAAATCATACATTTTTGCCCAAAAAATTATCAAAATTGGATCCTTCTACGAAAAACTACCAAAATCATATATTTTTTCCAAAACAACTATGAAAATCGAACCGTTTTGTCAAAAAATTACGAAAACCGAACATTTTTGGCATACTACGAAACCTTTTGACAAACAACTATCAAAATCGAACGTTTTTGCCAAAAAACTATGCAACCCGAACTTTTTGCCAAAACCAAAACTTTTAGTTAAAACAACTACCAAAATCGAACCCTTTTTATTAGGAAAAAATCTAAAAGAAAATCTAAAAAACAAATTGAAAAAAAAATTAAAAAAAAATTTGAAAAAAATCGAAAAAAGAGTTATTGAATCAAGCAAAGTCTGAAAATTGCCTAACCACCCCCCAAATTGTCTTAAAATCGCGAACCCCCCCCCCCCCCCCCCCCCCCCAAATTAATGTGGGTGTTAAATTAGGAACAAATGCGCATATGCTAGTCATTTACCGGGACAATTTGCGCATCTGTGTCAGTTACTGGGATCAAAGTGTAACAGTGAGTCATTGACCGGAACCAAATCAACAATTTTCTCTCAAATAATAATAGCATACAATGATGCATGTAAATGGTTAGTATATTTCACAAACCCAATTTATGATATGTTTCGGCCAGAACTTTGACAAACCAAATAATATGCATAATTGACAATAAGATGAAAAAGTTGTTGAAGATAGTGCAGGGAAACATGATGGGTTGAAGAGAGTGTGGGGAAGTATAGTTACTCATTTAATTTATGAGAAGAGTTTTGATCTCAGATTAAGCTAACACCAGACTTTTCTTTTTTTTATTATGCGTGATTCAGCCTAAAACGACTTAAAATATGAATAGGGATTAGGGGGGGACTAATAACTACATGACCAAAAATTGTGGGAAAGTGTGCATAAGGGAAGTTTGTTTACAAAAAATTGTCATTCCACTACCCATATTGCCCTTATTTGATCTTTGCCAAAAGGTTTTAAACAACTAAAAATTCAATGATTCAATGGTCTATAAAGGTATTAACACAATGCTAGTTAGTTTGAGTTAGCACAAAAAAAAATTTCAAGATTAATGGTGCTAAAAGATATTAATGGTAAAATATATGTTTGGGAAAATATAAATGATAATTATTTTAAAATAAATATAATTATACGTTCTAATAAAAGTATAATTAAAAGAAACTAGTCCATAATAATTAAAAAATTGACAAAAGTAATTAAAAGAAACTAGTCCATAATAATTAAAAAATTGACAAAAGTAATAATTTATAAAACAAAACAAAGGTTGTTTGACACTCAGACTGAAGAGACTGATCTGTTATACACACGACACACTAATACCGTAGCAAATGATATTTGTCTAATGAGTAAAATGACTATTTGGCTATATTTGTAAATGATTGTTTCATGAAGTTTCATCTCGGTCAAAATAGTCAGTTTCTTTTAAAAAACACTATTTGGTGTGTCTATAGTAGTTCCTTATATAAGCAAAACAAACTACTTCGACGGCCTGAAAGCTCATGATACGAGTTTATTTATCGTATTTTGTTATTATATTTGAATAAAAATTATCGAACTCATGAAATATATATGTCGGTTCGGTGGTACCGTAAAAAATATATGTACGGGATATAAGCGCTCTGTCAGTGGCACTACATTATTGTCATTTGTCAGTTGGCCTATATCTTCTGAAAATTCTTCAATTTTCAACACATAAGCCAATTCAAGATAGCTTTAGCACTCTAAAATACAGAGCCATTTTCAAATAAAATCATTTTCCATTCAACCAATATCGAATTTATCTATAGAAAGAACACGGGAGTGCCGTCTAAGTAATACTTAGACAGCGTTTTTTTTGTCTGTGTTGTTTAAGCACTATTTTGTACTAGTGATAGCGCACTGATACATCGAAATCTTTAGAAATGACTATTGAATTTGAATCAGCTAATATGGTAATCATGAGTCCAAGAATTTCATTTTCTCATGATATATCTCAAATGGAAACTATTCCAGTTGAGCAACACATTCGATCAAGCTCATCATCTTCCAGTGTCGATTTCGACTTCTGTGTTTTCCGGGAGAGTTTTGATCATGATCAATCCTCTTTAGCAGATGATATTTTCTCAGGAGGAAAAATTCTGCCAATCGAAATCAAGAGACGATTATTGCCTCCTCCATCCAAGAGAAAGGAACAACCACCACCGCCACCAAGACGACACTACTGCACGAACACCAACGCAATTCGACTCCTGGGTCCGGCTATGCCCACAGAACAAGCAGTTTCTCCATCACTTCCTCCGCCTCAGCAAGAAATCAATCCCCAGAAAGCCAACTCGAGCGAAACGAAAAGGGTCGATACAGAACCAGATGAAAAGCAGAGTTCTTCAAAATCATCATTTTGGGGATTCAAGAGAAGCTCTAGTTGCCATTTTGGAAGTGGATATGCAAGAACCTTGTGTCCGATACCGCGTTTATCGAAGAGTAATTCAACAGGATCATCAACTAATGCTAAGAAAACATTAGCAACATGTAATAATCATGATCAACTCGTTGGAAACAAAGATTCAAATTGTTCATTGAATAAAGAGCATCATCACCATCAAAGGCAGCATCCTATGAAGAAGCAATATGGACAAGGGGTGAAATTTAAGCCAGTGTTGAATGTTCCTACATCCAGTTTATTTGGGCTAGCTTCTATGTTCTCTTCTTCAAAGGACAAGAACAGGAAAAATTAATTGCTATGTTTGTCTTCATGTTCTTGATTGGATAATTTCAACTTGTTTTGGAGGGTGACTTTTAAATTGTTAGCACTCAAGTGTGATTGTTGGGAATATCGAATGACTTATTGGTTAAGAGGTCAGTGATTCAAAGTCCTGGATTCGATTTTGAGTGTGATTCTTGCAAATTATTTACCCATGGGGATTGTTTTGTCCTAGTACATGGTATCACTACAAGAATAAATAGTTTTTTTTATTACACAATATTTTGTTAAGTATGTAAAATTACAATTAATAAGATTGTTTGTTATGAGTTAATCGAATAGCCTAGTGGAAAAGGTTTTTGCTAGTGATCAAAAGGTCCTGGATTCGAAATTCACCTCATCGCTAATTTACAAAAAAACAAAAACAAATAAGATCGTTTGTTATGAATTTTGTAATGTGACAAAACACCAACTTAATTATTAGAGTTTTTTCTTACAACCTAACTTTAAAATTTAGTTTCTAAGTATATAACTCTAATTATTACGATAATAATGACTTAGTGAAAAGAGGAACGATTTTTCGTAACTCAAGTAATTAACGTTCTATAGTTTATAACAAATGAATGCCTATTTGTTATTATTATGATATTTTCTTATGTCAATAATGTCATGAATGTCATCTCTGTTCTATGATATCATTCTAAATTTGTTAGAAGTTCAATATATATATATATGTATATATTATATATAATATATATATATATGTATATATTATATATAATATAAGTATAATACTACTCGTCTACTACTAATATAATAAAATAGAAAACGTAAAAGAGTTTTTGCTTTTTACTTATATCACTATAGGAGTGTAAGTCATTCTTATCGAATGTTAAATAATATAACAAAATCTATCTTTTATACACCAAACGTGTGTAAAATGTATTTTGGTAGTTTATAATATAAATGTAACATCTTACAATTGAATTAACTATGATAAATGGATGGTACTTGCTAGTCATATATATGGTTATCATTAATTTGCCTAAAAAATTCTCAAATATTATTCAATTATAAGTTTTGATAATATGTTTTTAACTTTGAACATTTGTATATATATGAAATAATATTTGGTCGAAAATATATCGAATTGTTAATATTATATTACATTTACTATCAATCTAATAAATATTATTCAAATATATTAATATGCTAGTTTTAAACAAAAGTTTGACCTTTGATTTTTTTTTTTTTTTTGTAAATTAGTGATAGGTGAGATTCGAACGATTTTTTCACTATTGAAAATTTAATTGAACATTTCTTTTTGAAGGAGGAAGCATATAAGTTCATCAATCAAAAAAGATTGTAGTAGTAATAATGATAGAAATAGTACATAGTATTCGATTGAGTCATAGGTTGATAATGATCACAATTTTTCTTACTCTTAAAATGATATCATCCAGGTAGATGTGAGAAGATTTGTAGTAGAAAATGAAGAGTGGATAATGAGGGCCAATGTGTTGTTTTATTTGATAAGTGCATTTGTGGTTTGAAGTGCTTTAAAAAGAAACAGGTAATGCTGCACCTAAAGATGCATGTGCCCTAATCTTCCTTTTTAACTTTACATGTATAATATCACTTTTTTTTGTTTGGTAAACACATGCCTTGTCCCAAAGATCAATGGAAAATGAAAAGATGTCCATTATTGTCATATCATACAAGTTACAATTAGTAATATAAAGAAGAGAATAATAGATGTTGGGAGAAAGAGTGAATTACATAAATAGTTTCCGATAGTGTCATTGAGATGCAGTTGAGTCCCAATATTGGTATTGTTGTAGTTTAGTCCTCGAAAGTGGCCAAAACGTTGCAGATTAGTCCCTACGTTAACTATTTCATTAATTTTTAACACCAAGACACGATGAGAGGTCAAATTTGGTGCAAAAAATGATCTTTTTAAGATTAAACTCATTTTTGGTGTCTAATAAAAATTCATTATGAAGTTGAAATGCAAAACTTCATTAATTTTTAACACCACAAATGAGTTTAAGTCTTAAAAAATGGAGTAATCATTTTTTACTCTAAATTTAACTTCTCATCACGTGTTGGTGTTAAAAATTAATGGAATAGTTAATGTGGGACTAATCTGCAACTTTTGGCCATTTAAGAGGACTAAACTACAAAGGTGCCACTATTGGGGACTAAACTGAAACTTGGTGACACTATCAAGAACTATTTGTGCAATTCTGTCATGACCCCACATGAAGGAAGCATGTGGTCCCAAAAGATAAAAGGAATATTAGTTAGTTATAATGGCTTATATATTATTTAGTATTAGTATTTTGAGAAATGGGAGGTAATATAACTCCTATAATTATAGATCTAAAGAAGCGCATGTTCAAGAAATGAAATGAATTAGCTTCTCAGACTAAGTTTTATCTCCTCTCTTATCTCTCTCTAACTATTTTCTTCTCCAAGTCTATCTTCTATCTTCTTGTTCTCAATTATTCCCCTTTCTCCTATCTTTTATGTTCTTACTATCTCAGAAGTGGGAGATAATATAACTCCTATAATTATAAATCTAAAGAAGCGCATATTCAAGAAATGAAGTGAATTAGCTTCTATCTCTAAGTTCTATCTCCTCTCTAGTCTCTCTCTAACTATCTTCTTCTCCAAGCCTATCTTATATTTTCCTCTTCTCAACTAATTTGTCGAGGTTATTACAAATTCAATCCTGGGAGAAACAACCATGGACGAATGTCATTCTCAAGTTGAGAAATTAGTTAAATGGATAAAGAATGTGTTAATGGATTGTGAAGCCTAATTCGAGAATAGTTGGAGAACTTGGATCGAAGTTTTTGGTCGGGTGATGTAAGTTCCAACCGTTACACCCAAAAGTCTCATAGTTGAAACGGTATGGAAGATCAGGTCTTATGTGTTAGGAATTATGTTTTGAAGTTTAATTAATCCAAACCAAGAATTTCAATGACAACAAAAGGAATAAGTGGCGAAATAAACAGACATAACAACTTATACAGGTTCACCTTTAGTGTGAGAGTTTACGTCTTGTTGCTGCAATATATTTCACTATAAATGAATATGAAGATTGTTACACAAGCCCTAACACTAACTAGTCTAACTGTTAATTACTTTCTTATACACGGAACCTCTCAATAACAAAGTCTATCAAGAACAGAAACTACGTTCTTCCAGAATATTAAACCCTAATATTCTTCTCAGGATGATTCTAGCTAAATCTAAATATTTGTGTTTATAAATAAGACAAGTTAAGCTCATAGGAGAACCATTCTAAATATAGCCAAAAGATGAACCCCCACTACCATAGAAAACTAGGCTAAAAGCCCATCGGAACATGCCAAACAATTTCGAAACTCCCAACTAGAACAATTAGATGGTCTTTGATTCACATCTTCTATACCCACTACATTAGCTGGTTAACCATCAAGATGAATTTTCCCATAATCTCTAGGAATGTAATTAACAATTAAATTCCTAACACGAGTGTTATGGAACGAAACTCCAAATCTAATAACCATAGTTTGTGGAACATTCACACGTCTACATAGTTATGTAGAATTAGTCTTCATTCTTGTCCAGACACCAAAATGTGTTACAATTCATTTTCATGTGACCCATTTTGCCACAACCCAACATATGACATTTTCAGACTTATACTTTCCTCTACTTTGTGAGCTATCTCTATTCCAATTTAGTTATTTATTATTTTGTAGTATTAACATATAGTTGAATAGGTCACTAAAATTGACGTGTTCTTAGTAGAAATTATGAATTAGATTAAACAAATGATACATTTTTGTTGAGGTAATTGCTGAAATGGTCCCAGTAAGTGGGTGTCCGTTGCACTTTGGTCCCTGTAAGTGGGACCGATGCGCAAATGGTCCCTGATAGTGTGTAGCTGGTGCGGAAATGGTCCTTATTTTAACGGATCCGTTAGTTTTTAACGTTTTTGATATTTTTAAGGTCATTCTGGGGTGATTTCATGATTTTGAAGAGTTTTGGGCATCCTGGGTCGTGTTGTAGTTTGAAACTTCAAACGGCTATAACTTTGCGCTAGGGTGTCCGATTGGGATGAATTTTATACTGATTTCATGTATTTTATGACCCAGACCACCTTTTCTTATCTGCCATTGGATTTGTCTCGAAAAAATACATGAAATCGATATAAAATTCATCCCAATCGGACACCCGAGCGCAAAGTTATGGCCGTTTAACGTTTCGAACTACAAGACGACCCAGAATGCCCAAAACTCTTCAAAATTATGAAATCGCCCCAAAAATGAACTAAAAAATATCAAAAACGTCAAAAACTAACGGATCCGTTAAAATGGGGACCATTTCCGCACCCGTGACACACTATCAGGGACCATTTGCGCATCGGTCCCACTTACCGGGACCAAAGTGCAACGGACACCCACTTACTGGGACCATTTCAACAATTACCTCCATTTTTGTTACATGTTATATGTTTGACTATTTTCTTTAACATTATATTATTACAGATAATTAGATATACTTCTTAATCCATGTTTTAATAAGTGTTATCTTTTGTTGAAATTGTTATCGAGTTAAAGTCATTATGCATATATACTACTAACAGAGAGATAGAGTTGAAAATTATTTTAGTTAGTAATAAACTCACATTTGAATGAGATGTTCCTATGTAAATGACTATTTATTATATTTAATTATTACAGATTTATGTGTGACTTACCAATTTATTTATATGATGATCCAGTTGTAATAAAACTTAGTACTTATCAATTATTTATATGATGATCCAGTTGCAACCATCATACATGTTTTATCCAAATTCCTGTTCGCTCACCTATGTTTCAAATGGACCCATTCGCTCACTGAAGTATCAAAAAAGGCCACTTTTACCACTGATGTCATAAATAAAGTCAACAACCACAAACGTGCCTACCACGTGGCATTTATTGGAGGCAAATTACTCATTTACTATGTTACTTTTAATTTTTTTTTAAAAGAAGACAAATTAGGGTTTAATAATGTTTGGCTAATTCGATTAGGGCTAAATTTCTCACAATCAAACACTCTGATTGCGCAAAAACCCTCCAAAAAAGTTATAATCAATTTATCTCATTTGCTCGAGTGGTAAGCACATGACCCTGATTTGTCTTTTTCTTAAAATTCAAATTGACATAGTAAATGACTAATTTGCCCCCATTAATGCCACGTGGTGGGCACGTGAGTGGTTGTTGACTTTATTTATGACATCAGTTGTAAAAGTGGCTTTTTTTGTACTTCAGGGAGCGAATGGGTCCATTTGAAACACAGGTGAGCGAACAGGGATTTTGATAAAACATGTACTCCCTCCAATCCAAAAGTAATGTCTTTCTAGACATTTCACACAAATTAAGAAATAATCATTACATTCACACTTTTCATCTATAACCCTATAAAACAATCATTAATAACCCACTTTTCAATCATTGCAGCCTTTTGCCCTATTAATAATGATAACCTATAAAGTCTGAAGTGTTATTATATGAGATCAGTTCATTTTCTTTCATTTGATCATCATACAAAAGTTAGCTACATATGGAGAATTTTAATAGCAAGTATATCATATACGAGAGTTCACTGTGTCACATATTTACATTGAAGCATAGTTTATAAATTATCCACCTACTGATAACTTCAATTAATTATACATTAATGAGTTTTGGGATAAAAAAACAGATGACTTGATATTTCTAAGTGTCACTTGCTAGATCATACAGAAGCTTTGAGATTTAATTTAGCTCAATTTGGATATTGTTATACTCAATTTACATGAGAATTTTGTGAGATTGGCACATTTTGGAAGAAAATTTTTAATTTGAAGCACCCTTCCATTTTCTTTTGCAAAAGTAGCACCCCTTCCTCACAATTTGACTATTTTATACTCGAAATTAAAACATATTACATTCATACCATTTTTCTTCTTCATTCTTCTTCTCTACATTTTATCTTCTTCTCCATCATCTCTTCTTCTTCACCAACCACAACCCCAAATTCAAAACCACCATTACTTTGATCTTTTTCCCCATTTGTTTTTCTTCTTTGCAACCCCACCACCATCAACAACCCCACACCCGAAAAAATCAAAACCACACAAGGGTTTGGGGCGGGGTGGGGGGTGGGGGGCGCGACTTCACATGTTTAGGGGAGAGGGCGCAACTTTCTAGGGTATGGGGAGGGGGGCGACTTCACAAGGGTTGAGGGGTAGGGGTCAATTTCTTATGGATATAGTCGTTGTGGGTTGTTGGGGTAGTTGTTGGTTGTTGTTAGTGAGGTAGGTGGTGATGTGGATTTGTGACGAAGAAGATCAGATGGTTAGAGGTTGTTGTTGGTGAGGTAGGTGGTGGTGCAAAGGATGTTTGTGAAGAAGAAGAAAAAGAGGTGATGGTTGGTGAAATAGGCGGTGGAAAGGATGGTGTTGGTGGGTTTGTAAAGAAGAAGAAGATATGGATGGTGGGTTTAGAAGTAAGAGCAACATAGACATTTCATGAAGATAAAGTGCTAGTGTTTTACAAAAATAAAGGGTGGGTGCCCCAAGTTAAAAAAATGTCATCAAAAGGTGTAAAATATGCTCAAATTCCCCATTTTACACTATATGTTCGAGGATATTGGAAGAATAGCATATATATATATTTTTTTTATAATTAGCGATGAAGATGAGTTTCGAACCCAAGACCTTTTTGGTGACTAGCAAGAGCCTTTCTCACTAGGCTATTCGATTAACTCGGAAGAATAGCATATTTTTAACTCGGAAGAATAACATATTTGAATTTTTTTTTTTTTTAAATTTGGAGCACAAATTTACATTTGTTGGCAAAGTAGCACCAAGAGGCCATGAATTGACTAAAATACCCCTTATAAACTTAGATATTTTAGAAAAAGTTTTTTGTTCGATTTTTTTTTTTTGAATTTTTTTTTCAAATGTCATTTTGATTTTGGTAGTTGTTTGGCAAAATTTTTTGATTTTGGTAATTGTTTCGTAGAAAAGGTTCGATTTTGATAGTTGTTTAGCAAAAAGGTCCGACTTTGGTAACTAAATTGGCTAAAATTTTTGGTTTTGGCAAAAAAGTTGGATTTTCATAAAAACTATGAAAATTGAACACTTTTGCAAAAAACTATCAAAATCAATTTTTTTTTGTCAAAACCAATTTTTTTTCAAAACGAACCTTTTGTCAAAACAATGATCAAAGTTGGACCCGTTTGTGGAACTACCAGAATCAAATTTTTTTGCGAAACTACCAAAATCGAATTTTTAGCCAAAACAATTATCAGAATCGAACCATTTTGTAAAAAAAAACTACGAGAACCGAATCTTGTGGGGTAAACTACTAAATTTTTTTAGCAAACAACTACCAAAATTAAACTTTTTTGTCAAAAAACCTACGAAAACAAACCTTTTTGCAAAAAACGAACCCTTTTTATTAGGAAAAAAAATCAAAAAAGATAGAAGAAAAAACCGAAAAGAAAATCAAAAAAGAAGTCGACAAAAAAAATCGGGAAAAAGATCAAACAAGAAATCGAAAAAAAATTAAAAAAAAGTTGAAAAAAAATTCTAAGAAAAAATTAAAAAGGAAATATCTTAAAAAGAATTGATGTAAGTTTATAGGAGGTAGTTTAATGAGTTCATGCTATTTTGTTAAGAAATCGAAATGTGTACTCCAACTTAATAAAATTTCTTCAAAGATGCCATTCTCCAAAATTTCTCGTATATCTTCTATGTTTTGGTTGTATTTAGTTACATGTTTAAGTTATTAGGTGTAGAAAGTTGTCGGTCGTTGTTTATATTCTTTCTTGAAATATCATTTCTTTTTTTCTCTCCTAGAGTTGACCCTACCAAGAATGGTGATCCAAAGGGTTAGGCGTTGAAGGCTGCCATTATAATACCCGGTCCAAAGTGGGCGATGTGATATGTTTGATATGATTTGATTAGTACTATTCATACCATCAAGATGCATCTTCTTTTCGGTAGCTCAACTCATAAGAACTCCAATGTTAAGCGTGCTTAACATGGGTAATTCTGGGATGGGTGACCCACTGGGAAGTGTCCCGGTGAGCACGTGAGTGAGGACAAAACGTGCTGGAGAGACCCGTGGTGGTTCGTGAGGCCAGTCCATCAAATCAAATAACGTTTCGACCCGGTTTGAGGGGGCGGGGCGTTACAAATGGTACCAGAGCCAGGTTGTCCGGAATTGTGAGATGAGTCTCACACGGATGGTACGGTCTTGGATGTGGATATGGATGTGTGTGTGGCTCAACGAGGACGTTGAGTGTTTAAGTGGGGGAGAGTGTGATACCCGGCCCAGAGTGGACATTTGTTGTGATATGTCTCATACCATCGTGCCATTTAACTCTTAATACTATTTCAACGAGAAATTTAGCAGATTGGCACTTTTTGAAGCATTTTTTTAACTTGGAGCACACCTTCTTTTTTTTTGCATAACACTAGCACACCTTCTCATGAAAAGACTCTTTTGCCCTTAAAATTAAAACAAACTACACTCATACCCTTTTCTTCTCCCCACTTCATCTTCTTCCTCATCCTCTCTTCTTCTTCTTCACCAACCACAACCATCACCATTACAAAACCACCACCACCAACGACAACAACCCCAAGTTCGAAACCACCAATTCAGGAAATAGCAAAAAGATTGCTTTTTTACTCTTGAGTCGCATATAATTTCAGAATTTAGCAAAAAAAATTGCTTTTTTACTCTTGGGTTGGCATATAAATTCAGAATTTAGCAAAAAGATGGCTTTTTTAGTCTTGGGATTTTGTATCAATCCAGAAGTTGGTGAAGTGTTTACATTTGTACTGTTGGGTTTCTATAGATTCAGAAAATAGCAAAAAGATAGCTTTTTGACTG
The DNA here is from genome assembly GCA_003412495.2 of Echium plantagineum. Taxonomy (NCBI): domain Eukaryota; kingdom Viridiplantae; phylum Streptophyta; class Magnoliopsida; order Boraginales; family Boraginaceae; genus Echium; species Echium plantagineum. Next base: position 16,586,124 of record CM016567.1, on the reverse strand, counting down.
TTGGGTTTCTGTACAAATCCGACAACAACCCCGATACCACAGCGGGGGGGCGGGGGGGCGGGGGGGGGGGGGGGCGCGATTTCAAAGGGAGTTTGGGGAGGGAGGCGAGATTCTACAGGGGGTTTGGGGGGGAGGCGAAAATAGTGGTGGTGGTGGTGAAAATAGTGGTGGTTGGTGGTTTGCAAAAAAGAAGAAGAATAGATGGGAATAAAATGAAGGTGATTTGAATTTGAAGTTGTTGGAGGTAATGGGTTTGTGAAGGTGGTGGTGGTGGTGGTTATGAATTGTAAAGAAAAAGTTTTGATGATGGTGGTGGAATGGTGAAGAAGAAAGAAGAAGAAGATGGGGGTTTCATTTAAGGGCAAAATAGACAAATTGTAGGGGAGTGTGCTAGTCTTATGCAAAAAAAGAGGAGGTGTGCTCTAAATTAAAAAAATGCTTTAAAAAGTGCCAATCTGCCAAATTTCTCCTATTTCAACATGTATTATAGTACATGATTCAGTTTTATGTGGGAACAAGCTATGGATAAACCAGGTAGATTGAATGTGAAAGCAATCCGAATGAAGAATAAAAAGACTGACTTTTACATATCACAACATGTTACATATACAAGCGATTTCGGTCAACTTTGACCAAATTAGTTTATTATTTCATAATGATTCTTTTCCAATGTTTATCGACACAAAAAGCGATAGTCAATATGGTTATTATGTTGATATGGGGTTCAAGCAATGAGTAAAGACACCTCATTATATACTTATGATTTTTAGTTGTTGACCTCGGAACTTTCCGATAACATATCTAGTGTGTTTTAAGATAACGGGCAAATGACATCATCGATCATTTACATTTACGAGAATCCTGCGTTCGATCGCTATGTTCAACTTTTGGCTGTTTTCGATCACTCATGTTTGATATTGTTTAAAAACCGAGCCACTCACACGATATTTTGAAGAAGAGAAAAGATTTCTAATCGGTTTTCACCTTTTCTCAGGGTAATTTAGTCATTTCATTATAATTGTCGATGATAGGCTCTCAGGTGGTGGGTTTAATCGGAAGGGGGGAGTGGGAAGTTTGGGTTTCCTCATGCTGATGGAAATGACAACTGGGGTGTCACAAAATATCTCCCATTTGATAGAGATTTTGAGGTTTTGCGGACTGATGGATTGACAATTGGGGTGCGGGGAAGGAGGCGGCGATTGGTGGTGGCAGGGGTTTGAAAGGCGGGAGAGGTGGGAAATATAGTCTCGGGCCAATGATGTGGATAATTGGGTAGCGAGTAAGGCGTTTGTGGCGTCTGATGGGCGGAGGAATGATAGGAGAGGAAGAGGTTTTGAGACAGGTGGTGGAGGTACTGATTTTAAGAATTGGATGAAGAAGAAGTGAGTGTAGAATGAACACGAGGGTTAGAAGTTTGGATGAAGAAGAATTGGATGAGGAAGAAAGAGGAGGGTCATAAATGACTAAATTGCTCTTGTAACAAGCATCAAAAATCCCTTTTTTATGACCCTCCTCTTTCTTCCCCTTTTTTATATATAAAAAAATGCGTGAGTGGCTCGTTTTGTACACAATACTAAACATGAGTGATCGAAAACAAGCAAAGTTGAATCATAATGATCGAACGCACAATTCTCGTAAACGTGAATGATCGATGATGTCATTTGCCCTTGTAAATTGTACTAACTTTACATTGTGATAATATAGATATTTATTCCGAGGCGAACCAAGAAAGTCTTGATAATGTAATAAATTACTCCCTCCATCGCTTTTATAAGAACCCTTTGTCTTTTTAAAGTCAAAGTTTGAATAATTTGACCATGAATTCTCATTAGTTGATTGAAAAAAAATAGTCATATGAGATCTTGTTAGTATTGTTTCCATGTATATTTTTGAAATATCAACTTTTTATAATTATTACGCGATTAAAATTAGAGATATTTGCATTTTAAGTCGTGTCTTGGTCATCGTGAAAAGTCAAACTCCTCTTATCAAAAGTGATGGAGGGAGTATTTTTATTTGTTCATTCCAATCAAAATTACTCTCTCCATTCCTAAACGATCGTCACATTTTGATTTTTCATGGTCAACAAAACACGATTTAAATCATAAATATCTCTTATTCTACATCCAAAAAAATTATAAAAAGTTGATATTTCAAAAAATATATATTGAGACGAATCTAACAAGATCTCACAAGACTATATTATTTCTTATCGTTTAATGAGAATTTATGATTAAATTTCTTAATGTTTGACCAACAAAAGTCAAAATGTGACAATCTTTTAGGGACGAAAGGAGTACTACTAAGCAAGCTACCTCATGTTCTAAATGCTCTTTCTCACCTTCTTCTAGTTTGACCTCAACACCTAAACTGGTAAACAAAAAACACTGGATATCATTATATAAAGACTCTATATGTCATTGACTTTGTGTCTTCTACATTGCTTAAAAGAATATAATTAGGAAAAATAAAAAGTTGAGAAATAATAGAAGAGTTCGTTTTGAGAAAATCAACTTGTGGCCTATGTAATGAATGCTCAGTTACTAGTATTACCTCAAGTCATCCTGGTGATGATGATACTAATTAGCTCCTTAAAAACCATATCAGCAACCGAAAAAACTGCTATAGGAAAGCCTGGTTGCGACGATCATTGTGGGGAAATAGCCATCCCGTTTCCATTTGGGACACGGGATGGTTGTTACCTGAACTTGCTATTTCGAGTTGTCTGTGTCTACCACGACGAGACTAATGACCCCCCGGAGTTGATGTTGTGGGATATTAGTAGTAATGGAAGTATCACACACATATCGATGGAAGGTCAATTAACGATGTTGATGGCTGTTAATAGGAGATGTTACAACAGGTCTGGTGAATTAACCACTGATTTGATGGACCCTTGGATGAGGTTGAATGCTCCAGGTTTCACGATTAATAGTACCGCGAATATGTTCACCGTGGTTGGCTGTTCCGATATAGCCTATTTTGAAGGGAGCAACATTTTAAACAGTCAGAAGTATAGGACTGGCTGTATGACATTTTGTCAATCTGCTGCTGATGTGATCAATGGATCTTGTTCAGGTTTAGGATGTTGCCAGGCGTCGATCCCACCAGGCCAGTCGGGGGTCAACATATCAATGGATAGTTCTTTTAGTCATTCAAATATATCGGATTTTAATCCATGTGGATATGCTTTTGTTGTACAGAAAGATGCTTTCAGGTTTTCATCTGCAAATCTTACAAATATGATCGATTCACCAACGCTCCCTATGGTGATAGATTGGGCTATACTTGATTGGGATACAACGGCCAGGGAAGTTGATTTTTATACGGCAGCCAGGACATGCGAAGCTGCCAGGAAGAACGTTTCTCTCTACACGTGTAAGGGAAATACTTCTTGCTATGAGCCTCAAACCTCGATTGGATACCGTTGCTCTTGTCTTCCAGGTTATGAAGGTAACCCCTACCTTGATGGCGTTAATGGTTGCACAGGTACTTCTCTAATTTATCATAATCAATATATTATAGTGTATATGTACAAGAAGTCAGTACATAGGTGATCCTTTTTGTTAATCCTTTTTTGTTAATATCACAGACACGGATGAATGCCAAGATAACGTCCACAATTGTGCAAAGGATAGCGAGTGTTACAACACTTTAGGTAGCTATGAGTGCAACTGCAGGAAGGGGTACCGTGGTGATGGAAGAATAGACGGAGAAGGATGCATACATATGGCCGATGATAGTAGTAAATTTTACAAACTTGTTACAGGTACTTATTTTCTGGAGAAATGATAACCTTCGATATAATCTTGAAGTCTTAATTGACGGATAAAACTTTTTGACATATGCCATATTTGATCCTATAACAGGAGCTTCTGTGGGAGCTCTGAGCATAATTATAGCTACGGTTTGGTTATACTTTTGGTTCAAGAGAAGAAAATCGATGATTATGAGGGATAAATTTTTCAACGACAATGGCGGGATGCTATTGAAGCAACAGTTAGCAACACAAGGGAGTGGTAATGTAACAGTTATCTTTTCGATCCACGAGCTCAAAACAGCCACCAACAATTTTGATAGTAACAAGATCATTGGTGAGGGAGGATTCGGGACAGTTTATCATGGAAATTTGGGCGGTAATCGTGAAGTGGCTATCAAGAAATCTAAACTGATAGATCGTACTCAAATTGGGACGTTCATCAATGAAGTAATTGTACTCTCCCAGGTTAATCACCGAAATATTGTGAAATTATTAGGTTGTTGTCTTGAGTCTGAAATTCCGTTGCTAGTTTATGAGTTCATTGATAATGGTACTCTCTTTGATCACATACATGACAATGGAACGACATCTAAGCTTTCGCTAGAACAGAGATTAAGGATAGCTTTAGAAACCGCAGGGGTACTGTCGTATTTGCACTCTGTAGCTTCACCTCCTATAATCCATAGGGATATCAAATCTAGGAACATACTTTTAGACAAACACTACATAGCAAAAGTGTCGGATTTTGGCGCATCAAGGTTAGTTCCATTGGATGAAGCTCAGATATCGACGATGGTGCAAGGTACATTGGGATACTTAGACCCTGAGTACATGCTAACAAGCCAACTTACTGAGAAAAGTGATGTCTACAGTTTTGGGGTACTTCTCATCGAGCTTCTTACAAGCAAGAGAGTTGTATCTTTTGACAGACCTGAAGAAGACAGAAGCCTCGCGAATTATTTTCTTTCCGTTCTGAGAAACAAAAGGCTGTTGGAGATATTAGATGGAAACATAGTTGATGAAAAGAATGTGAATATGCTGGAAGAAGTTGCCAATTTGGCTAAAAGATGTGTAAACGTCAAGGGCGAAGACAGGCCAACGATGAAAGAAGTAGCGATGGAACTGGAAGGAACATTGAAGCTATCGAAACTCAAAAAAGAGCTAAAGGAAGAAGAGATGGAACCACTGTTAGTATTTGAATCAAGGAATTTTGGATTTGTGCGCAATGATACCACCTCTACTCATTGTCTTTATGGTGACATGAGTGAACTTATGCATCTCGAAAAAGGAGGTGGACGCTAATGGCTTGTGACTCACTTCATTCTAAATTAATTTTAAGGGTTAATCCTAGCCATAGCTATACAATTTACCGAAGCAGTATGATTTTGAAATTGTATACGGCATGGGCAGATGAACCAAGCGAGTACATGACAGGATTGTCTCATATATAGATCTGTGAAGTGAAGGCTGTCTGAACTACAAACAAGTTTGTCTTGTGGAATTGGTCGACGTTCAGACCTCTCACTGGATGTATTATTCAGATATGAGATATTAGATACAAAAAATAGCGAAGTGATTAAGAGCACAAAAATATTGCCATAGCTAGATTGCAGATCATCTAATTTATCTAATATGTACAATCGCGGTCTATTTCTACGAATAATACATAACAACAATACAAACGATACTTAATCCCGGTTGACATAAACATACAAACGATACATAATCGCGGTTGACATAAACTTGTACTGTTATTTCAATTCCAGTACCACAGCCCGCCTATAGCACAAGCGTACAGGACATGTGCGAAAAGATAAATCACAGGAAATGAGATTAAGGTCCGAGCTATTACTTAGAACTTGAAGCAGAACTGTCATGATCCTTTTTACTGAGAACTGAGATAGGTGATGGCGGATCGCTGAAACCCTTCAGGAGGGCGACATCGTCCACCACAATCTCCACAACCTCTTCATTATGCATGTTCAGTTCGTGGTGTTGAACATCTCTAAGAGACTCGAATACCTCCTGCATAGAAGGCCTCATATCTCTCTCCTGTTGCAAGCACCGAAAAGCTAGCTCTGCGACTACAGTGATCATCCTCCGCACAGAGCCATTTGTTTTAAACCCAAGACTTTGATCAACGAGTTCATCCAGGGCACGACTCTGGATTTTGTTGACTGCCATATTCGCCAAATTGATATCATGCTTGTGTCTATTGGTATCAACAGCCTCGAGTGATGATATTAGCTCAGCCAGGACCACGCCAAAGCTATAAACATCACTTTTTTCAGTAAGCTGGTATACCTGGTAATACTCGGGATCAACATAGCCAGGGGTACCTTGAGGAGCGGTTGAAACATGAGTGACATTAGTTGGAAACAATCGAGATAATCCGAAATCAGCTACTTTCACAGTGAAATCATTGTCTAGAAGGATGTTCGTGGTTTTGACATCACGGTGTATGATTTTTGAAGAGTGTAGATAGGCAAGTGCATCAGCCGTCTCAACCGCTATCTTGAGTCTAACCGGCCATGACAGCAGACCAGAGTTGGCTCTTTTTCCATGTAAATGATCTGCAACTGTTCCATTAGGGATATACTCATACACAAGAAGAAGATCCGGGCTCCTTTTCGATGTACATCCAAACAGTTGCACAAGGTTTTGATGTCTAAGTTGAGCCAGAATTTCGACTTCATTCATGAACTGCTCTACACGTTTAAAATTGTTTTCATATAATCGCTTAACTGCCACCACACGGCCGTCAGAAAGAGTTCCTACACAGATCATGACGACGAATCTTTAAATAATTTAACTATAAAATATTTAATTCTAAAATAGGTATATCTTGTTACCAAACTTGTGATATTAAAGTTTCGTAATGATACCATGATACACAGCGCCAAATCCACCATCCCCGAGTTCTCTAGAAGAGTCGAAATTATTTGTGGCTGCTTGGAGGTCATTATAGTTGAATATCTGCACCCCAAAGTAGGTGCTTCCACGCCCAATGTCGGACTTCGGGATGCCTTTGTTTAACAACTTTGCAGGTGGGGAGATTAAGGGGTTGCTCGATGTAATAGTTTTAAGGTCTCTACTTTCAGTATCGTTTGAAAGGGAAGCCTTTGAAGCTATCGCGCTCTTCCTCCGCTGCCTTTTACATATGAAGCACCACCCTATCCCAATGAGAGCTATAGCAGCACCTGCAATACTAAGCCCTGGAAACGAAAGCAGCAGTAAAAGTTTCTTAATAAACTAAAATCGTATGGGAACAAACGCTAATGTGGTCGAAGGGTGAGACTGTACCTACGGTAAGAGGAATCTTAGTCTTGCTTTTTCCTGAAACGTCGAACATTTTAAAGAGTTAGAAGGTGTAACTAGAGAGACTAACACTAAAAAGCATTAGTGTGCAAGTTTATCAGTAGCTCGAAATCTCAAGATACTAAAACTAGTAGTATTATGACAGGATCTTGTGAGTATCCATGTTCCATACCACAAGCAATACAGATTCATAAAAGGGGCCTCGGAATCGTAACTAAAATCAAAGCAACAAACAGCAAAACTTATATTTCTCAGAAAGAGATGAGACAAGCATTTCTGATGAAGATGATTATACTACGTATTTAAATTAGTCAAAGATTTAAGCAAGGTGGCAATCGTTGCAGTCAAACCTGTAACATATCCTGTTGGACTAGATGCAAACAGTTAGAATTCACCACACGCTAAATCACACTCCAACAAGAACATCAAAAGTGCATGATACTAACAAACAGAGTGGGACTGTCATGAAAATTATGATGGCCAACCGAGCATATCCCATAAGCGTTGTACACTAATGCAGTACTGTCACTGAGATAACTGTTATTCATGCCAGCATCCTCAATCAATCCCATTTGTGAACCGTTTTCTTGAGAGCTTATCTATTACCTTTCGAAGAGGAACAGTAGCGTCTGCCTAACTTTAAACTAAGTTCTGATACAAAAGTCTGTTACTAAGAGATTTAGACCCTGAAGGAGATTGGTATAGCTGGACTACCTAACCCAGCAAGAACTATTAAATGATGGCAGAAACGTAGAAGCACGCGATAAAACACATACCATTACAAGCTTCGGGGTATTGTCCATCACTACAAAGGCAAGCAAATGAATTTGTACTGCTATCATATCCACATCGACCACTTGATTCAGTACATTTAGTACAGAGTGAATTATTGGCAAACCATTGCAACCCGAAACCAGAAGTTAGAGCTGTCCTCAATGCACTTTCACTAGACGGAGGTGTAATCAGATTTTGAGCTTGATCTGCACTTACTGGAACAACAATACTGTTGGCGCATTCCACTAAATCGCTAAGAGAAGAATTGCTAGATATAAAGAAACTTAAGCCCGGATTGCAGTTAAATTGGAAAGGCAAAGCTGATGGTGTGCCAAGGAAAGAACATCCATAGAAGATTGTGAAAATCCGGTCAGACTGGGTAAAATTAAACAGGTTGAAATCCAAGGTTGTATTATCGAATTGCGTTGGACAAGGGGAGCTTAACAAGTCTTCTCTAGCCACCGTGAAATTATCATTCTCTACTTTCAATACACGATACAATATTGAATTGATAGTGATCTGTGGAACGTCATCCTCACATTTTAGCTCGAAGTCTGGATGGCCACAAAACGCAGGCCGGTCTTTCCCCCAGAAGGGATATTTATCAGTCTGAACATTTCCGCACTGGAACACCTGCTCACCACACTTTTCGAAGTTTTCGTAGGACTGGGAGGCAGAAAACTGAGAATGGTTGATCAGGCTGATTAGAAAGGCCAACAGAAACCATCCTAATGGACGAAAGGGCGACATTCGTGCCACTTCTGATATAAAACTAACTCAACTCGAATTATGGAACTCGATAAAAATGGTTATGTATTAGTGAACGTAGAGGTTGATGAACGTAGTGTTTATCTTTCAAGAGAAACGCACCAAGCAAACCACCAAGTTTGACCACATGAAACAACAACATAAAATATTTCCTTAAATAGAAAAACGAAATTGTTGTCAAAGTCAAAGGTTCAGTGCTACAAATCTACAACTAACCCAACTACACGGCTTCCAGATGTTTGCCAGAGAAAAATATGATAAAAGAGGTTAAAATCGAACTAGGATTAAATTTTTCTGGTCGACGATCATAATATAAAAAATTTAATTTAAACTAGTCATGTTAATAACGAAACAGGTTCAAAATTTTCTAATTATAGTGACAATAGGGAAACGCCCTTAGTTGCGGCAATGCTCTCATAGTGTTGGCCAAACCATAACGATTTTCAACAAACGAATAGAAATTTAAATATACTACCTCCGTCCCTAAATGATTATCACATTTTGACCTTTCATGGTCAAATTATAAAAAAATTAATTATGAATTCTCATTAAACGATAAAAAATAATATAATCATATGGGATTTTGTTACGTCTCAATATATATTTTTGAAATATCAACTTATTTTAATTTTTTTGCTTGATGGATATTTATGTTTTAAATCGTGTTTTGTTGACCACGAAAAATCAAAATGTGACAATTATTTAGGGATTGAGGGAGTATAAGTTAGCAAGTATTCCCTCAAAGTCAAAAAGATTTTCAATGGTTAAAATTACACGTTTTGTAATGTTCGTTAACAATGAACATTTTTATTTCAATTAGATTAAAGTGCAATAAAATATTGTTTTTAATCTATTTTCGTCAAATATTAGTCAACATCTTATGACCACTTAGTTCAAAAAATCAAACTTACAAATATCAAACATCAAAAATTCAGAATTGTTGAAAAAAATTGGGATGAAGGGAGCCTTTCTATGTTAGTAATGGCATGCATGCTAATGATGAAGTTTTCCTTAATAATACTCGACTCGACGTTGTGACCGGGTGATCTGGTATTGGCTTGGTAGTTTGTTCCCTAACCCGAATCAATTCATTATCGAGTTATATCTGGGTACAAAGAATTGCTCGATATTCGAAACGGTCGGGTAATTTTCGGACTTTATCAAATATATCGCACCTACCATCCATTAAAACTTGACTCATTTAAAAGGTGACACATTTTTATGCAGCTCAAGATATTCGGACGATACTAAGACATAAAACCCGACTTGATGTTTAACTGAGTGATATCATCGTAGGACACTTGCAAAAAGAATTGTTCGATATCGAAAACAACCATGTAATTATCGATTTGATAAAGCGCTTATCCAGTCAAGTTACCTGGTAAACCTATTGTAACCCGACTCAATAACAATACTAGTTATGGGAGAGTCGAGCAACCCCAACCACATAGGTCAGTTGGGGTTGACTACGTTGACATTGGAGCTTGTATGTAAGCACCACAGCGTTGCAAGCGAGCTTGCTCAACTTCGGATATTGTTAATATTTTGGTAATATAAACTAGGGTTAGAGTGATAGGGGACTTAACCTATGTTTGCCAAATGTTTCCAATCGATCATCTATGATTTAAAACGTTCCAGTCGATCACCTATGTTTCAAAAGTATTCAGTCGATCACTCATTCTGTTAACTAACTGTTATATATATGACACGTGACTTGCACGAGACTTTTTCGGGGGCATTTTACTAATTTCACACGCTACTATGTTTGTTAATGGCCGCAACAGTCATATATAATTGTTAAATGTTTCCAGTCAATCACATGTGTTTTAAAGTGTTCTATTCCATCATCTACATTTCAAATCTAAAATGGATTTCACTTGGTGACTTCGTTAACATTTCCGTCAAACCCCCGTTAAATCGATCACAGGCTTGACAAATGACATTTACTACTTCGTATAACTTTATTTTTAATTGATTAGTTATTTATATCAACATAGTTACTAACGACATAATGTACATAATTTTGTACCTGAACATTTATAATAATTTTATATGGGCAAATTAGTCACGCCACCTTATAAACTAACCAAACCCACATAAACTAACCAAACCCACTAACTCAACCTCGAATTGTAAACCCAGCGCTATTAAATATCTATTTCAAAAATTTATTAAACACCTTTTCACATTCTTTTTCACCAACCATCCCTTTCTTCAGTGCCAACTTAAACCACCACCAACAACAAGGAGGGGTGGGGGTCAAAATCAGGCAAGGAGAGGGGCGGGGGGCTCGAAATTGAGCAGGGAAGGGAGTGGGGGGTTGAAATCGGGCAGGGACGGGGGTGGGGGACTCAAAATCGAGCAGGGAAGGGGGTGGGGTCTCAAAATCGAGCAGGGAAGGGGGTGGGGGCTCTAAATCAGGAAGGGGAAGGGGGTAGGGGACTCAACTGATATTCTACAATAAGATACCTTCAGTACTCCCTAGAGCGTTAAGCGTACCCTTTTGCAGTAACGAAACATATACGACATCATCAAGAAATTAGAAGGAATGGGTCGTACCTGAGGTTTTGAAGGTAATAGAAGTCCCTGTTAGTTTGTTTTTTTGTTTCCCTTTTTTGGTTTGGATCTCCAGTAGTCTACTCCGACGTTTGTTTTGATTTATCAAGTACATTATGATCCCATTGTTAGCAGAGAGCGCTTCCAAAATGACAAGATATAAGTTCTTGCTTATTCGAACGAAGACTATATAGTATCTGCTATTCAAATCTCAAAATCGCGTAGTAATATACTAACAGTTTAGGTTAAACATGTTAGGCAAATAAGATAATGGTCTTTTCGGCAATGCCTAATCAGTTTGTTACACAATACTGGTATCTTTTGTCGAATAAAACACTGAATTTCGTATGCAGTATAGTAAGGCAGAATGCAGTTCAAGTATGCTTACCCGATACTGACTCTGCATCGTTTCCTGGTGTCTTTCCATCACTAGTATCGTCTAAATTATCATTGACAGCTTCTGCGGGAACCTGAAAGCGTTCCTCCTCTGCTGCATCTCGCAACTTAAGGCACATGCTGGACTCAGAAGTCTGATCTTCACATAAACAAGTAAACTGTGTCGATGTTTGATTAAATCCACAACGACCACCAGAATTCTTGCACTCATTACAAACCGAACTATCCACTTTACTCCTGATCTCAAACCCCTGACTCAAAAGTCTCGCGAAATCAGCAGTTCCCTGGAAAGACGTGTTCGTAACAGGAACTGTGACGCTGGCTAGACAATTTCCAGGGCCATGAACGCCTTGAACAATATAAGCGTTGCTATAACTAGTCTCATCAACATCACAAAAAAACAGATTAGAAACCTCCCCCGAAATTTCAGGGCATCCATATAAAATCGTTACATTCTGATAATTATTCGATGAATGCTCAAAGAGCCTTGAATCAAGAGTTGTGCTCACAAAATTGTCATCTTCGCAGATATCTTCAGTCAGATCTTCTCTGGCAATTGAGATAGTTTGAGACTCTTGGTTGATACCCAAAACTCGATATGTAACCCCCGTCATCTCCATAGTCGGTATACCATCATCACATTCTAGCTCAAAACCAGGGTAACCGCACTCAGGGGGGCGAAAACCACCGTAGAAAGGATAATCAACGCCTGTGAGAGACCCACAACTGAACAGAACGCCGCAAGCTGCATACTGGGATGCAATAATCAATGACAAATGGTTTAGAAACAAGAACATGAAAATGTTGAGAATCGGTTTAGTTGAAGAAGTTGAGCGCTCCATAATATGAAATTTTTTTTTATCTTTAGAGGAAATAGTTAATGAAGTATGTTGAACACCTACTCAAGAGTGTTTGAGAAAAGGAAATTATAGGAGTTGAGAACTAAAAGTCACCAACTTATCATTTAAACATAATAAATGTGACAATTTCTTGTTAACCACTGCTTTATGTAATGGACCTTACGTATAGGTATAAAAAAGGTTTAATCGCAATCTTAACGAGTATGTCGTTTCCTGTCCTGGGGAGTCGTGAGGAGGTAAATCACGAGATATATGTCAGATGGCCAAGGGACTTGAGGTTGTCCAATAACCACTTCCACAACAGATTCTGCCTCATATGGGACTCGAACCCACGTGCTGCAGAAGAGGCAAGACGTGATGCTATTCAGTCCAAGCCTTTCATCACTTGACCTGTGCCCCGGGACACCTTACGTATAGGTATGAAGTAAGCAAGAAACCATAAATAAAGATGGTCAAGTTGGAATAAGCTAAGTGAGCTAGGGACTATAAGATCATAATAAGTTCAGTTTTCCCCACCAAAATCTTTTTGATCGAGCCCATCACATGCAGCTTGTCTGATACGATTTATGTCATTAGCATTGTTTGGAGGCTATTATGTTAGCTCGAAATTTACCCAGTAGACGCTCGTTCAATAGAATGCCGCTGGTCTCCATTAAAAGAAAAAGACGTGTGCTAAATTGTTTGTGGCGTTTAAAAGAGTTTGATTATGAACTGAGACACTTCAAATCCATTAGTTTTGACTTTATCATTTTACTTGCATGACTTAACTTTGCAAGTTGGTCCGTCGGACTCATTTTGATATTCTATTTTTTTGATAGATAGAGATAATACTATAACAAAATCAAAGAGGGAGGATATACCCTTTCCCCTCTAAGTACTGCCAGAATAGTACATAGTCTGGATCATAAGCATAGTGATTAGATGAAATATTACAAAAATTGAAGAACTGAAATCTTTCATTATGAAGATCAGACAAAATTGTTCTCCAAAGTAGCATAATATTAGTCGATCCGCTCCTCTCCCAACAGAGCTTCCATTTCCTAGTCATAAACTGCATTAACGTTCTCTTGTTGAAATAGTGATTGTTCCATCTTTTAACTGTAATAGTAAATAATATACATTTTATTAGCTTTATAATGGAGCTCATCAATTTGGATTATTGAAAGTAATAATATTATTGAATGAATTATTAAAATATTATGTCCTCTATTTATACAACACAAAGGTTATCTAGGTTACAATAATATACCTTGTACAATATATGAAATATATACCCTAATACACCAGCGCAGTCGCAGCTGGAGGAGGACGGACACTGAGACTGTCTCGAAAATTATTAAATAATATATGAGGTCGGCCTTTGTTGAATATATCCGCAATTTGGTAGAGGGAGGGAACATGGAGAACCCGAATATGACCAAGGGCGACCTTCTGCCATACAAAATGTATAAGAAACCAGAGAACAGGTGGAAGATCTATACAAGTGTATCCCATAATCTAGAGTACCCTGTGAATACCGAAGCACTTGTTTGAGTGCTAGCATGTGAACGGTCATGGGAACATGCATATGTAGACAAATCTGCTGAACTGCGTATGAAATATCTCGTTTTGTGAATGTAAGATACTGCAAGGCACCGGCTAAGCTCCGAAATAAAATAAGATCATCACATGGTAAGCATGAGTTACTGCTGAGTTTGGATTTTGTATCAACAGGGGTAGATGATGCATTACATGAAGCCATGCCAGCTTTGCACATGATGGACTCAGCATACTTTTGTTGGGATAGAAAGAGACCACCTGCATGATGAGACACTGCAATACCCCAAAAATAGATGAGAGTGTCAAAGCCTGTCGTAGCAAATTCATTATTAAGAAGTGTAATGAGGGACCTGCGTAGTTTCTCAAATGAAGATGTTAGTATAATATCATCAACACCAGGGGTAAAACCAGGATGAAAAGTCAGTGGGGGCTAAGTTGAAATAAAAATAAGTTTGGAGTTAAACAAAATATAACAAAAATAAATTATAAAATTATCTAATAGATATTCTACAAGCTTTTATTCTATCATAATCATCGATAATGCTATCGTTAAAAAGACTTTTAGCAATTTAACATTCAATACAAATGGAGTTAATCGAATAGCCTAGTGGAAAAGACTCTTGGTAGTGACCCCAAAAGGTCCTGGGTTCGAAACTCACATCTATCGCTAATTTACAAAAAAAAAAAACATTCAATATAAATGACCAAAGAATCTGAAAGATATCTATCATCCATCTTGTTTCGAACATCCATTGTGAGACGATTCATACCAATAAATACTTGTACAATTGTTGCGGTTAGAAAGTGTAAGAACAAGCCAAATTCAATCCAACAAGTTTAAAAGACTTTTGATTTTGCTTTAAAATTAATTATGCTATAATAATTGATTAACTCATATTTTAATTGATTTTGATTATATTTTAATTGATTCTTAAAATTAACCACAATAAAAAAAACAAAAAAACAAAACAAATTAAACTTTATTATCAATTAACAACTAATTGATATTTTAATTGGTTAATAACGATAATATAGTTTAATTAGTATAATAAAAATCTATTGAATAAACCATATGTAATTATATTCATATATCATATACAGACAAATGGGCTACTCTTATTATAAATTCAATTAGCATAATAAAATCTAATTAATAAAGGATTTTACCGTCCATATCCATTAATGAGCCATTGACTCATTTGTAGCAGAAATAAGAAGTTGCTTGTGGGATTTGATCCTTAGACCTCTTACATACATAATATACAACTTAATCATTGAGCTATGACATCATTTATGATGTTTGTGTATTGGTATTGATAAAATAATTATATTATTCAATATCTATCACTATGCTACCACTTGAATTATAATTCATTAAGTTTGGTATTAATAAAGAACTATATTCATCATTATATAACAAATTAGTTAGACAAATATTTTTCTTAATTATATTATAAAATTTGTTCAATGTTAACATTTTCTTTATAAGATATTCTTTAGTGTTAATTATATTACAAAAAAACAATAAATTTGCATTAATATACATAATTTAATTTATAATGTGTTCAAAAAGTAGTACATAGTTTAATTCGATTTCAAAGTATTATATAAGTGTTTATAAAATGCATTAGTATATAGTAATACATCTTGTATTTTTAATAGTATTTAACATTAAACAATTTTTATAAGCATTTTAAAAGATAATGTGTTATAATATTAAATAATATGTAATGTAATACTACACTACATTTATTATTTTAAAGAATAATATGTAATGTAATCTTATAATTTTATTTAGATTGTAGATAATATTATTAATTATACCACAAAAATGAACAACTAGTCATGTTGGCATAATGGTAAGTACATATATCTCCCCTTTAGCAACCAAGGTTCAATACCCTCTACCATCACTTTCTTTTTAATACAAACACAACTAAAACTCTAATAAGCTTCTGTTCTATACGGTATACCATGTAACACAACCAGGCCTGCCGGGCCGGGCATTCAGGGACTTTGGAAGGGCGCCGAACTGGGCCGGGCCCGGTTGGGCCCGGTTCGTTTAACACGTCTACTCTCCACATGTGGTAGCTCTCAATTCTCAAAAAAAAAGCGGCCACCAGGTTTGGAACCAAACACACACGGTATACCTTGTCAACCAGGCCTGCCGGGCCGGGCATCCGGGGGCCGAACCGGGCCGGGCCCAGTGGCATAACCCACAGGCCCCTATTTGGCACCTTAATAATGGGTTAGGGCTGGGCCGGGCCCGCGGACGGATCGGTTGGGCCCTGTTCGTTTAACGCGTCTACTCTCAACATGTGGTAGCTCTAAATTCTCAAACGAAAAAAAAAAAGAAACGGCCGCCAGGTTTGGAACCTTGGTTGGTTCTGTGAATAGGTTAGGGGGGCCAACTGAACTAGTTCAACGTTTTATCTAGAAATTTTGTCTATTAGCTATGTTATTTTTCGAAACTCAGGGTGGGCCATGGCCCCGCTACCCCCCTGCTTCCACCCTCATCAACACACAATAATATATAAGCAGTATAACTCCTCGACAAAAATACAAATAGAGAATTATCACAGGCATTGTGAACGAAATCAATAGAAGAGACAAATTCAGCAAACCGTTGATACCAAGCCCGAAAGGCCTGCTTAAGGCCATATAGAGATTTATATAACGACACACAAAATCAGGGTGAGAAGCATCCTGAAAACCCACTGGTTATAGTACATGTACACAGTTTTATGTAGTTGACCATGCAGAAAGCGTTTTTGGCATCCAACTGATGAATGGACCAAGAGTCGGGCAACACCAATGTGAGTACAGTACGAATAGTGGCTGGTTTAACCACAAGACTGAATGTATCACAACAATCAATGCCATCCCCTACAAGACGAACTTTGTAACGCTCAAAAGAACCATAAGATTTAAACTTATGTCGAAAAATCCACATAGAACGAATAATATTAACACCTGAAGGACGCAGAACTTACTCCCATGTATTATTTTTAATTAGAGCATCAAATTCGTCATGCATAGCCATTTTCCTATTAGGATCATTAGAGCCACAATGGGCTTTTTTGGAATAGGGCATAACGATGTACTACTGTGAAGTATGTTCTTGGGGTTCGGTTTAAAAATGTCATGGGTACTTCGTGTTCTTGGTCTAGAGGGTGAAGTATGTGACATGACTAGGGGCTCTGTGGGTTGTTATGGAGAGGGAATGGATTGGGGAAGTAACGCCCCGCCCCGGAAATCGGGTCGGAACGTTATTAAAATTGTGTTCATATTACTGAAATTCACAATTTCAATTTTAGGCTAATCGTTGTTACTATTACTCGGGAGAAAATATTAATACAAGAAAGCTTAACGACTATTGCCATTATCTATCAAAAAAAAAAAAGCTTAACGACCTACCTGAGCTTGACTCGAGGACTAAACCATACTTCCCCTCAAATCTAATCACCCAATTTAGAAATAAGTGTTCATCAACTGATGTCTGAATTCTGAACAATAATCAGTAAAAGAAGGCCTCCCCAAAGGTTGTTGAAAATTTATATTGATGTAATCATCTTACCAACCATTACATAGTCACGAGAAATTTTCACCAAACGATAGAACTTGATCTACAGCCAGAAACTCACAACTGACCTTCATTAATCCATCATGTGATGCACCAGAAAAGACAAATACAAACATACATCCTAAGATACATAACAACAGAGAAAAAAAATGCTGGCGCGCGTTAATTGCACGCAGCCTGAGGTCTACTAATTCGCACTTAACGAGTAGCTGGTGTGGGTGCTATGTCGCGGAATCTTTCCCATTATACGTCAAGAAGCAAGTTTGTCGACTATGCCATGAAGCTTTCTCTCCAAAATTTCAGAAGCAATTTGTCCCATCATGTGGTAAAATGACAAGAGATCTGACAACTGATCTTCTGACATCTTTCCCATTATACGTCTCGCTAATTTTTCCTTCTCTCCGTTCAACTTCAAAATCTCCAAATAATGTGATGCATTCCTCACTGTTGCTCCCATTTGCTTAAGCCTTTTTTCTTGTTGCAAGCTCAATGCAGTATTCGACTGCGTGCACCAGAAATGTACATACACGATAATTAATAAAACCAACTGACAATAGCGGAACAACTAAGTGCTTTCTTCATTTAACGAAATAATATGTATAAGTACTATCGAATCTACCTCAAGAAATTCGGCTCCAGCTTCAAGCTCAGATTCTTTAAGTTGAATGTTGCTGTGGCCTCCATACATATTCCTAGCTACAGAAAAGCTCCTTACAATTATTTTCCTCTTCTTTTCCATTTCTTGATCGAGCTTTATCGTTTTCGGTACACTCGTTAGACTAATAAGCTTTTTCTGATATCCCACAACAGATTTCACAAATGCCTACACATTTCAAACTTCATAAGATATACAAATATTGAAACATAGAGATAATATCAAATTCCAAATACCTCAGAACCATTTTTACCTGATAAGCAAAACCACATCCAGGATAATCGAATTCTTCAGAATCGTTTTTCCTCATTCGTTCGGGATGAAACTGAAGCCCCATAATGAACTTACCCTCTTCAGGATTATAAGCATCAGGATCATAAAACGCTTCGATCAAACCATCGGGAGCAAACGCCATCGGGACAAATCTTTGAGCTAATCTTTTCACCCCTTGATGATGATAGCTATTCACCAAAATCTCCATTTTCGCCTCTTCCAACGATTCTCGAAACCATTCATGTAAAGGTGTTCTCTCTACAACCTTAACCACATGTCTATGCCCATCATAATCATCATAATTTATATGCATAACTTTTTGATCTTCATCTACATTTCTTGATATCTCTTTACCTATATCTTGATAAAGGGTCCCTCCACTTGCAACATTTAGCACTTGTGACCCCCTACAAATTCCTAGGTAAGGTATGTTTCTTTCAAGACAAAGCTTAGCTAACCTCATTTCAATGGTGTCTTTTTCTTTGTCTATTGTTGTATCACTCACATGTAATCTCCTAATTTCTTCCATTTCTTCTTGAGATAAATTGCTTCCATCCTCTTGATAAAGAGATGGATCAAGATCTTCTCCTTCACATAAAAGAACTCCATGAATTGGCTCAAAACTGTCTAGTAACATATGCACTCCTGAAACTCTTGGTACTATTACAGGGACTGCTCCATAGCTTACAATGAGGTCTAGGTGATATTCACCTTCATAAAAAACCAAGAAAGTCCCATCAAAATTTACAAATACCAATAAATAAATAACAAATACCAATCGAAAAGGTGCACTTTAGTCCTTTTTTTACGAAGATATTAAATTTCGATGGCAATAGCGGCAAAATAGAAGTATCAACATTTACATATTTATATTTCTCAAAGATGCTCACTTTAGTTTGTAATATTGTTTAAAAACTTACATTTAAATCCATATTTCCATCAAAATTTAAAATTTGCGTCAGAATAGAAAATGCTACTTTGGCATCAAAGACCATTTACGCACGCCATACATATAGACACTAGAACACAACTTACATATATTATCTGAGATTGTTCTGACAATCACTTTCTACGAAAATTATATAGAATTTCTCAAATTTTATTTTGATTCAAATCTCAATCAAACAACGGACAAATCCCGTCAACCAGATAAATTTATTCCACATTTATAAATATGCATGAAAATAGTCAAATTTGCATGTGACCATATAGATGATATGATGTTTATAAACAAGACAAATAATTTGAAACATTATTACATACCTACGAAATCAACGAATTTGTTCTTGCGGACGGTTCGTCTAGAGACGATGAGAACACGAGGGAGAATCGAAGAGAGTTGGTTAGCCATCCAACAAAATTTCTCAAAATTAATTAAAGATTATCTCCTTAGATTACAAAAACTATATATATATATATTAATATATATTCGATGCTTTTATTGTTTATTGTTATCTTGTAGTATTAATTTTTAGTGAGTAGATAAGTTTGTATTGAACAAGTCTAGGGGACCTGAACGTTATTTATAGTGCAAAATATGAGCTTAATTTTCGGTTTAAAAAAGGAAAAAAAATGTGAATATATTAATAAGTGTTCATCTGATGATGGTAACAACTAAGGAGGGTCAAAGCTGACGAGGGCTGAGCTGTACTGTGAGGCGGCGAGCTGATCTTGTGTTTCCTTATTTAATTAATAGTAATTAATTAATTGGAATCATAACTAATTAATTATACTCCCTAGTTTCTAGATTTAGTACTAAATCATATTTATGGCTTTAGTTTATAGTCTAGCAAGGTGACACACTAATGTCGAGGTCAGGTTGAACCCCATCCTAGATTATTACGTGGAGATGATTTCTTGGATGTATTTTGGATGGGGCGAGGACTTGGATTTAGTTGTTCATCACGTTATAAATATTCATAAGATTTGTTTTTTTACAGAATTTGAATTTATTTTGTGCGAATAAGTTAGATTGTCACTACTTTAGCACTCAAGCTATTTTATAATTGAGTGATGCCGTCTTGCGCAGGCAGATTTAGGTCTTCTAGTTGTTAAACTTATCGAATTTTTCTACTTTTAAGAGACATATTTTTTTTGGTACGTGTGTATTATGTTACAATATGTTTGAAAGTAGTATGTTAGGATATGTTTGGAAGTAGTATATATGTTGTTGAAGAGAGTAAACGAATTATATTAGGTGTGACTATATGACGTATAAAAAATTAGGAAAAAAATAATTTTGTTAAAGTGAAAAGTCTCTGGTTGTCATGACAACCAATGCACAAACTACATTCGCCTATGATGCCCTGGGATACCGATGGCTTTCTAGTATGGTGATATGTGATGATCCGAACTTCTACTAATATATATGCTCGAACTTTTACCGGCACTTTCCGAGTGCAACTCTTGTTGGAAACTTACTCTTTTTATTATCTTAGTTAGCAATTTTCATATTTGTTCATTGTAACAGTTTTCAAATTCTATATTTGTTAGTTTTAGTTCTCATCATTAATATGTATATAAAAAGATTAGGTAAATGTGATAAGGGTCACTTTTATATTTCTAAGAAATCTCATTCGCTCATCATAATTTAACTCAGGTTATTTTATATCACAAGTCTTCGATATAGATTTAAAGTTATTAGTCACACGTATTTTAAAGTCAAATCGATTTTTTCTAAGTTTTCACAAATGCCCTAACCTATCCTACCTTACCCTCAGGGGCGGGCATATACATATTCCTGCTATTCACACTCAAACATGTATTTTTTTTTAAACAATAATTAATTATATAAGTATAAAAGATAACTTAATATAAAAATTGACATTTAAAATTATATAATATTATATTTAAGTATTTTTAGCACTCACTCTAAAATATAGATCTATTTTTAATACCCATTTTAAAATAACTAGATTCATTCCTGCCCGATGCCTTTACCCGGAACACACCCCCAAATGAACCTACCTCAATCCCAACCCCCACCCCCACCCCACCCCACCCCCTGAGAGCCATCTTTTTGTGTCAAACCATGTGTAAAACAATGTCGAAACTTAATCCAACGACAATTGTGAAACAGTGAATTTACTAGCTACCAATTCAAGACAGGTGACTACCAAATGGCAGACACATGAAGACCTCACGCACTACGTACTCAAAAATAGGAAATTTGAAGTCAAAGATTCATTTTTTATATGCTATAAACATGGAAGCCTGTATATAATATTAATAATCATGTGTAACGTCGGTTTGCTAAGGAACATGATCATAGATGAAAATCGAGGATATCGATATGGATATTTATTTTCATTCAAAAATAAAAAATTATAGTTAAGGATAATATAAACAAAAAAATTCTCAAACCTCTCTTTTGACTTAAAAGACCTATGTATTCTAAAAATAAAAAGAAAAATAATTAAACAAATAGTTCTATATTTAGTACAATAATCAACTATTACTACTTACATATTCTTATATATATTCTGAATTGTTTAATACTCCCTCTGTTTTTTTTTAACTTGATGTTTTGACCTTTTACGGTCATCAAGATACGAATTATAACGAAAACATTTCTAATTTTACATGTGTACAAGTTATAAAAAATTGATATTTCAAAAATATAGATTGAAACGAATCTAACAAGATCCAATATGACTATATTATTTCTTATATGTTAATATTGATTGAGGGTCAAAATTTTAAAAGTTTAACTCCAAAAAACCTAAACATGAATATAAAAAAGACGGAGGAAGTAATGTTACACTAATTATAGTAATCTATCTATCTAGTTTACATTAAAATTAGAATCCTAAATTACTCCCTCCCTCCATTTTTTTAAGATCTTTTTTCAATTTTGGAGTCAGATTTAATAACTTTAGCCATGAATTTTCATTAGAATGTAAGAAATAATATAAATATGTGCTATATTGTTGGATTTGTTTCAACATATATTCTTGCAATATCAACTTTTTATAACTTTTACGCTTGTAGAATTAGAGATATTTATGTTTTATGTTATATCTCGAAGATCGTGAAAAGTCAAATGACCCTTAGAAAAAGGGACGAAGGGAGTAATTGTTTTACCTTATGACTTAATAATTGTGCAAGTGATTTAGTTTATCAAGCAATGATTAAAATCCTTTTTTTTTTTTTTGTAAATTAGCGATGAGATGAGTTTCGAACCCAGGACCTTTTGATCACTTGTAAAAGCTTTTTCAAACTAGGTTATTCGATTAAATCAGCAATTATTGAAATCCTAAAATTACATAAAATAGCAAGTACTCCGCCCTAATATAAAGCTCCAAATATAATTTCATATAATAATATATGAAAATAATTAATATGATCATTATTTTGAACTTAGACATTGCTTTCTAAGGACGGAGTTAACTACCAAACTTGATTTGATTGGATGGAAATTGGTTGGAGCTAGAGAGTAGTGCAGTTCGCAGACCAGATTACACGGGACTCATATCAAAATCTGGACTTTTAACCTGACTCGCAATCAATGAAATTCATATTTGAAATCGAACTGAAACTAGACCGGCGGTGACTCGATTTAATTTTTCATATATTTATTTACTATAATACATAATGCAATTTCTAATAGAGTCGGCGAGAGTCAAGCTAATTGCGACAATTTTGAGTCCTTTCGGTCCGATCTGTGGTCAAGTTGTCATAAATTTTTTCAATCTCCAACCGATTCCAAATTAATAACACAATGAAACCCCAAGTAATGTTCTCCGCTCTTTTTGGGGTCTCGACCAATGGGCTTCCCAAAAGAGGCGTGAGTCTAACTGATAAATCAGACCTAGCCGGGTTGATACCTTCGTGGATATGGTGCACTTTGGAATAGGGCACGCCTTAGGAGCCAGTTGTGCGTTCTAGCAAAGGTTCGGCTACATACCTGAAAGTGTGGCTGGGTTCCAGGAAATTGTCAGAAAGTAATATGTTAGAGCAATAATTTATCAATTACCTTAAATATAGTTACCTCTTTCTTTAATATAGATAACAGAAGAGATAAAATATAATACCTGAATAGATTAGATGATGGCATATGTAATCATCTAAACGTGTCATGCCATATAAAGCACGGACCTTGACGGATCAAATATCCTAGGCGAGCCTTAGCCCATTCCTGTCCTAAGGAGTCAAGAGACATGGGGCGAGATGATGTCTGGACCTTAAGCTCAAGTATGCCCTGTTGAGTCAAGTGGAATAGTTGGACGCCCTGTTGGATAATTGTATTTGTTGGACTTGTACGGACGTAGCCCATGAATCAAATAGTTTAGGGTTACATCAGATGGTATATTTTAGAGTACATAAGATCAACTGATAATATTTGAATAACATAATTAATTAATGGGGTTTTTTTTTCAGTTATATATAGAATGTAACAAGTCTTAGCATCCAACTGATTGCATAAATTTTTCAGGAGAATGTAATAAGCCATTTCTCACTATCCACCTCAAGTGTGGCCCTACTAATAAGTACTCCCTCCATCCCTAAATGATAGGGACATTTACTTTTTCACAGTCTTCGAGACACGACTTAAAACGTTAATATCTTTTGTTTTGTCAATGAAAAAATTATAAGGAGTATATATTTTAAAAATATACATTGAGACGAATCTAACAACATCTCATTTGATTATATTATTTTGTTTTGATTATTAAAAATTAATGGTCAAAATTTGTAAATTTTGACCAAAAAAGTCAATATGTCCCTATCAATTAGGGATGGAGGGAGTATACACTAAATAATAGTTTTTTAGACTTAATAAATTATAACATTATAACTTTTATTATTAATTTGATATAAATTATGCTTGCTTTTGCCTAATTCTCAAAATATCAAGCAAATGAAAAAAGAAGGTAACAAAATGAGTTTATGATTTTAACAAAGCTATGTAAAATCTTAACATCGAATGTGAGAAATATTTCAAGATTTGACATAGGATAAAAAATTATAAAATCTCCAGGACCTAATGAGTACTCACTTATCTGTCTTTACGACCCCCATTTTCCAGCCTCATTAACATCACTAGATTTTTTCTCACTCAATGAATACTCTTAGAGTGAATTGTACAAATAGTCCTGATAGTATCACCAAGTTGCAGTTTAGCCCCAATAGTGGCTCCGTTGCAATTTAGTCTCTGAAAGTGGCAAAAAATTGCAGATTAGTCCCTATGTTATCTATTCCGTTAATTTTTAACACCAATATGCGATGAGAGGTTAAATTTAGGGCAAAAAATGATTTTTTTAAGACAAACTCATTTTTGGTGTTTGAAATTAATGAGTTTTGCATTTCAGCTTCATACTGAAGTTTCTGAAGACAATTGCACTATGTGATCATTCCATGCAGAAACCATACACGAGCATTTCCCGTATTTTAGGAGTTAGTTTGTTTAGTCAAATAAAGTAGATGACAGTTGAAGTTTGTTCCTGTCTTTTAGCTAATAGTTGTTTAGGTTGTTAGCTTAGTTCTTCCGGTCTTTCATTGTTCATTATTTGTGTATTTTTCGATTGAGTTGCAAGGTTGAAACCAACATATGGTATCAGAGCTAGTTAACTACAAACAACACGAGAACAACGGCTGAGGAAAAGAGCTCGAAAACAGTGCCTCACTTTGATGGTCACTATGACCATTGGCGTGAGATGATGCAAAATATGTATCACATTTTTCTTGACTAAGAAGACCAAAGTTCATCTTTTATTTCTTCTCCGGTAAGATTGAAGATCGATATTGAAGGATAACCAAATTCCAACAGAAATTAATGTATAATTATCTTTTATTTGAGCCCTCTTCCAAATATACCCACCAATATCTACCATTAATCCCAAGACCAACAACTACCCATGAAACATACACTCATACTGAAAATCACATGAGTTATAACTGTTAAAGACCTTCACTTCCTGGTTCATATAGCGAAGCCTCTTAACAAACCTATACCTTTTAATACTTTTCGATAGTGAAGTTCATTAAAAAAGAGATACTTCCTTCATTTTTATACTGTATATTAACCATACATGATAATCCGATTGTTAGTACCGGTGACAATTACATCAGTACTGCAATCGCCATCTACAACGACATCGGAAGCAATACCAGTGAAATGATGTGTGATGCTATCACAACATTATCGAATAAAAAAAACAAAAGAAAAAACAAAAGTAACGAAATTAATTTGGTTGCGATTTGGTGTAAGGATTACTTGTTGTTGTCAAATAGAAAAACCAAAGCAAAGAAATTAATTTCGCTGTGATTTGGTCTGAGGATTTGGGTGTGATTTGGTTTCCATAACCGAATCTATAATTATAGGCAAAAGTCTGTATGTAAATGCAAATGTAAATATAATAACCCACTGCAAAATTATAGACTAAAACCATTTTTTTCTTAATGTCAAATCTGCCCCTAGATCATAACCCTTAGATTAACAAATGGCTAAAAGATTCCTAACTAATGGCTAGGATCGATTTGATATCCAATTTCAAGCAAATTATTTGGCACCCCAATTCTAAAGTCCTCTAACTTTCTAGTTAGGAATTTATATATTTATTCTTTCTAATACCATTATAGTCATAATTTATCGCAAATTTACAAAAAAAAAAAAAAAAAAAAAAAAAAAATCACCATTTCGGTGTGCGTATACCGAAAATGTATTCGCTAGAATCTAGCTGATGTGGACATATCTGATTCCACCGAGTCCGAAAGAACCTGAATCAGCCTAAAGGTGACGTGTTTCATAGTCCCGTAATATATAGACCCTCGTCAGTCATTACCTTCGCCAAGTATCACTCCCTCTAGCCTCCTCATCTCAAACCCCTAGTAAGTTTTTTCAACTTTTCGCTAGTTTTTTATGCAAAGTTTAACTCAAAAAATAGTTATTTTTTTAATTCAAAAATTAAATATAACAAACTTTTTGTTATAGACTTACTACTTTGATTGTTTAGTGTAAAATTGACAGGTGTTGTGGATATGATAGAAATATAGTCGTCATTTTTGACGTGTGCCATGTGATGTGACGTGCTGCCTTATTCAATATTATCAAATTTTTTTGTAGGCCTAACTTTAATTATTAATTATTTTTTATATGTGTTATAGATAATTAATTTAAAAGAATTATGAAAATACTTTTAAAATGGTACTAATTTTGTATTTTTTGAACTAGTGAACGAAAATATATAATGATTCAAGTTGTGTAAAGTGTATTTATAATGAGCACAGTGTTTTTATAATGCCACTTGATGGTTTTGCCATATTTAAGTTTTAGGAGATATTATTTTTTATTGAATTTGTAGTTGAAATTTGAAAACTTATCTGTTGGTGGATGGATGTTAGCTGGGCTATTGTTATCTTCATTATTATTCCTAAATTGTTACGTTTTGGTTTTTATTGGAGTTTAATGTTTGGGTGGGATTTGAGATCGTTTGTTTCTTACGGGAATTTCCGAGGGTCTCGTCTCTATGAGGTATTGATTTTGACTCTATTATGGTTCGTGTTGAATCGCAAAAGGGGCATGTTACTTGCATTTGACATGTTTTTTTCAATTGCCGAAAATGTCGATAGCTTTGTCGATAGTTTGTGGGCGTTAGTGCTCGTACTATAACGATTTGGTTGTAGATGAATAAAGTTCTTAGTGCACTCGATGTACGATTGATTTGTCGGATGAAATTACTGCGTAGAAAGTCTTCATATCTGTATCAAATTTTGCTGGCATTGGCATTTGAAGTAGAAAGTCTTCATATCTGTATCGGAATTTGTTGGCATTGGCATTTAAAGTTTTGTGTGGATAGGAATTATATACAAGTAAATGCGATTTGAGGCTTTCCGCGTTATTTGGCTGGAAAATTGATGTACGGATTAGAAGTTTTATGTTTGTTTAAGTTTCGGGTTGTTCATTTGTATGATAAAAAGAATTCTGTGATTGCATAGCTTCTTATTCTTAGGATCAGATTGGTGTGCAGTGTGGCTTTTTCAGTATTGTTAGTGCGGTCAATTAGCAAAAGTCTTTTTTAATAAACTAACTGTTATAACATCCGGTTATATATGTAGAGAAAAATATGATGAGGTCGAGTATAATTGTAGAACCTCAGGAAGATCTTGACATAGAGAGAAGAAGAAGTAGGGACACTATAGAAGAGTCTAACTTAAGGCATCGAGAATGCGCATTATACGAGTAAGACCTTTCTTGTAATATCTTAATATCTTTTCGTATAGTAGATTTTCCTTGTACTCTGCCGCCAGTCTATATTGGTACTGAACTAGGTTACCAACTTGTGTGTTGCTTAGCCTAGATTTATTTCCATGTGTTTTGAGTGTTGACCGTCCTACTGACAATAATAGTCAGAACAACACTGACTGTGGTTCACTTTTTCAAGTTGATGTTTTATTGAGGAAAGATGATTTCGCTTGCCAACTTGTGTGTTGCTTCTAACGAGATTGTAGCACGCTTGGCCTTTAGATAAGTTAAGTCGATGGGATGAGTTCTTTTTTGTTGAATCCGTTCATGCTGATTTCTACTCTCAACGAGTATTGATTTTCCGAAACTTCCTACTAGAGTATTATGTTTTCCTTTTGTATGACTGTATGCCAAGAAGCCTATGTTCATGCTCATTTCTACTCTCAACAAGCATTGATTTTCGACATGTCCGACTAGAAGATTATGTTTTCCCTTGTGTATGACTGTATGCCAATAAGCATATGGATCAGTTGCAGACTTTGAAAGACCACTGTAGCTAGTTTGAAATGAGGTTTCATGATGTATGGTGGTGTATATGTAGTGTTGTTGTGTGGTATGCTCTTATGCACTGTTGGTTTGTGAACTTCTGATATTTTTTCTTTTCGCTTATGTACAATTAGCTATCAGGTTTAGCAATTAGCGTATAATCGATTTGCCATTGTACGGCTTGATGCTCTCAGATTGTTGAACATCTATCATTTTCTTAGTGGCTCTGATATTTTAGAATGAAGTCACATCTCTATCAATTGTGTTGAAGTGCATCATCAACATCTACAAAAGGAGGGAACAACTGATTCTATTTCTTTTGTTTTTATGCAGGATGTGTCGATTCGCAGACTAGAGAATTCAGTCGACAACATCGATTCCTATTTCCCCTTCCACGTCCCCTTGATAGACCAGGTATTCCAAGCTTATTAAGTTGCTTCTACAGTTATCTTGCTATAGTTTTTTGTCATCTGCTCGTCTCTCTATTATATGCTCTGAAGTACTTAATAGCATAATAAAGTTTTTGGTTTATATGGTCAATTTTCTCAATTCAATTTTTATGTACTTAAATTTATAATTTTGCCTTTTCTTATTTTATTTTATTTTTTGACACTTGGGAGGTAATTTTATAGCCTAAAAAGCCACATGTCAGTTTCTTTTCTTTTTTCATTTATTAACTTATTTTAGTTGGTAGTTAGCTAATTAAAATCTCATTATGAAAACGTCCTTGAATATACTCAAATCTGTTTTAAATCTTATTTTAAGAAATATATCAATAAAATTCATTTAACTACCTGAATTTGAAATCGGTTTAATATAAAGTCTTTATAAATTTATTGTTTCAGCGAATTTTTAGGTGAAGGGAAAAATTAATTTGTACAGACATTGATTGTTCATCGTAGTTTTGTTTAGATATATTTCTCACAAAATAGTATACACCACATCAAAAAAATATTTTCATTCAAACTTGAAATAAGCAACCCTTAAAATTCGTAGTAGGATAATATTATGGTTATTCAGAACCAAGGAGTACAAGTATATATCTTTTGAGCTTTTGTCGTTACTTGATTGATCTTCAAAATAAAGCAATATGAAAGTTATGATCTACTAATTATACGTATATTTGGTTTCCCTCCGTGCATTTCCATACACTTTGATATGTTGATTGTTTTTTTTTCATTGCTCGATTTATGTTTTTAGCACTTGACAGAGCAAAAATATGGAATCCCGGCTTGCTTCACACACCTTCAGGTCGCATGGGGTTACATTGGCAAGGACTCATATTCATGACTGGCTAATATTGATGTTACTTGTGGTTATAGACGTTATTCTAAATGTTATCCATCCGTTTTACCGTTTTGTTGGAAAAGATATGATGACTGATCTTAAGTACCCATTGAAAGATAACACAATTCCCTTTTGGTCAGTACCTGTAAGTTAAAACATCTCCATCATTATCCGCATAAAATTTGTAATTTCATCTTTATGGTAAGATTTAATTTTCTCTCTGGCCTTGTCTAATCAGGTATATGCTGTGCTGCTGCCAATAATCATTTTTTTTGTAATTTATATTCGTCGAAGATGTGTCTATGATCTCCATCATGCAGTACTAGGTGATCACACCTGCACTTCTTTATTCATAGTAGTTTACTCTGTTCTCATTTGTATACTAATATATTAGTGTCGCAGGGATCTTGTTCTCTATTTTGATTACAGCAGTGATCACAGATGCTATTAAAGATGCTGTTGGGCGACCTCGGCCGGATTTTTTTTGGCGTTGTTTCCCGGATGGAAAGGATGTGAGATTGGTTTCATGTGTCGGGAAAGCTTTATTTTTCACATCTCGCAGTCTAGTTACCCCTAAAACTTGCTAATGTATAATGTATTTTCAGGTTTATGATAAGTGGGGAGACGTTGTATGCCATGGCAATGTAAATGTTATAAAAGAAGGGCACAAAAGTTTTCCAAGCGGGCATACTTCATGTACGCTGCTTATGCTATTCATTTTGTTAGATGAAGCGACTTTCTTTTCATGTATAGAGGAAACTGCGCAGAGGGATGCAGCTAATGGCTCCTTCACTGAAATGTTCTTACTTCGCATGTCGTGGATCAGAACTAAATTCTGCGTTGTACAAATGTATTATGCAGGTTCATTTGCAGGATTAGGCTTTTTATCATTATATTTATCTGGGAAGATAAAAGTTTTCGATCAGAGAGGTCATGTTGCAAAAGTCTGTCTCACTTTACTTCCTCTGCTTGTTGCTTCTCTTGTGGGTATTTCGCGAGTGGATGACTACTGGCATCACTGGCAAGATGTGTTTGCAGGAGGTCTAATAGGTTTGTTAACTTGCAATATTCTGTGATCAACTGAAAATCAATAGAGACAACAGTTAATGACGTTGAGAGGTCCGTTTGCAGGTCTAGTTGTTGCTGTGTTTTGCTATTTGCAGTTTTTCCCACCACCTTATCAAGCGGAAGGTATGCTGCAATCTGTTTTATAGTATCTATTATCTTCAATAATCGGTGATAGGGGTGCTTTACCATAAAGCAAAGTCTAGTGCTTAAAACAATGTCGCAAATTGTGCTTTACTCGAGTCCCCATGCAGCCTGCACTCACTCGGTTGGCTTGAACTTTTTCGTTGCATGATCAAATTTTTTATCTAAACATTCAATAACATACTCGGTTTGTAGGATGGGCAACTTATGCCTATTTTCGAATGCTGGAAGAGTCTCGTGGAGTTGCGGAAGTGATGAGTGGTGTGAATTCAGTCAGTGTGCAGATAGCAGAAGTCCAATCTGGTAATAATCAGGAGAGCAGGAGAAATCACAATCCATTGTCAGGCTCATCTATGATTGATTCCATGTCAACAGTAGAAGACTTAGAATCTGGGAGAAGATAGCTATGGTAGATTCCTCACGAGAATTTTGCGACAAAAGGTGTCGATCTCACAAAATTATTGATTCCTCATTGTATACTTAACATGAGATGATTTTATCGTCTTCTCTTTATGCAAGGCATGGGTTAGCTGTCTAACACACATTATGAATCGAAACTAATTGAAATCGAATAAAACTGAACCGTTTATTTGAAGGGGCCTATGCAAGAAGTTCGGTTGTAACTTTGGCTCAAAACCGAGCTGAACCGAACCATTCACGTGCTTACCATATACATGAAAACTCGGCATTTAATCAATATTTAATCGATTCTCCTATCAATTTACAGACCGAAGTACTACAACAAAAAATTATAAAAAAGACTAATGAGGGCAACAAATCGAAAGATTCTGTTTATAGTAAATATTACAATAATTTCTTTATCCCTTCTGTGTACCAAAATTTACCCTCTTTTTCTTAGTAATACATATTATTTCAAAACATTCAACACAATTCATAAACTCAAGTAAATGAACAACTAGCATGAACATCTTTAAATTATTGAAAGGAAAAACTTTTCTCTAACCTTTTCCTCGCTAGCAAAAAACTCGAACACGGAAGCTCAAGTAGTGGTGTCAGCATGCTTGCAAATCGTTAGATTGTGATTACGATAGGCTTTCTAGGAGCATTTCCTTTCTTCCTAAAGAAATGTGATTTGAGCGATTCTAATGAACGACCAACTCCTAGCCCTTGACCATAGCCGAATCCAACCCCAATACCACATCCCATTCCAATCCCAACCACAATCTTGAGCTGATTCCAAGCCGAGCCGCCGCCGCCTATTCCCATTCCACCGGCAACGCCCCATCCCACCCCCACGCCGCATCCTATTCCGGCACCAGCTCCAGGTCCCACAACTGCCTCCTCCAGCTTCTGCTTGCTTTCTTGGAGGAATTCAGTTACTTGGTTGTCTTCGTGGCTTCTTTTCTTCCCGTTGACTCCTTTCCATTCCCAGAAGGAGTTGTTGTTTGACTTGTGGAACCCATTGATGTGAAAAGGGGTATCTGGCATTGATTTTGAGAGTGGATAAGAGAGATGAGAGTAGATATGTAATGTATTATTGGCCAGTTTTGTAAGGTGTGGGTTAGTTGCCGTATCAGTGTGAACGAGTTCTGAACCGAACCGATCCAAAATCGAATTAAAAATAACTGAAATTTATGAAAACGGACCGATTTAGATTCGGCCTACAAGGAACAGAATCATAAGGATAGATTAATTACCTCTTTTTAAGTAAGCTAAATAGTCGACAATTGTTTAGAATATTAGCTTTGTCGATTATTGATACTAGTCATAGTGCACGGTCAATGCATGTACCTCTTAATATTTTACTTTAATAAAATTTTATTTACTCAAAATATAATAGATAAAATAAATTCTTCAACAATTAAATTAAGCAATACCAAATTCAAGTTCTTAAAAGAATTTAATTGATTGACACAATAAATTTCTTCAATGATTAAACTATGGCAATAAAAATTCGAGGAGTTAAATGAATTTAATATATATATTATTAAAAGGAGTTAAAAATGAGATATAAAAATAAATTTTATTTACTATAGTTAAAGATATTTTGACCATTGAATTTTATTTTATATAAGTGAAAACAATTATTATCTGTCAAGATGAATTTTGAAAAATACAAAAAATAAGGAAATATCATGTGAATTTTTAAGGCCTTAATAATGTTCAGATTTGCATTTCAACAATGAAATATTGTTGAGGAGGACCCAAAAATAAAATTTTTAAATAGAAATTTGGGGATAACCCGGAACCCGCTCGTGTCCTTATCGAACGATAAAAGGGTAATGCATTTGCTACCCGGCTCGTTAGAACCTGATAATTACCCGACACGATAAAATAGAAACCGGTTGTGTAACCCGTTACTCGCTCGAACCTGACTCATTAACAACACTAGCCATTGGGCCCAAAAAGACCGCATAGGGTGTGCATATTTTTATGGCTTATTTCTAAAGTGCAGGTGCTTTTTTTTTTGAAAAGCATCCGATATCGAACGTCAACTGTGTAAATAAGAGGAGTGAAAATAAAAAATTTGCCAAAGATTACTTACTACTAATATGTAAATCAGTTCACTTCAAATTTGTACAAATTTGACGAAGCTTATATAGTTTGGATTAGATGTGGCCAACGGGCCTACCGACTATTCGTGGGCTTGGCCAGGTAATCCGGCCCATGTTCAAGCCCGGCCCCCTCAGGGACACTGTTTGGGCCCTATCTGGTTAGGAGTGGGATAAATAAGAGTATAGGACGGGCCCGTCTCAAGGCACCCTTACACATGGTATACTGTGTCCAATATTTTTTAAGATTGTCGATCATTGATCGATTGAAAACAAAAGTCCTGATAGATAGTCTACTAAGAACGAAAACAACCACGAGTAAATTATTTAGACAATTTGAAAGACACGGTGCACAAACATAATCATCAATAAAGTTAACAAGTTCATTAGCATGAGGAGTATAAAGATTACCAAAATTGTTGAGATGTTGGTAAGATACACAAGCTGGTAGACAAAAGCATGATGAATCATATTACCCACTATCTTTGCTTGTCTTTTTTGAGGAATTGAAGTAGCCTTGCATACTGTTATCATATGGACTCGTCTTTCACCTCCGAAATTGGGCTAGGGTAGGCGTAAGGGGTGGGGGTGGGGGTGGGTGTAAGTGAGTTGAAGAAGAAAATGGTGGAGGTTGAAGAATGGTTGAGGTTAGGTTAGTATATAATTAGGTTGAGTTAGTTTTAAGTGTTGTGTGACTATTTTGCCTTCCATCTAAAATTTTAAAACTTGAGAAATTCAGAAACATATGTAAAAAGGAAAATTTAGGTGCCAATTTTCGGTCCAGATACCTACTTGGGAAAAAAAAGTTCACCAAGTGCTTATGTAGGATTTTTTTAATAGTTCAGGTGCCTAGATGAAATTAAGCCAAATTAAATAACACTAGTGCCACTTTATTGAAATTGATACTTTACTTAACCTTCAAAAAAAAAAATTAATATATATTTGAATTACAAATAAAGTCAAGTCTGTATAATAATTTTGTGATTATGCACAAAATTTGAAAAATATAGATAATAGAAGTAAAATTGTTGCACTAAAGTGTTGAGAAGATCCGTACTTGTGATCATAATACCCTATTACATCATTACGTGGTCTTGATGAGTAAAACCAAGAAGATCCCAAATGTCCATATCAAAGGTAGATTCATTAACATCATTGTCGGTAAAAACTAATTCCAAGGCCCTACTTTCCAAGGCCCAACGAACCAGTGAATCTAAGGTTGGATATTCATTCCAACCAATGAATTCAAGGTTGGAATGAATACTCAACCTCAGATTCATTGGTTCGGTTCTAAACAACAATTCAATTTTTCATTATTATATAGCGAACCAGTGAATCTAAGGTTGGATATTCATTCCAACCTTGAATTCATTGGTTGGAATGAATATCCAACCTTAGATTCACTGGTTCGTTGGGGCCTTGGAAAGTAGGGCCTTGGAATTATATATACCCATCATTGTCCCAAAATGAAGTCATCTTTTTGTCCTTTTTACTATCACCATCATCCCTTTTACTATTGCCTGCAAGAGAAGTTGACATTTCATCCGACAAGAACCTCTTCATCTCCTCTTCATCATTTTGAAACAACCATTCATACAATTCCATGCCACCATTCTGTAGAGCTTGGGCAGACGACGAAGACACCCCGTCCTCGGGTTTTGTGGTTACACTTACGTTTGATGGTACTCCTGGTGTTGATTTGTCATCCCTAAAAGAGAAGAATGATGTATTATTATGTCTGATGAAGATTCGAGGACGAGGCCTTACTACAACGACGTTGTCCTTGGTTGGAGTAGGTTTGCTTGTGACTACAGTTGGTTCGGGTTTGGGTTTAGACTTGTTCTTGATTTGATGAGTATTCCAATAGTTTTTCACGTCGTTTGCAGTTCTTCCTGGAAGTCTACCAGCAATTAGAGACCACCTGTGTACAATTGGAGCTAATAATATTTAGAATGATAACTACAATTCTTGATAACTTGTTTAATGATCCATATGTTGATATATGTAATGCATGAATCATTTTGTGGTTATGAAAAAACCTTTTTTTTAGAGTGTGAGCAAAATTTGAAAATAAAATATAATTCCTTAAAGAGTATATAAGGAAATATATTTAGAAAAATCTTTTTATATTAAATTTGGAATTCAAAATTTCAATTAAAGATTTTTGTGTGGCTCTTGCACTTTAGTTCCCTTAAATGACAAAAGTATGCAAATGGTTCCTACAATTCTATATGGTACAAATGGTCCATAAATTACTTCAGTTAGGTGTTGACGGAAAAAGAAGAGCAAAATCTATTTTAGGGACTATCGCAAACAATACAAACTTACTAGGACTATTTGTGCTCATTTTGAAAAATATTAAAATGAAATTGTTTTCAAGATTTTACTATTAAAATTGTAAAAGTGACCCAAAAGTAAGTCCAATCGTTAACTTTTAACGGTAGTATTAATTTAAGATCATTTGTACTTCATTGTTTACAACGGTCACCCACTTATTGAAACCATTTTCATAATTACCTCTAGGGCTGCGATTCGGACCGATTACAATTTTTTATTTAAAAATCAATATATCGAATCTATTTTTTTTTCGGGAAAATACGGGTCCCATCACATCCCTAGTTACCTCTCAAAATTTAACCGAAATATAATTTTAACAGGGCCACCAACTGTCGATCTAGCTAATCTTTTAGATGGTTTC
Organism: Echium plantagineum; assembly: GCA_003412495.2. NCBI lineage: Eukaryota > Viridiplantae > Streptophyta > Magnoliopsida > Boraginales > Boraginaceae > Echium > Echium plantagineum. The sequence goes on along the minus strand of CM016567.1, from coordinate 16,550,205 downwards.
CATATATATCAACTGGAGACATCAGGACATGGAACTTAAATGCCCTGTACTACTTCCTTCAATCAATCGATATGTTTACCACTGTCTTGATTCGATTCACTCAATTGATATTTGTTAGCCACAATTCACAAACAAAACATTTAACCAACTTTTTTCTATAAGAACGCTATTTATATTATACCTTAAAATTTCTTACACTAAACAAGTATTTTTGTAAAATAATTGTCATACGAACCACCACACATGGCCACATAATAACGGAGAACATAATAATGATACGTTCATTTAAGGCGTCCCGCTTGGCTAGCCCATCACCTCAGAGGAGGTGAATCCGGGATGTGCCTCTAGCGGCTCGGTACTCCACCTCAAGAGTGCCCAGAGTAGGCTGGGTAACCACCCACAAGCAGATCCTCCCTTGAACAAATGCAGAGTTACTCATGCACCTGCCGTGGATCGAACCCACACACTTGTGGAGAAGCAGACTCTTATAATAAAATCCTTACCATTTGAGCTATACCCGTAAACACGAAGAACATAATAATAATTCCCTGATCAGGGGACTACAAAAACATAGTATAATAATTTCACACTAATAATAAACTTCAACTTAATCTCAATATATGAATCAAATCGGCATCTTAATAATCAGGCGCAAATATATTAATGAATGTGGGACTAGTTTATACAAAATATAATACTGGGAAAATTTAACTGATCATTGGATGGGAATGATTATAAAACTGTACTAACACTTACCTGTTGCCTAGCAGATTGTGAAGCCTGATTATGAGGTCAACTTCATCACCATTAAAATTTCCTCTTTTAATATTTGGCCTCAGATAATTTAACCACCTCAATCTACAACTTTTTCGACACCTATTTAAACCTAAAGCAACAATAAATAATATTAGCAAGTCAAGTTGAACAACTTCATAATGAATTGTACAAATAGTTCCCATTATGTCATCAAATTACAGTTTAGTACCCAATAATAACACCATTGCAGTTTAGTCTCTGAAAGTGGCTAACAAGTTGTATATTAGTCCCTACGTTAAATATTACGTTAACTTTCAACAACAACACGTGGTGAGAGGCTAAATTTGGGGCAAAAAATGTTTTTTATAAAACATAAACTCATTTTTGGTGTTAATTAGTAACTAATGAAGTTTTGTATTTCAGCTTCGTAATGAGTTATATTTTTAATATATTTTAATATATAATCTTTTTACAAATATATATAGATCTAGTTTGAGATATATATAACATACATATTTTTGCAATAGCTTTTTTGTTTAGTCATATAAGCTAACTATGTCATATCTAGTGGTCGAACATTGAAATAAGTCAAATTATTTCTACTTAATCCTTCTTTTCTAATGTTAAATTGCTCCCTGTCCGATCTTCCTTATGAATAGTATCAAATTTTCTAAAACATTAAATCAAAATATTGAGAAAGGAAAGATAAATAACGTGTAAAAATATATCATATTAATGAGAACAAAATAGTTATGCACGAAAACTACACATAAAATATGCGAATATTAGTAAAAGGAAATCATGCAAGTACATGCACTTCTCTAAAGAAGTTCAATTTGAATATCATCATTTAAATCAGCTTTCTAAAAGCGAACGGCTACGGTTAATTAATAATACTTGTCTTATCTTTAAGTATTTCATTAATAATACTTTTCTCATCTTTAAGTATTCATTTTTTGAAGTATATAAAGAAGATAAATGTGGTATATATATGCGCCTCATTGATCAGAGAATTAAATTTTGGTTTTTAACCACTTCGACATAAGTTTTACTCCTTAGATGAGTCGAATTCACGATGCGTGAAAAAATAAAACTACATATACTTATCACTATAATTCTTTACCAGTTAAGCTATATCCGACGTCAAATACCTGCCCTTAGAGGAATTTGATGCCACTTTCCTTCTCCATGTTTCTCTATGCACTTCCTCAGAAGTGAGTCTTCTTCTTCAGTCCATGCACCTTTTCTCACCAAATCACCAACCATTTTTATCAAATTTTAAGCTTTTTTTTTGCGTACAATAGTGTTGAGTTTGGTACTAACGTTACTTATAAACTTGGTTACCTTTACATACATGTGCTATTATTGGTCCACAAAGTGAATTAATTCTCCAGATCCTATGTTTAATCTGTGTACTAGAAAGTCCAGTTGTTCGTTGGCCACATAACTTGCCTAAATGCAATTAACCGAACCACATGCAGCATGGGCAGAGCCACGATTAAAATCTAAGATGGTCTATCAACAATTTAAAATATAAAGAGTTACTCGAATAGTCTAATGAAAAAGACTCTTACTAATGACTTGAAAATCAATCTTGGTTCGAAACTCAACTCATTCCTCATTCCTAGTTATGAAAAAAAAAACAATTTAAATTATAAAAATGTATTTTACAAAGGTATACGGTAATACCAAGCCACACGGAGTATTATATATTGACAAATCAAAGATTTATCATGTAATATGATGACTTAAAAGTGATAATATAAAAAAATATATATATATATATATATATATATATTAATAATTATAAAATTTGCATTTTAATCATTAATAACTATTTAAGGCTCCCTGATTTTTTATGTTAGACTCGTAAGGCTTAATAGTAGCTCGTTAGCCCATAGCAAACTCCTTCTATTATATTTATATCCTCTATTTAAGCTTAAAACATGACACAAACTCTCCCCCCATAAAAAAACTAGTCGGCCGCCACAAATCCGTCCGCCGACTTTCTCATCTTCTTTGCCTCTAATTGCTCGTTCCATTCTCAAATTCAAACTAGAAAGTAGAATAAATCCTACAGGAGTGAGAGAACAACCTAAACCAATCAATCAATACGAAATGAAAGAAAGGTTGTTGGATGTGTCAAGTTCGAGATTAAGGGGAAACTTGATTGAACACGATAAAGGAGAATGTATTGCTTGCGTCTAAGGGACTGAAGAATATATTACTTGATAAATGAATTGAAGACGGAAGCAATTAATTAGTATCAAAGGAAATTAAACTAAATCAATTCATACGCTGAAGTGGAAAGCATCTCGTGGAGAGATCATATTGCTCCCTCAATCAATGCCCTAATTCGGAACAAAGGAGGGCCATCTTCCACTTGGTCATTTGCCTATATAGTGCAAGGAAGAACAATAGACTGATTATCGAATTCTCAAGCTTCAAAGCTTATTCGTTCCTTGCTGAGAAGTAAGTGTGTTATAGACTAGGTTGTCATCTAGGAGATCTTTCTCTCCTAGCCTGTTTGTCAGGTTATTAACTCATATTGAGTAATCAACCCTGAGTTGTTTTACAAACTCTACACACATATGAGTCGGTCACATCAGGATGATTGTTGACTTAGGAATAGGATTTTGTTTAGATGAAGAGTCGAGTCAAGGGCATGTGATATAAGTCTCTTCTTGTAAACGATCTTTTCATTAGTGAATTCTTTCTTGGGTGTATTCACCCCCCCCCCAGACATAGGTACCATTGGTGCTGAACTGAGTTAACATTTTTTTGTGTTATTTACTTTACAATATGCTTGTGGTTGATCTCTCCGCGTATAACAATTGGTGTACTAGTTGCAGATAATCATAGATTTACAATTTCACTTCAAAAATGAAGATTTTTGAAAATGTCCTACTATATAAATTGAATTATAGATGTTCGAGTAACTATAAAATGTGTTTTTAACATAGAAAAATGCAGCATTTTAACTATAAAATAGTTGGGACGTTATCGAGAAGTATGGTATGATATTAATTGGATAAGTGTTTATGTACCTGGTACTTGAGCTGGATAGGCTCTTTGACTTGGGAGTGGACGTTGCTTGTTCCGCACTTTCTAGAGGTGAGTTTGTATTCACGTCTGTTTATCTCTTGTACATGTGTATGGTAATTACATGTATGATGTGTGTACTTGGAAGTATATAACTTTTATTAATTATATATGTTGGAAATGAGAATTGACTATTATGATAAATTGGCTGTTATGATGAGTTGACTGTTGTGATTAGTTGATTGTTGGATATCAGTATGTGCTTTCATGATCCGGCAACGTGGGATGGTCAGAGCCGGTCACGGGGGTGATGCGGGCAGGGTGGCAGAGCCGGTCACTGAGGTGATACGGGGGTGGTAGAGCCGGTCACTAGAATAATGCGGGCGGAGTGGTAGAGCCGGTCACAAAGGTGATGCAGGCGGGGTCTCCCTGCGGGTGAGCTGGATAGAGTACTGTTTACTGTGGAAGTCCAGATCCAGTGTATATAGGAATGGTTAGCTGTATTGACTTAAGGTAAGATGCGGGCGGAGTGGCATACGTATGTCTTACTCCGACTTTAAGGTCAGGTATGGCAAATAACTTGACTTAAGGTAATATTAGTTATAAACATATAATCATGATCATACATGCATATATACATTCACTCAAGCAAGAATATATATCATATGAGCATGAAAACAAAGAATGTAACGCAAGTAAATGGGATTAGTGATATGATCTCAAAAACCGAAAGACTAACTAGAATTAATTCTAAACTAAGTCTTCAGTCCTTCTTCAGTTCCTTGGATGGCTTCGTCTTCTATCGATTACAATCACACGTGGTGATAAATAATTGACACGCAGATCAATGTAATAAACAATAAAATAAAAGTGGCGCAAGTCGTCATAAAAATAGCACACATGCTATATTTCCTTTTGACACAAGTCGTCATATAAAACACAGTGCGCAGACTGTATTTCAAAACCAGATCATATCACTTATCCCAACAATCATTCACAACGAAAATAAACATCCACCATATATATCAAAATATATATAAAATACATGAATTACATCAATTAAAACATGTAAGAATGTCAAATAAGGTACACAAAATTATAACACACATATGTAATAAATTATACATTAAATGTAACAACCAAATCAATAACTCATGGGTTTTAAAATAATTAATTAATGCCTTTAATTTTAATTAATAACCATTTCATAATATTTATAGCTAATATAAATAAAATTAACAACTAATCATATTAGTGCTATTAATTAAAATATTTACAACATTAAAATCTAATTAAATTATCATACAAGTTTGAATAATTCAATTAATTTTAATGATAATCAAAAGTCAAAATACTAGAATAGCCAAACATATTCACAATAATAAATAAAATTAAATCCAAAACAATTTTGGAACCAAATAAAATAATGTGAACACTGCTGTGAACAGTGAAATCGGAATCACTGTTCATCCGAATAGTGTTTTTCAACACTTTCGGATGAACACATGGCTATTCAAAAATTATTTTCGAGCACTTAACAAACCGAAACAATTCCAGAAAAATTACAGTAGACTCAAAAATCAATCTTGCATTTGATTTATATTTTTTCAGAATTTTAGAAAAATATATACAACCCTTAAATCAATGTTCAACCGTGTAATGCCCGGCCCAAAGTGGGCGGTGTGATATGTTTGATATGATTTGATTAGTACTACTCATACCATCAAGATGCATCTTCTTTTCGGTAGCCCAACTCAGAAGAACTCCAAAGTTAAGCGTGTTTGACCTGGGGTAATTCTAGGATGGGTGACCCACTGGGAAGTGTCCCGTTGAGCACGTGAGTGAGGACAAAACGTGCTGGAAAGACCCGTGGTGGTTTGTGAGGCCAGTCTATCAAATCAAATAACGTTCCGAACCGGGTTTCAGGGCGGGGCATTACAAACCGAATGGTATATTAAATCCGTTCGAGTGAATGTATGGCTGTTCAAACATTTATTTCGAGCACTTCAAAAATTGAAACAATTCCAGAAAAATTACAGTGATCTCGAAATTTTATCTACTGTTCGAAACATATTTTTAAAGAATTTTAGAAAAATATATACATGCCTTAATAATTACATAATCGTACACTACTCCTAATGCACAACAACCTCAAAATATGATATCAAAACATACACATATGATATTATAATTCATCAAATCAAATTTCAAAATATTTAAAGTGAATTAGAACATATGTACCGGGCTCTAATACCACTGTTGAGGTTTTATACAAGTTTTGCATATCAAAATTACCCAAAATCGTATAAACGATCGAATACAACGTTCTAAAATCACATTTAAGTATGTGTTTAATTGTTCCATATTTAGCAACAATGTAGTGTAAGTGTGATTAACTCAACACTACACCAAACTATTCTTCCAGGTATTATTGTTTTAATTGTTTGGTTGAATTAAATTATGATTAAGTATGATGGACGTACACAAAATTTCAATTACTACACATACAAATATATTATGATTCATAAATAAGAATCAATATTGGGAAGAAGTGGTACAAAAATCTAACATCAATTAAACCCAAAAGATTGTTTTTAATTACTACAAACATTACAATAAAGAACAAAATTGGCCTTATAATCAACTATAGCTGAACGGATGAAACTATTATAATTAGCATTGACTTATGTGATCTCATCATAACGTGTGGAAACGTTATTGCAAATTATGGATGATGATATTTCTGTCAGCTTTTGCCTTAAACCCAACAAAAAATGATCGGATGAAAGTATGGTACCAATCTAAGCGGAAATACAAAACGTGTGAAAACGTCATTGCAATTTATTGATGGTGATATTTCCGTCATTTTTTGCCTTAAACTCAACCAAAAAGAAGAAATACAAAACGTGTGAAAACGTCATTTCAAATTATATATGATGATGTTTTCGTCCGTTTTAAAAGGTTAAAACAGGAAAAAATGGTGCCATGAAAATAACTATGGGGTAATAGGTTTTACTCAAATGGGTTTCGAAGTTGGCACATTTCAACTTAGTGGTCACTAGTAATTATTACCAAAGTCTTTTGAGTTGCATGCACATGATGTGTTCCACATCCATTCTTGTGATGTGACTGAACTGGCTATTGAGACAAAAGTAGTTTTAGTTGACAGCAATCATTTCTCAAATTATGAACTATCAATTATATTCATATATAGATAATTTTGGATGTTTCATCAAGTATCATTATTCAATTGAATTAAGTATAATGGTATGATTTAATTGTCAATTTGCTTTCAAGATGATACTCCATATGTTAGTTATATTAATTAATTTTCAAAAAAGTAACACTAATATACCAATATAGTTCCAAAATTGACATATACTATAGCATAAGATGTTGAAAAGAATATAGTTAAATGTGTGTAAACATTTGTCATTTTAAAACTATATTACAATTATTGTATAATTTTGTACAATTATATTACAATACTTGTGACAGTTGTTACATTTGTTTTGTATAAATATATATATATATAATAATTATTGAAGATTCACGTATGATTATAAGATAATGATGAAATAAGTGTGAAAAGATTGGGTGCATCAATACTTCCATGCATCAGGTACCCATTTAAAGGTTTCACGTGGGTACTGTACCCACTTGAAACTTCATCATTGGTACTTGTACCCAAATTGTACTATAACAATGATACAATACCACATATTTATCAATCCAAAATAAATATGTGGTATTGTACCATTGTTATAGTACAATTTGGGTACAAGTACCAATGATGAAGTTTCAAGTGGGTACAGTACCCACGTAAAACCTTTAAATGGGTACCTGATGCACCTGATGCACCGAAACCGGACTCGAAATAAGTAATTTAAGAACTATGATTAATCTAATATCCGATACGACCTTTCATGCATACATATATAAGAAAATGATGAAATAAAATACTAAAAAGACAGAATATCCGATACGACCATCCTTGCATACATATATAAGAAAATGATGAAATAAAATACTAAAAAGACAGATACAAGTTAAAACTAAGATCTATAACATATATCGAACCATGCATATAGTGAATTCCGTGGCCATCCCTCCATGAATAGTTCCTATTATTACATCACTGCATGGTCGTGAGTATAACCAAGAACATCCCAAATGTCCATATCAAATGCAGATTCATTAACATCATTGTCCCAAAATGAAGTCATCTTTTGGTCCTCGTTTTTACTATCACCATCATCATTATCACCTTTACTATTATTGCCTGCAACATAAGTCGATATTTCATCCGACAAGAACCTCTTCATCTCTTCCTCTCTCAAAAAGTCCATGCCACTATTCTGTAGATGATGAGCTTGGGCGAAAGACGGAGAAAACCCGTCGTCGCGTTTTTTGACTTCGTTTGATGGTACTATTGTGGCTGTTATGTCATCCCCAGAAGCGAAAAATGGAGCGGTGTTATGTCTGATGAAGATTCGAGGACGAGGCCGTGAAACGACGACGTTGCCCTCCGGTTTTGTTGGTTTGCTTGTAACTAATGTTGGTTTCGGTTTTGGTTTAGATTTGTTCTTGGTTTGATGAGTGTTCCAATAGTTTTTCACGTCGTTTGCAGTTCTTCCGGGAAGTCTACCAGCAATTAGAGACCACCTGTACATTAGTGATGAAGCAAATATTTAGAAGAGTGTTTCTAGAATTGCCCCGATAATAGCATATGTTAAGCATTAAATATGGAAATAAAATTCATCATACATAAGCCTACAAGATAATACTCCCTCCGTCCATAAAAGATTGACATATCTTGACTTTTGGTGGTCAAACTTTAAAAAATTTAATCAAGAATTCTCATTAAACGATTTAGGCTTTTTGTTTCCACATTTTGTTTAGAAACGATTTAGGCTTTTTGGGGTCAGAATGTGATCTCTTTATAAGCAGCCTTCCCGTATGAGGATTGGTTGGCTTTATATTGTCTTTAACATTTCTGATTTTTTTTGTTAACACGTAAACCTCAGGCGTGGGTTTAATCTAAAAAAAAGAATTCTCATTAAATGATAAGGAATAATATAGTCATGTGAGACCTTGCTAGATTTATCTCCATATATATTTTTGACATATCAACTTTTTATAACTTTTTCGGATATAGAATAAGAGATATTTATATTTTAAATTGTGTTTTGTTGACCACCAAAAGTCAAAATGTATCAATCTTTTAGGAACGGAGGGAGTATATTTAAAAAATCTTGTCATCATCACTAATTTACAAAAAAAAAAATCTTATCATATCAAATTGTAAATATAAGTTAACTAGTAATTATTTTTCCTTATTAACTTTTTAACATAAGCCCTAAAACACATACTATTTAAAATAATAACTAAAATTCTTTATACCAATCATGTTGGTCAAAAATCAAGGGGGACACGATTAAGGGTGAGCATGGGTTAGGTTGGGCGGGTTTTGGTTAAACCCAAACCCAACCCAATCTTTTTCGGGTTTCAAAATTTTGACCCAAACCCGACCCAAGAATGATTTGATCCGTTGCTTCGGGTTACCCAATTTTCGAATTAGGTTGGGCGGGTCGCTCGGATCAGACATTATTAGTTTTAACAATTAAAATTATATATAAAATAACTTAAAAATCGCAATAACCAAAATCATATATAAAATAACTTAGAAATTGCAATAATCAAAATCATAATAATTGTTTAATCGTATAAAGACTATTAGAATAGGCAGATTTCCCTATAAACCACTCTTTTTAGGTTGTATCCCAAACAATTTTTCCAACTTAATTGAGTTGCTTTAAATTTAAGCCAAAGACATTTTTGACACCAAACATGAACTAGCTAATCTTTTGGATTCTTACCAAATATATCAACTGGAGACATCAAAACATGGAAATTAAATGCCCTACATCTTCTACTTCAATCCAAAAGTTGACCACTGAGTGTTGATTTAATTCACTAAAGTGTGGGTTGTCCGAATCACAACTCATCACAAACAAAACATTACTCCCTCCGTTCTATTTTACTTGTCTTTCTAGCCATGTGCACAATGATTAAGAAAAAATTAAAGATAGCCAAAAAGTACATTGGAAATGTAAAATGACAATAAATTGATACTATATGATTGGTTGGTTGATAAATTTATAGTAAAAACTAATCAAAAAGTGCATTGAAAATGTAAATTTGTAATTAATTATGCTAGAAAGACAAGTATTTAAAAACAAAAATATGAGGCTAGAAAGACAAGTAAAAGAGAACGGAGGGAGTATTAACTAATGTTTTTATGAGAATGTTATATATATTTGAAAATTTAATTTCATAAAACAATAAAATAGTATTCTCGCAAACTAATTATATTGACACACGAACCACCACATGGCCACATAATAATGAGTCGATGTCCTCCGACAATGCTTTTTCCAATTAAAAATAGTTGTATCTTTTACATATCGAGATAAATGTATGAACATCAATTATTATTAAAGTATAATTAAAAAGTTTAGAAATTTTATTATGAGAGAAAATGTTTAAAATTTTATATAATTTAGAATAAGTTAGTAATTATTAATTGACTATCAAAGTTCAATTTCAAAAAAGTTAAATGTAAATTATTTCGGATCAGGGAAATTATATATTTAGTCACTGAAACCAATGTATATGCTCATCCCTTTCATCTTTCGACCAAACCTAATTGCCTTTAAGAGAGTGGACCTAGTGCAACTATAGATCATCTGGTTGGTTGTGCTACATTTTTCAATTTTATGGATTAAAAATTAGATTCTAGGGTTTATTTTAAAATCAATTAATTATAGACCTTATTACTTAACATGTGTGCATGCATCCTCATTAAAAATATTGGATGTGAGTTTGACTTATGTTTAGTGTTATCACATACATAACAAAGGATAATTTAGATATTATACAATCATTTATTTCAACCAATTATTTTAGAAAAATTCCTTCCCCTTAATACAATTCACACGCGCCATATACACAATTCATTCCTCCCCCCCCCCCCCAATTATGCAACAATTAATTCTTGTCTATAATTCAGCCAATTTTCTTGACCACAAAAATTAAATGGACAAATGGTTACCATATATATTTATTTACACATATAATAATAATGTCTAATATTTTAAAAATAAAATTAATTTTGTATTACATACTATCATCTAGTATTATATTATCAATTACTAATGACAGCATTGTACATATCCATGTCATTCTCACGATCTACGAAAATACAATTACACATTACTTCACACGCATGCCCAAAAGATACATTAGTAATTGACAAAAACAGATATAATATAATATGGAGAAAAATATGAAAACAAACGTGGCTTAATTGTTCGAGGGAGTAAAATATGGAAATAATTAAAGAGAACAAAATCTATAATCAATTTAAAAGGGAGAAAAATACGGAAATAAATGTTGCAAAATGGTTGCATTAGTTGGATATTAAATGGGGAGTGTATTTCACACCACTATTAGGAGAGTGGTGCTAAATTTTCTTACTTAAAAAATTAGATTTTCCCTTCCACATTTACCTTCATTCAATCTCAGCCACAAGATCAAAAACTGCCTAAAACACACTAATCTAATGATCAACAATAGAGTCATCACCAGGATAATATATTTGAATTATCACATAAGAAAAAAATCACACGAACGTTATTTGCTTGTGTTTTAATAAGGACGACGCACATGCAACACATGCATATAGTTATTAGTTTTGACAACCATATTTTAATATTTTCAACACTAAACTTCAACTGAGTCTTGAATCGATAATGGTTCAGTGTATATATTCCCATAAATAATTATTTGTACGTTCCAAATAGTTTGAAATTAGGATTTCAAGGAAAATCTTTGGTATTGGATACCAAATTAATATTAGCTTTAATGTACTTATTATTGTAATAGATTTTTAATCTAGTAGTTACAATTATATAAGGACAAGATTGAAAAAATAAATGACCATCTAAAAATAAACACTCCTCATGCTACCTCCCTCCATTTTTGCTCATGAATTAGCTATTAATATCCCTCTGATTTGCCATAATTTTTTTTCCTTTTTTCCTCTCTTTTTCTCAATTTTGTTGCACTTGTTTTTTATTTGATTCTTTGTCTCTTCTTTTCAATTTTTGTTGTACTTAATTATTTTCCACTAACCAAGTTAACTGGTTATTTGGTTACATCTCAGTAATCAATGTGTCTAGTTTTGTAGTTACGGAAAAGTAACCAATGTTACTATTTATGTGATTATGTACGAATAACCACTAAAATCTATAATATAATTATGTACGAGTAACCAGTGTTACGTAATCAGTATTACTATTTATGTGGTTATGAACGAGATTGATATAGTTAAATTACTGAAAAGACATTTGGTATTGAAATATGCTCTTTAACAAAAATATAGAATACAAATATATACACAACCGTAATATTAACACAAATTTACATGCATAGGGAACTATATAGAACTGTACTCAACACTTACCTGTTGCCTAGAAGATTGTGAAGCCTGATTATGAGGTCAACTTCATCACTACTAAAATTCCCTCTTTTAATATTTGGTCTGAGATAATTCAACCACCTCAATCTGCAACTCTTACGACATCTATTTAGACCTAATAATAAAGATTAATAAATAATAACCTTGGTTAGCTAGTAATGTTGCTCAACTTAATGGACTAATTAATCGATTTATTAATTTGTTTTGTGTTTAAGCTTTCTATAACAACCTCCATAATCCATATATGAGGAGTCCAATCACATCATTATTATTCCAAGTTCAATATGTTCATTATTAAACCGATCAAACGAGAGAACAAACTTTTAAATGGCGCAGATTGATCATTAATGAAAATGGAGAGATAGATAATAAACGTGTAAAATTTGTTATTTTAAGCCGAAAATAAATATGCATGAAAAGTGCACATAAAAAAATGCAGGTGTGCGTACTAAAGAATGAAATTGAATTAATTTTAATACATTATCTAAAATGTGTTATTAAAAAAGTACATTATATTATGTACTATGATGTTTGACTATATTGATTAATATGTATATATTTAAATACCAGCCCTTAGAGGAATTTGATGCCACTTTCCTTCTCCATATATCTCAATGCACTTCCTGAGAAGGGAGTCTTCTTCTTCAGTCCATGCACCTTTTCTCACCAAACAATCTCCATCCATTTTAATTAATTAAATAAATAAAAACATATGAATTTTTTATGTTGAATTTGGTACTTTGGAGTAGTACTGTACTTTTATAAACTTGGTTAGCTATACATGTGCTATTATTGGTCCACAAGGGTTAACTTCAGATCCTGTTTTTTATCTATGTACTTTGTTATGAGCATTTAAGTGGGAACTCCAGTTGTCCTCACTATGTCCTGGCCAAAACTTTCCAACGCCAGAAAATTTCGATAATTTTGTCCTTAGGGAGTGCACATGTTGTGCCTTGTTCAACTTATAGGGTTAAGATGTGCATTCACATCAAAAGTCGGTGTTCTTTAGTCCCGTGTCAATATATAGAGAATGGTGGGAGATTAGTCAAGACATCTTGTCCTAGTGGCAAGCATGCTGACATCTTTAGCGGAGGTCTCGGGTTCGAGCCCTCTTGCTAGCATGGAAATTGGTTAGAGAGATGGTTTCTCTCACTAGTTTGACGCTAGTCGCCTCTTTCCTTGAGTTTACGAATTGTAATGATGTCACTACTACAAATATTGGCTTGGATAGCTCCACTTAGATAGCGCCTTTTTGAAGCGCTATCTAAGTTGGTGCTTGGATAGCTCTTTTTGATATTTTAGAATTAAAAAAAAATGTGAAATTAAAAAAAAACATACTTAGATAGGGCCTCATATTTTAAGCGCTATCCAATGTATATCTTAGATATCGTTTTAAAAAACGCTATAGGAAAAAGCGTTACGACAACTACAATAGCTCTTTTAGAGGGCTACAATAGCGCCTAAAAAGGGCTATGCAAGTTAACACTTAGATAGCGCTTCTGAAGCGCTATCTTAAATAAAAAATAGCTTATTGACTTAGATAACACTTAATTACGAGCTATCTAAGTTCGACATAATCACTCCAATAGCGCTTATTTAGGAGCTATCCAAGATCAATCATATTGCTTAAATAGCGTTTTTTACCAGCTATTTAAACGACTAATAAAATATAACGCAGGACTATCATAGCCTTTTTTGAGGCGCTATCTAAGTACGAAGCGCTATCTAAGTCCACGACTAGCATAGCCCCTTTTGGAGCGCTATATAAGTTTGAAGCGCTATCTAAGTACATGCACTTAGATAGCGCTCTTTTTACAGCTATGTTAACTACCATAGCGGGAGCTTAGATATCCCAAAAAAGCGCTATCTAAGGCTATAAACAGGCGCTATCTAAGCACATATCTGTAGTAGTGTGTTTAGTGATTGTAATCGATTATTCATATTAATAAAATTAAAGGGTACTCCCCTTTTTTAAAAAAAAAAAGAATGTTGGGAGAGTAGCACCCTTCGCTCGTAAATTTACTATACAACCCTTAATGACAAATTCATCAACATCTTCTTCTTCTTCTTCTTCTTCTTCTTCTTCTTCTTCTTCTTCTTCTCCTTAAGCTTTTTCATCTTCTCGATCTAAACCCTACCACCACAACTCAACCACCATCACCTACTACAACCACCACCACCACAACCCCACCGCCATCCTCTTTTTCGTCTTCTTCCGCCTCCTGCACCGTCCTCCACTGCTGAGATGTGCAACAGTGAGGGAATACCACTCCCAACATAGACAACAATAAAGGAGGTGATAGTTGGCTTGGTCGTCGATTGTTCTAAGGGAGGTGTGGTAGGAGTTGTGCAGGATGGTTGGGTTTTGGTTGAGGAAGGTTGTCGGTTTCAATTCAAGGGAGGGTGGTGGCCGATTAATATTATTTTCAGCCGGTTACTGTGCGTGCAATTAGGCGGGCTTCGATTCATGATAATCAAAGGGAAGGGGGCAAGGTTTTCTATTAGGCCGCGGGCTTCTTTTATTCTCCTATACAAATTAGTGGGGCCATTTCTTTCAGGTTTGAATTGAGGATGATGGTGGTGGCAGGTGAATTGTTGGTGGTAGGGTTTAGAGAACACGAAGAAGATGAAGGATTATAGGAAGAAGATTAAGGGTAGTATAGTAATTTTACGGGGGAGAGGTGTAATACCCGACCTATAGTGGGCGATGTGATATGTTTGATATGATTTGATTGGTACTACTCATACCATCAAGATGCATCTTCTTTTCGTTAGCCCAACTCATAAGAACTCCAAAGTTAAGTGTGCTTGACCTGGAGTAATTCTGGGATGGGTGAAGTGTCCCGGTGAGCACGTGAGTGAGGACAAAACGTGCTGGAAAGACCCGTGGTGGTTTGTGAGGCCAGTCCATCAAATCAAATAGCGCTCCGACCCGGTGTTATGGGGCGGGGCGTTACAAGAGGTGCTACTCTTTTGCAAAAGAAAGTCCTAGTTAAAAATTGCCACCATAAAGGTGCAAATTTGCCAAAATTCTCTTAAACTATAAGGACTATTCCCTCTTTTGCTGATTAATTATAGAGTGGAAACTCATATACTCTTAACATGGTTTTATGAGCCAACCCTGAGTTAATGAGGCATGTGTAACCCGCCAATGTTGTTCCAGCAAATAATAAATGTGAGGAAAATTCCGCCGAACGATTGGGTTACACGTGAGGGGAGTGTTACAATGTGCATCCCACATCGGAAGTCGGTGTCTTCCCGAGTCAATATATAAGGTCTTGGACTACTCCCTCTATTGTCAATTGGTGTTAGACTGGAATCCCATAGACTCTTAACATGGTATCATGAGTCAACCCCGAGTTAATGAGGCACGTGTAACCCCGTCGTTGTTGTTCCTGCAAATAATACCGGCAAGAAAAATTTTGCTGACGATTGTGTTACTCGTGAGGGGGAGTAGTGTTAAGATGCACATCTCCCATCTGAAGTCGGTGTACTCACGGGTCAATATATAATAAGAATTTAGGCTACTCCCTCTACTTCCAATTAGTTTTAGAATGGAACCCCTAAAGTCTTAACACATGAATAGCACGCTCTATTGGTTATATATCCAACTATTGACTTTACAAGGTGAAATTACTATACCCAACGAACGCATTACGTGTTCGTTGAGTTTTCCTTTTCTTTTTTTGTAAATTAGCGATGAGGTGAGTATCGAATCAGGATCTTCTGGTCACTGACAAGAGCCTTTTCCACTAAGCTATTCGATTAACTCACGTGTTCGTTGAGTTTTGAGCACATGCAACGATGTTATAAATATGTTGGACCACACATTGTATCGGTTAGTTTTCTATAGTTTTCTATAAGTTCGTTTAACTAGTGAGCCAACAATGTGCATTCAATATCATTTGAGCACCATATATTTTGTTTGTTGAATATGTATATCAAACCCACATATATAGTCGGCATTCATTAGAGTATTTAACACACATATTTTTGCGTCCGAAAGTGTTTTAGACGACGTCGTGTCAACTCCTTATGGACAAAAAATTGTAAACAATTTCTGGCATGAAAAAATCTACGTGGAATTATATACACCTATTGTCATGGTATAGAAAAATGAGTTTCATGCCAATCTCAATCGACTTGCACTTGGGAGGGCTATATTTATCATTTATATTAATTAATCGATGTCGTCCCATATGAGAAATAATAAAAAAGAGAAAATTGCATAACATAATATTACTTTCATTCTATATTTGTTAATCAATCAATGAGGTTTGAATGATACAACGAAATAGTAATAACCACTAAAACTTTATAGAGTAGAAACAAACAAAAAAAGAAAACAAATTAGTTTTTGATATTATGGTAAGAATAAGTTAGAATGAAGGAAAATTTACAAGAACTTATTGCTTCTGCATAAAATATGGGGCGCTTGCAATCCACCTCCATATAATTTCAATTTTTGAGTTCGGACTTATGGTACTAAAGTTGTTCTTTAGTATTTGATACTAAATCAAGCAGATCTGTCGGGACGGATCCTTCAAATAGCTAGATTTTATGATCCAATGGTCAAAATGAAAAGGGCAAATCTGACTTAATTTTTGTTTTTGAAATAATAAATAAAAGCCAAATAAGCTATCAATAAATCCGGCAATAAACTATCCATAAAGCCGGCGGTTTCCTAGTTTTTCGTTGCCAATTCATCCCAATAATCACTATCCATAAAGCCGGAGGTTACCACTCTTACTATTTCGTTGCTAATTCATCCCAAAAATCATGGGATCAATCATCTCCTACTATTTCGCCAGATTTATCATTCACATTCTTCATCAGATGATTTATTTTTATTTCGCCAGATTTATCATTCAAATTCATCATCAGATGGTTTATTTTTTATGTCTACATCAGCGAAAATACATTTAATTATGGAGCAACACCGTAAGCGTGCGATTGAACAGCAAAAACAATTTGCCAATTAGAATCTTTCGAGTTTGACTTACAGTACCAAAAAAAATTTGGTATTAGAGTAACAAAGGTTATATTAGTCTTTCCACACTATTAATATTCCATAAAAAAAGAAGCAAAAACCATTCCACTATTAATGCCTCCCATAAACCCAAATCGCAATTACCCACTATTAATGCCTCCCATAAACACTCTTCAAAACCCCTAGACGATTCTTCATCTTATTTTTTCACACGATAAGGGCGATTCTTCTTCTTCCACACGATTGGGGGGATTCTTCTTCTTCTTGGTTAGACTCAGTCGGCCGATTCTTTTTCTTGTTGCTGCTCTCCTTTTTGATTTAGAACCCAAGGTACACAAAACCATCTTCTATTGTGGTTATTAAAGTTTATAATTGATTCAACCAATCTATTGCTTCTGTTGTTATTTTTTTGGGTAATTCTGTGATTCTTGTTGGGAAATTGTGAGTTTGAACCGTTTGTTGTTATTTTTTAATGGGTAATTGCGTTCCTATTTTTTTTGGATATTTGAGTCACGGATTTTTCAATTTTTTTTGGGTAATTGCGATTTCCATTGTGTAATTTGTTATTTTTGCCTGCGTAATTGTGCGAGAAGTTGTCACTTTCACCATTTTTTATGTCTAACCAATAGTTAATATGGGGAGGTGAAATCAATTTTGGGTTTTCGTGGATAATTGGCTTTCGAAATATGTCGTCGGTAATTGTCTTTCGGATCTCTGGGGGCAACTGTAATTGAGATTTTCAGTGCATAATCATTATTTATAACTGGGAAATTTTTGTTATTAATCTTGACTTTTGTGTTTGGTTTGTAGTTGTTTTATGATATTATAGAGTATGTAGAGTAACCAGAATATTACATATTTTGGTTACTATGACCTAACCATATGGTGAGGTACGAGTTACTATGACCTAACCGTATTATAATATTCTGTTCGATTGTGTCCAGTTGCAGTAGTGCCAAAAGACATAAAATATATCTCTCTTATGTCCTAATCAAGTTATATGTAAATGACAGATTTTCTTCCCTGTCATTGTGAGCGACCACTTTGTAACTTACGTCATGAACTTGAAGATGGGGAGGTACGAGTACCTGAACAGTTTGGATGGGTTGCGAAGGAAGAATCGGAGTGAGACATTTTCCGCATTCGAACTCTTGGGGGATAAACTTATGTATGAAGCACGAAGCTTTGTGACGGAGCATAAATGGTCATGAGGGGTGTTAATTTTTAAATGGTCATTGACTTTTCCAATCTTACCCTTATGTGATTGTAACCATTAGATTAAAAATTAGATTAAATAAGTACATCAATGGCTAAAATTGATTTGGTATCCAATACCAAGGAATTAGCTTGGCACCATAATTCTATCGTTTTATTTAGTTGAGTTGACAAAAGTATTTTATAAATTTGTACTTTTAATATTTCTTTTTTCAGCTAAACCCAACGAGGGGGTTACGTGTTAAATAAAAGCAATAAAAATACATTGTCTTGCGAGTGCAGAGTAAACAATAAAGTACAACAAAAATATGTAAGGCTCTTGATATCAGGAGCTCAGGAAGTCTAGCAAGACACGGGATCCAGCGCTAGAAAACACCCGAGCCCCCATACCAAGTGCCCCTGGAAGAAAACCTAATTGTGCTCATGAATAAACAATTGGAGCACGCTCAGCAAGACTATAAATCTATCTAAACATATCCTACGCACACTGCCAGAGGATCCCTCGTCCATGTGTCGCCTCTATGCTCGATGGTATCCACCTGGAATTTGTACTTTTAATATTCATTGTACTCTTGGCAAATTTGAATTAAGCATAATATTTCATTAAATGGAAAATACAAAGGCTCGGGTTATTTACTATCATATTATAATGTAATGACAAATTTAAATTAACCATAACATTCGATTAAATGGCAAATACTATTGTAATTGGAAAAATGGCAGTGAGTTCACATAAATTATCTATTTTAGTAGAAAATATGAAGGTTATGGTTATTTTTCCATCATATTAAAGTGTAATGGCTAATTTCAATTAACCATGTCAATGGTGTAATTGGCAAATAGTTGTGAGTGAACATAAATTTTCGAATTAAGTTGCAAAACTAATAAAAGTACGTACTACTATAAGTGAGTTGCTTGAATAAATTAAGATGTCACCTTGTATATCTCGATATTTCCATGGTCTATTTCAGTTCAACATTGGACTATAAATGTAGAGGCCCGGGCTATTTTTTCCGTCATATTAAGGTGTAATCGCTAATATAAATTAACCATTCCACTGGTGTAATTGTCAAATTAATGTGAGTACACATGTTTTATCGATTTGAGTAGAAAATCTAATAAAAAATCGTACTACTATAGGTGAGTTGCATTGATAAATGAAGATGTAGATTCTTTTATCAAAATGCTTTCAAATTCAAATTAAATAGTTTACGTGACAAAATGCCTCCAAAATGTTTGTTATGCTAATACTGAAATGGAAAAATACTTTGAAGCAACAATTAAAACTAGTAACATATTAGGTTTAGGCGAAAGAGGAGGTTTCCGTCTTTGGTTTGGTTGATTTAGGCGATACAGAGAAGAAAGCAAAAACTTTATTTGGTGTGGTTTAAGGCTGAGAGAGCAAAAAAATTTCGCTCATTTTGTTGATGCAATTTGGTCAATGGGTTTGATAACGTAGTAAAAATGGTTTTAATGAAAGACTTAATTGTAGCCTACATTTTAGTTGACAGCAGATAAGTTTATCAATATAGAAAAGTGTAAAATAATCTAATTAGTATGTAATGATGGCAAATTGACTAAAATGTCATTTAGTATTAGTAGTACTAAAAAAATATTTAGTACCCTAACTCCCACTTCCAATTTTTATTTCTTTTTTCACAATTCCATTAATACCCTCTTTAACTTTTAACAATATGATCAAATTCTTAATAAATACATTGATTTGATATGATGGACCAAATTAGAGTAAGCATGGTGCTCACGCATTCTTGTAAGCATATAAGAAAAATCTCCCTATATATACACATAAACAAAAATATTTATGGCGCACCATTATACTATCCAAATAATAAAAGTTGGAGAATTAATTGTCGATTTGGTTCCAAATAATAGGATGTAGTTGTACTTAAGTCTCATATAATTATATTGTTGCAGATTAGTCATTGAAAGTATCACAAATGTTGCAGTATAATCATCGAAAGTGACAAATGTAGCAGTATGATCCCCGAAAAAATAAGGACTAATGTGCAAAGATTGTCATTTTCAAGGACTATATCATAACATTTATACTACTTTTGGGACAAATCTGCAACAACGTAATTATCTAAGACCAAAGTGCAACATCGTCTCACTATTTGATACCAAACCGGCAATTACACTACTACAATAATCACTATCACTGACGCCCAAACCGGACACCAAACCAACGCCAAAGACCTTTGGTGTCGGGATGGTGTTAGGAAAAACCGGACCCTATATTGGCGACACTAAATTTCCAAACGACACCAAACCACCTCCAATGGTGAAACTAAAACGTCTACACCCTTTTGACTCCAAACAGACACTATAAGGGGGTGTTTGATAAAAAAAATTCAGAACTTAATCTAGTTGGTTTCAGACGTTTTTTTTATTAAGTTTGTTTGTTAACTATTTTTTTAAGGCCTCAAATCAGATCTGATAAAAAATCCTTAATAGATTTTTAAGTTAAAAATCTTAACTTAATTTTATTGTCTGAATCAATTCAGAAGGCATTAATATTACTTTTCCATATCAGTCCTCTTATCTCACGGTTTCTCTCTTTCTTTCACGTCTGCTTCTCTTCCTTCCTCTCATCTCTCTCAATTCCTTTTTCTATAAACCTCCTTCGTCTCCAAAAAAAAATTAAATTTTTATTAGCACAGAACAAGCAACTGAAGCAGTCACCAAAATAAGGTAAAAATTTTGTAATTTTTTATTTATTTTATATAAATTGATAGTGTAAAATAATAATATTCATATTTGCTTGATATATATAAAGTTGTTCAATTTCATATAATAAAACTGGAGCACGATAAAATTGATCGTTGTGACAAAAAAAAAGTAGCCATGAACTGATGTTCAAATTTTTTTCATTATCTTGGCTGATTCATTATTTGGATATAAAAAAATTGGAGAATTTAGCTATATTTTTTCGGTCTCTGTTAAATATACTAATTTGCTTTCTTGAGAATCAAATCATTAAAAGATTATATACTTTCGTGAGAATCCAATTCAAAATACTATATTTATGCTAATAATTAGTTTTAAGTTCGGGAGGAATATAGCTTGGTTTGGTTGTTCGTATATATTTTATTGGGTGTATGTTATTAGTTTTGAGTTTGATTTGTTTGGTTGCATAGTACTGCTTTCCCTGCCTTTACACCACCACTATATTATGTTTTCTTTCTCATGTCATGTGGATTGTCATCATTATAATCAAATAGATAGTAGCTATTACATAAGAATATGTTATTCAAGTGTTATAATATGCGACTGAAGTGTTATAATATGCTATTGAAGTGTTATAATATGCTACTGAAGTGAGATTTGGGGGTACCTCTTGCAGCTGAGTTATTTTTTAGGTTTGTCACTGACTTATTGATATTTTTATAGTAATATAGTATTATATTTTTATTTATTTTCATATAATGTACAGATAAATATTATTTGTGTGATGCGGCATACACACACCCGTGGTTTCATGGCTCCATATCGCAATGTGCGGTTGGTTGGCAGATTTCCAAAATAACCGTCCACGAACTAGAGAAGAACTTTTTAATAGAGTACATGCAAAGTTGAGGAATGTCATTGAACGTACTTTTGGAGTTCTTAAAAGCCGATTTGCGATTCTCAAAGTGATGCCATCTTATCCATTTTCAACACAAAGAAATATTGTAATAGCTTGCGTGGCTATGCACAATTTTATTCGTAGAGTTGATAATGCAGATTATTTCTTTGAACAATTTATCGATGACAACACAACAGGTGATACTTTGCAAGGAGGTGACGACGGAGTGTCTTCTAGCCAACACCAACATAATACTACAAGACGCGCTGATCAAATATATATGGTTAATTTACGCGAGCAAATTGCTGATGAGTTTGGACCTCCAAGTTAATTTCAAATGAAACTCTTGAATTTTCTTTGGAGATTTTTGTTCTATTTTACATGTAATTTTTTGAATTCTGAATATTGTCCTAGTTATTTTTCATTATCCTCTTGAGATTCAATATAAAATATGTTTGATTAAATGATTTGAAGTTAGGATACAGTTATTTATGTGTGAAAATTGCAACATATTTTACTTTTGAAGTCATTTAGAAAAGTCATTTTTCATCGACTTTCCATAATTTAGCTTAATATTTATATTTTTATTAAATTTAAAATATTTATTTAATCATATTTATCATTTTGTAATTATTTATAAGTTAGTAATAATATTTTTATATAATTTTTGGAAGCTAGAAATGAAATGTATGAATAAATTGTTATTGATTAAGGTTAGGGCAAACTTGTCAATATAACTCAAATTCAGACTTTTTCTCTGAACTGTTATCAAACAGCTAAACAGATTCAGTATTCAGATTCAGACACAATTCAGACTCAGCAATTCAGCATTCAGTCACTTACAATCAGACTTCAGAGTTCAGATTTCAGTTTTTCAGATTATCAAACAGGCCCTAAGTTTATTATTCTTTTAAGTAAATGAGGATGAAACCGACTTCAAATAGACACGAAATGTCGACACCATTTTTTTTTTTTTTTTGTAAATTAGCGATGGTGAGTTTCGAACCCAGGACCTTCTGGTCGCTAGCAAGAGCCTTTTCCACTAGGCTATCCGATTAACTCACCAATTAGACACTATCTTTACGTTTTTTCAATTAAATTGTTGACACCATTTCGACACCATTTAGACACTAAGTAGAATCAAATGTTTCGACACTAATTTG
This sequence comes from Echium plantagineum, assembly GCA_003412495.2. Taxonomy (NCBI): domain Eukaryota; kingdom Viridiplantae; phylum Streptophyta; class Magnoliopsida; order Boraginales; family Boraginaceae; genus Echium; species Echium plantagineum. Next base: position 16,526,911 of record CM016567.1, on the reverse strand, counting down.
ACACTAAACCGACACAGAGTTCTCGAAGCCACCTGATGCTCTTTCGCCACTATCTTTTTCAGATGTGATTTGTATATTTGTTGAAGCCTGACTCTAACCGACACCAAATCCCGAAAATAACCAGAGACCTTCACGACTCCAAACTGAAAACTTTTGTGAAAGAACATTTTGCCAGGCTGCAATTTCAAAATTCTGGAATTCCAAATCATGAACACCAAACAAGAACTCAAGAACACCAAACAAGAACTCAAGAACACCAAATATAAACAGCAAACATAAACACCAAATAAAACATCAATCATAAATATCAAACATAAACACTAAATATAAACTCCAAACAAGAACAACAATCATAAACATTCAACATAAACACCAAACTTAATACTTGGCTAAACAATTATAATAAACACCAAAAAATAATTAAGCTTTTATGCGGTACCAACGATTTAATAACTATCTTTATAGCTCCTGAATGTTTCAGTCGTTGGATTTATTCGGTGCATTTTTCACATAGTGATTTATATGAATAATTAGTTTTCCGTTCTTGGAGTTTCTCCCTTTTTCATATTGCTCCGTATTTAAAAAAAGAAAGAATTTTTTAAGTACAATAATAGGCCCAAGTGCTATTTTTACCCAAGGTTTCACTACTTTGGGTCTTTTAACTGAAATACATCAATCTGAAATATTAGTATGTCCGCTTATATCTAAATGTTTAAAAGGATAATTGGCGAGAGGATTTAACATTGTTCATTATTGGTATGATATAATAATAGATAACTAAATATGTTTTAAGTTAATAATATATGGATACATATATATATTTAGCAAGTGGTACCGTGTGACGAATGTATATACGAATTTCAAAATTCAGTTTAAAAGGAGCTCGTTAAACTTATGTAGACTAGATATATTTTTGGAACTTAATACTAATAATCACATTTAGATTTGAGTCCAAAAATAATAATAATATTAAATAGGAATGAATGCACCCAAAATTTCAAGGCCAAAAGTGGGTTCATATGTAAGTCCAAACATGAGGCCCGTAACCGGCACAGAACCGAAACGGAACCGGAACCGACATGCACCCAACTGTTTAGTACCTAACCGATTTTGGTTCTATCTACAGTAGAACCAATTAAGTTGGTTCGGTTCTTTTTTGTGCAAAATCGAACCGACCCGAACCGTGCACAAGCCTTCTTTAAGCTACTCTTAGTTCATTCGATTTGGTTCGGTTTTATAGGTTCTCCCACAAGCCGAACGGCATCTGTTTTCTCAAATGCGGTAAAAAATAGGCTATTTTCGGTTCGGTTCCGGTTTTTCTCCATACCCTTAGCTTAGAGTTTGTTTTGAGAGTGTTTTGGACTCTATATTTATTGATGCTTTTTAAATAAGGTTTTTCTAAAATGTGCCCTTAGGGCACAGGTTAAGAAACTAATAAGGGAAAATAATTGTTAATTAATTTTATTTGAAATTTGAATTTTACCTTATATACTTATGAATGTTACCTTATATGTGGGATAGAAAAGGATTTTAAATGAGAAAAATAGCAAATAAATGAGAAATGAATTTTGGGCAGCAAGTTTGACTTTCTTACTGTTATTTTGAGTTACAAAAACTATTTGGATGATTGTAATGGTGTTTAAGTATTTGCTTGAGATTATTGTTAATTAAAGGACCATAAGTAGTTTTAAATTGGTAAAAAGAGAAATATTAGTCGAAAATCATCCCTGGGCAGTATACTTATGATTTTCAGATATATTTGAGATTTAACATAATTATGTGAAGATTTATAAATGATTTGACCAAGTGTTGGGCACTTTTGAGGCCGAAGAGTATTTTAGTCATTTTCCAAATCAAGGGTATTTTTGTCATTTTACAAGTCGACACGATATCTATCCTTAAACATAATTTAACGCATTGGGGCATACTTTGGGTGCATAAGGGTGAAACCAATGTGAGAAACCAATTTTGAGAGATGTAATGGTTGGAAATCTGGGAAGGGCAAGATGGTCATTTCACGCCTGATAAAGTAATAAAGCACGGTTACACCATTTAGGAGTTGAGCAAGGATGCACTCAAGGAATATCTAGGTGTACGCTAGTTGCTTTAGCATCAGGTGAGTACCTACTTCACGGTTGTTGTATGTGATACATTATGATTGTGTGTATTGTTATATTGTATGTCGTGGTATTATAAGATGCGTAAATTAAATTGACGGTTAAGATTTAACAAAATGTCGAATTAATATATTAAGATGTTAATTTGATATAATGAGATGTCAAATTTTCCTATACAAATCGTTAAATCCATATACATGATAGGTTGTTGAGTGATAAACATGATTACTTGTAAAGATGATGGTTGACCTTTCAGTTATTGAGTTGATATGATGATTATGATGGTTGGATTGACATATATATAATGAGTGCTGAGTTGTTGAGTTGCTATGAATGTGCTAATATGTTGATATAGCCGATGCGCAATATTGTTTTACCCAGCTTTGTCTGGATGGCGGTTATGTATTAAAATCCGGTGCGCAAATGTTGATATTCCCAGCTATGACTGGATGGCGCTGCGCAATGTTGATATTCCCAGCTATGACTGGATGGCGCTGCGCAATGTTGATATTCCCAGCTATGACTGGATGTCGCATATTATAAAACCCCTATGTTGATGGGCGTATGTGTCTCCCCTGCAGGTCGAGTTATTGTTGTAGAGATGGCCTGTTGATATTCCCAGCTATGACTGGATGATTACCATCTAAAAGGGTGGATCATTGTTATGCCCACGACTATAGTGGATGATAGCCCCTTTAACCGGATTATGAGTTGATATTATTGTTGATGAGTTGATATCATATTTTACTGAGATGATATTACAGATTTTCAGATGATATAAGCTGTGTGGTGATGGATATATTTGTTGAGAGACAATACTAAGTATGATCTATGTTGTGGGTATAAACGTTGTACTAGTGTTGTATCTTTTATTTTAGTATATTGTTGATTAAAATGGTAAGTTATTCCTACTCACTTATATACGTATATCTTTACTCCTGAGCACAATGTGTGGTATACACCACCTGTGCGGTACGTATTCACTAAGCTTTATAGCTTACCCGCCACTCCACTAGCTTTTATGTCAGGTTGACAGTTAAGCAACAGTTCATCTTTGGAGTCTAGTAGCTGTAGACCACTTAAGAGCTTAAAGGTGCGGTGAAGGTGGCTAAGAGTCCTCAGCAGTCATTCCGATTAATGTCTTCGGTGTCTTCAAGACTTATCAAATATTGGTGTCTTTTCAAAACTAACTTCCCGAGACTTGATTGTATTTTCTGATGTTACATTTTCATGTGATTGTTTGTTCACCACGATGGATATTATTTCACTTATCAAAGAAAGTCATTTTTATGTTGTCATCCATCGATTGGTGACTCTGATGTTCATATTGCTGACGATCCCAACCTCGGGGGCCATCGACCCGGGGCGGGTCGTTACAGGTTCCGCGCCGAGGTCTGCCCTTTGCTGCTCCACTCCCCTTTTCCTCTTTGGGGGCTCATTTAGGGAAAGACCCCTGGGGATTGAACAGTGGTAACATACTCTGGCCTCTTCTGATCTCCTTTCATTTCTCCCACTCCTCCAACCGTGGGGAATTTCATCTTCAAGTGTATGGGAGACACGACTACTCGGATGGCATTCAAGAACGGCCTTCATATAAGTCCATTGTAGGTCGTGTCCTCTATGTTACCACGGTGAAGGTCACCCGGGTGGTCACCATCTTTGGGGCTTCTCCCAGCGTCACATCCAACTCTGTCACCCCCATTGGATATACCGAGTGTCCGGTGAATCCGGTCAGGAGTATGCAGTGGTCTTAACAGGTTCCTGGGGAGACCCAACTGGTCGTAAGTTCGGAGATACAGGATCTCGGACAAGCTTCCCGTGTCCACTAGCATCCTGGCCACCACGTAATTTCCTATGATGGGGTTAATCGCCGGGGGATCGTCGTGGGGAATCTCGATTCCCTGTAGCTCTATCTCGGTGAAGGTGATCGGCTCCCTGTCAATCGAGGAAAGAGCCCTTCCCAGGGCATAAACTGGCCTCTGGGAGTATTGTCGCCTGGCGTTGGAGGAATCTCCTCCTCCTGCCAGCCCCCGGAGATCGTGTCTATTATTCCGGTGATCCTAGGGGTCAGTTTCTCCCTCAGATCTCATTGATATTTGCTTTCGTCTTTCTCCCCGGTGCCGGCGTCCTCTTCCCGATCTCCTTTCACAAACTCCTTCAATTGTCCCCTTTTTATCAGCTTGTCGATCTCCCCTTTCAGCAGCCTACACTCGTCCGTATCGTGCCCGTGGTCTTTATGATACTCGCAATACTTCTTCAAGTCCCTCCGGTTAGCCGCGGCCTTAAGCTTTTGTGGTCGGGGGAGCATTTCTTTGTCTCTTATCTGGGCGTAAATTCTTCCCACCGACGTTTTCAGAGGCTTCATCTGGGAACCCCGGTGAATGGGGGAGGGCTCCCGGATCCCGGTGGTCTGTCTCCTAGTCCAGCCTGCTCTGCTTGGTTGTCCATGTCCAGCTCTAGATCCTAGACACGACCGGCTAGGTCGCGACCACTCCGACGGTCAAGTTAGTAAATGTTCGAAGGAGTGACTAGTAAGTATTGAGCAAGAATAGCATTACCTTCCACTAATGCTAGTGAGTGTGTATTTATAAACCTGAGCCCTTTTGTCCTGATGTGCTGGGATCTTGCCAACATGTACGGCTAAGATGTCCCCAGCTCTTCTTTCTTCCAACCCCCTTATAGTTTGAAGATGGCCCCCTATGGGAACTGGGCTACCCCTAGCCCAGGAATCCAAGAGGCCCAGGTGTACCACTAAGAATATGGGCCTCATCAAGACCATGAGATTGCTGATCATGTAGATCAACCATGAGTCCATTGTCCAGAACCTGAAGTAAATCGATTCAATCTGAACTTTAAGAAAAATGGAGGGTATTAATTTGGCAAATTGAGAGATGGTTTGTGGAACAATGGGTATTATTTGAGGTGTAATTGAAGAAAGGGGTGAGATTGTTCTTGTTGATGATGATTATATGTGCGTAGGGTGTGTTGAAGAATAAGGGGTGTGATTTAATTTTAATTATGTAAAAAAAATTTAAGATTGCCCCTATACTTTATATTAATGATAAGAGTACAATAATCATTTTATTTTTCAAAATTGTAAAAAATAATTCAGGAGCACCTTAAAAACGACCAAAAACATCGTATACAATCTAAAACAAATTTCATAATATGGGGTCAAAGAGTAAATTAATCAAAAATAAATTTTACTTCATTGACCTCGATTCTCCCTAAAGCGAACATCCACCATGCACCAAAACCAAACGACTTGTTTGTCAGTTGAAATTGTCTTCAAATTTGAGCAGAAGGTAAAAATCGTTCTGATTAGGGTTTGAAACAAAGTCATCAATCTTCATCATGGCTATGCAAGCAGGCATGGGATTCTCTAAGGTCATCATCTTAGTAGGCGCTGGTATTTTTCTACCTACTCATATTCTAAATCAATTCTCCAATTTTCAATTTTAATTTTGAACTCGTTTATTTTGTTTTTATCATACTTGCTGTATAATATATCAAATTATAATGTTTCCAAATTATTCTAATGTTAACATGATAATTTAGTTTCATATCGAATTTAATTGTGTCAATGGATGTCACGAAGTTTGCTGATTTTGACAATTATTTTGGAAATTAAACTAGAAAATATTTTTTTCAGTTTAGAAGTGAATATAATAGTGTGTTTGTTATGCTAACAGGGTGTACTGGTACACTGGTTTTGAAGAACGGTAATTTATCTGATGTGTTAGGCGAACTTCAGGTACTGTTCTTCGATTATTTTTCTCGTTCGTGTTTTATGTTTTAATTATCAGATGATTATTTCAGCTTTTATTACTGTCGAGTAGATTCAACCGATTTGATTGAGTCTTTTTATTTCCTTATCTTTTATGTTTATATGAGCTTAATTACTGTGTGAATATTAAGTTTACTTATTTCTTAACAATAATTGCCGATTGTATATATCAGGAAGAGATTTTGATGTGTATAAGCTCAGTAGTAATACTAGACACTCTTAATATTATGTGTATGTTCTGTTATATAGAGTATATAATTATGCATGGGCAGAATCATGGAGATTCAGAAAAGTAACAAGCAGAGTTTTGGGAAATTTGCAATAGTGCCACCTTTCGCATCAAAATCTTGACGTTTGACAACTAATAATAGTTATTGCGAATTTTGACTCTCAAACTTTAATCATCCGAGGTATCTAAATTTGAAATAATCATCCGAAGGTGTTAGAAGTTAAATAAGAAATTTGTCATTTGGTGTCTATCTTACAAATATTCAAGGAGTATACAATTGGTTTATACTTGTAGATGGCTAGATCCTTTATCTTATATTATAGTCACTTGAGTCGGTTGAGAAAGCAACGGGATGCATAATGGGAATTAGAATAGGTATGCTAGGCTACTTTTTTTTATTATTGAATGTCAGGTTGTTTGTAATTCTATTGCTCCAGTTTAGCAATTGCATAATGGGAACTAGAATCGGTATGCTGGGAGTGTCATATAGATGATATCAACAGTTGGATTTGTTCATTTACTCTGGCAATATGACATGACAGAATCTCATCAAAGGACTTGAACAAAAGAATGGAGATGGTGATGTTGACAGTTCAGATGCCATGGCTGCACTGGTATGTCCTTTTGTAATATTGATGTTCCCAAAGTTGAGTAAGTACTCTGTTCAGGTGCTATGTATCATGACACGCATGTCATAGAGTTCATATCTTGCATTTTGCAGGTTCGTCGATTGGCAATGGAGGTTAGGCAATTGGCATCAGCTAGGGAGATTACTATTCTGAATGGGAGTTCTGGAGGTATTTTCTTTCTCCATAATTTTTCAGATCTAGATCTATCATGCAAAAGTGAAACACCAGAGGAATGCCAGATTTGCACTAACAATAACGGAATAACACGGCATCTGCTTTCAGCTTTTAATTAATTCAATATATGTAGTTCCTCTTGAGTTTCCATCTCCCTTTTGCAATCCGTGGCAGCTAACTTTACAAACATAGCGGTGCCTGCTGCAACTTTGGGTGCCTTGGGTTACGCCTACATGTGGTGGAAGGTAAAATAGTATTTTCTTAGTGCTTGTAATATCGTATCATGTACTAGTAATTGTTAGTGATTGCCTGTGTCCCCTTTTTTCCCTTTCTTATGTAAACATGTTGGTAAATTTATAATGTTTTCTGAAGTTCAAAATAGATATGCTTCAGGTGGAGACTCATTCTATTTTGCCTTATTGGTTACATTTATGAATCATGTTGTCTTATCTTATTCATACTTTCAGGGCATCAAAGTCTCCGATCTTATGTATGTAACGAAGGCCGGTATGACAACTGCTGTTTCGAATTTGACAAAGCATTTGGAGCATGTATCAGATGCTCTTGCAGTAACCACTTGTCAATTCTTCTTCTTCCCATTAGACTTAGCTGCTGAATCTTCAATATGGTCTTTTCTCTTATGTTATTTGTTATTATGTTTCTGCCTTATAACGATCCTGCCATTTTGTTTTTCTCTCATTACGAATAATATTTTGCTGTGAACTCATTAGATTGTTTTGGGCACATATATCTGGAATTCTTGATGCCTTGTTGCCATGAATAGACTGTGCTTTGTTATGAGATTTCTTGATGTTTGTAATGACTTTCTTAGTAGTCGATTGCTTCCTGTTGTCAAATTTGTTTAAATGAATGTAATGAGCTTGATCATTTGTGTTTTTACAATCCTTATCTGCATTATCTTAATCAGCTTTTTTCATCTGCTTGTGCTAGCTTCAATTTTCCACACTTAAATACTTTCCCCTAAGAAAACTCTACTAAAAATGTATTAAATTTACTGATTTGCGAATAGAGCCCTCATGCATTGGGAAATGCCTCCATATATGGGCGCTGATGAAACTGAAATGTGTTTCTTATATTTTCGCTGATAATCTATTCATAGTTTGACGTAACTTTTTTTCCCTTAGAATTCCATCATCCTTTCACATCAATATTATCTTAACAAATTGTTCTTATGAACGTATCAACATTTTTTCCATGATTTGAACTGTTCGTCATTTAATTAAGTTTCTGATCTCTTTAGGCAACCAAGAGGCACTTGACACAACGAATTGAAAATTTGGATGGGAAGATGGATGAGCAGATAGAGATCTCAAAATTAATCAGAAATGAGGTATTAGTTTTTTACTGAATTTCTGTTTGCTTCTGGTGAATATCTTGTAGTGCTTAGGCCAAACATAAAATTCTGATCAACTTCTTCTCAAAACTTGACAACTAGGTTACTGATGCACGTGGTGATATCTCTCAAATTGGTTACAACTTGGATGATTTGCAAAGGATGGTTTCTGGTCTGGTGAGTATCGCATGGTGAAGCTAATTGAAATTGGCATTCCCAACACCTGGAATACTACATATTTCAGAATTAACTAATATTGAAATAGTTGGGATGGACAATTTGATAGATAAAAATTACTATCTGTCTTTAATGTAATTAAGCTTTTATCTTCTGCTATGCAAACATCAAACTTCAGTCATTGGAAGCTCATTACTCCCCTGTAATAGTGACTGCATCTAAACTTTCCTAGAGATGAGAAATGAAATAATGATCATTGAAATTAAGCTTCGAAATAATTAATTGTAGGACTTTGCTAGGTTTAAGATCATTAAAGTTCTACAGAAGGGGAAATATTTCTTTTCACTCATTTTCTGTGAAATCCCACTACTATAACTTATTTAGTCACCGTATTACAAGTCTTCAGAAGAAGTCAACTAGGTCACTTTTATTTGTCTTACAAGACATGATTGCTTGAATATAAATGATTGAAATAGTATACACGGTGATATAAGTAGTTCAAGTGGGACTTTAAGAAAGATTAGTGATTGTAGCGGAACTTTTTGAAGTAAACCTCCAGCTCAAACTGGAATTGCTGCCTAATAATTAACAGTTGATTCTGAATCTTAGAATCACTGAATCACACCAGGATTCATCTTCCTTGGTGATGTCAATGCCTTCGAACTTAAATGATTCCTTGGTAATTTGAATGTTTTCTTTGTGCATTACAATTATAAATGTTTGTTCAAACATGCTTATTTGCCTGTTATACTGATAAGGACATAAATATTTCATGAAGGATCTTCTAGGCTTTCAATCTTGTTTTGGGGATTTGACTTTTGACAAGAAATATAAATAAGTTGTAGAGTTAAGAGTGTTTTCATATAACTATGCATTTATTTACTATGTGAATAGCTATTTTGTTTGCTTCTTATCATATTCAATAATATCTATTTGGTGTTTCAGGATGGCAAGCTTCTTTCGCTTGAAAGCAAACAGGTAATGGTTCATTCCTACTGTAAATATGAATCAGTTAAATTTGCCTCGCTTGATACTTTTATTACATGACCAACTTGAATGAATGATGACTTGATACTTCTTTTGCTGTTCTTGTTATAGGAACTTGCAAATGCTGGCGTGATGTATCTTTGCAACATTGTAAATGGGAAGAGAGTGAAAATGCCTGAGAATCTCCAGGTATCTAAATATTTGCATGCCTCTGCGATATTTATCTTTGCCTTGGGTGGAGCAGAGGGTTGCAGAAGTTGCATTACTCAATTAACGTAGGCGTAATCTCGTGCAACAGGGAAAGATGAACAAAATTACTCTTGAATGCTAAGTTTAAAGGCATGCTAACCAATGCTTACGTCATGTCTATCTATTCCTGGAACTTATTATTATGTTGCGAAAATTAACCCTACGAGGTTAATGTTTATGAATTACTCCCTCCATCGCTAAATGATTATCACATTTTGACTTTTGGTGGTCAACAAAACACGATTTAAAACGTAAATATCTATTATTCTACATGCGAAAAAATTATAAAAAGTTGATATTTCAAAAATAGATATTGAGACGAATCTATCAAGGTCTCACAAGGCTATACTATTTCTTATCGTTTAATGGAATTCATGATCAAATTTTGTTATGTTTGACCAACAAAAGTTAAAATGTGACAATCTTTTAGGGACGGAGGTAGTATGAGTTATGACATTTATTGATTGTGTCACCACTCACTTGTTATACAATTCAGGAACAACTGAAATTTGTCAAGACCTCAACGCCCAGTCTCATGGTATAATTCCTTCAACGTCTATCTATTGTGTTCATTATTTTGTATTTTAATTCATAATTGTGATATATTCACTTCTCAGTTAATTATTTTGTAACTACCCAACAGTCTGTTCCAATATCGACGTGGATGTTTTTACCTTCAGGGGAATTTTATTTTATGTTCTTTAAAATACATGAAATTTCAAAATAGTGCACGCCTTATATATGTTCTTCAAATATTCGTCCGTTGAATTGTATATAGAAAGTAATATCGTGTCATGCTTTGTTACAGGGTCTCAAGGATATCGCTGATGGCAATATGTTGATTACAAATGGCACATTCCAAGATTCTGAAGTCAAGCCCGTTCTGCGTCCAAGAAGCTTAACAAGGTAATACCTTTGTGCCCCTTACTGTTCCTTGCTGACAGGTAACAAAATAGTGCAAGTAGTGTAGTTTTGTTTTCAATGTGTTTCCCTCTTACATTAATTACAAACTCTCTTCATCGCAGAACTGCTTCTATCAAGTGCTGATGCAAAAACAGTTGATAATTTAAGTGTGACGGTTGTCAGTCCGATTCAAGCATTTTCTGCATGTCCTTTACATCAAAGGAGTATCGAAAATGCCTGTCAGTTCTTTGTTGAAAATAGATTTCTGCCTGTACAAATACTTGATGGTATTCAATGTTTTGATGATGTTTCAATACAATCTTGAAGTTATACAACAATATAGCCGTGTGATGTTACGGCATGTAATATAATGATAATGTAATGGATTTCCAGCATTAGCTAATAAGATTTCTTGATTTCATACACTCCATAATGCTAGAGCAGTTCAGAGATGATACTTGCTCTTTGTACACTTAAAAATATCACTATTATGAATCAATCGAATAGGCTAGTGGAAAAGGCTCTAGCTAATGATCAGAAGGTCTTGGGTTCGAAACTCATTCATTGCTAATTTACAAAAAATAAAAATATATCACTATTATAAGGCAAGTTGTGGTCCTGATCAGGTGAGGCACATCTCATGATTTACCTTTTTGATACCTATTGAATTTAGTTTTTGACATGTCAAAATGTGTAAACTGGGAGCACTTGGTAGTATTTTTTTCATAGATAGGAAACGAACTAAATATTTAAAGGTACAGAAAGCCATTATGGCTAGAAAAGATTTAGCAAATAGAGTCTCAATAAAATAAACATAGAACATTCCATAAAATAAAGATAAAAATAATTTGTTGCAATACTTCAAAATAATATGTATAATCTCCCCTCTTGGACCCGATAGTTCTCCGTAGAGCTAACATGAACATTAACTGGTGGTTATTGTTTGCTAGTGCACAAATGTGATATAACTGCATAAGAAGATAATGGTAGTGCTTGGAGAACCCAAAAGTAACCAAATGGATGACCGTTGGGGACATGAGCAGACGAGATGCCCAATGAATTGTGGTCGATGTCACCAAAAATCCAAATTTTTTTACGATTGTCGAAATAAAATCGACAAATGAGAAAAATCTTAGTAGAACTATAAGAAGAAGAACACCTGCAATGATCGTACTAAAACATTTATACGAACTTTTAACACTAACATTAGTACCAACACAGTTAATATAACCATTAGATCGGGGAGTGAAAGAGGTACCAGCCTTAGCAAAGTTCCTGGTAGTTTGATTTAGACCCTCAATATCCATTGCAAACAATTTGATTCTCTTGGACTCGATTGACTCAAAGATTGATTTTATTGAGAGGAAGCTCCAATTGATTGTAAACTTTCTTACCAACCGCAACTCAATCTTCATCAACGTTTTCCTAATCCAACAGGAATATCCTGTTAATTAAGTTCCAGTTAGATCCCGAATTAAAAGGAAAATGCGGTTCAATTGTACTAGTTTTTTTAGATTAGCTGCCAAGGCCTTGATATCAGGCAACTGTTGTGAGGACTGGTCAGCTCCATGGACTCTATAAGGATTATGCTTTGAGCTTTTCTTACGTCCTTCTGGTTCATCCAAGTCAACTATAATGTCAAATGGTGTAGACTTACGCTTTCTTCCTCATGTTTTATGAAGATTTGATGCCAGAGCCTCATTGTCATGTAGCTGCTGCACGGTCAGATTGGCTCCACGAACTCTGGAAGGGGTCTTTTTCAATTTCTTGATACACCCTTCTGAACTGTCCCGAAAATCAAGTGGAGGGGGGGGTGAGAGGATGGGGCTTTTCAACTAGATGAAGAGTGGCCATGTTTTTAGTGCCGACCACAATTTCCCATTCTTCTAAGGATCCCGGATCACTAATTGCATTTTCAAAATCCAAATCCTGATAGTCCGAATCACTACAGTCTGGATCAGTGACCAAGTTTTCCCAACAAAATGCAGTTGAGTAATCCAACATGGTCCATTTAAAATGAGGGTGATCGAACTAGAAATATTAGATAGTTCCGGTGATCTTTGGTGCCAATCATTAACCCTTATTTTTTAGTCCAAAAAATATATAATTAAAAATAAAGCCAATTAGTTAACTCTAATCAAAGGTAGACACTGAAAAAAACGAAAAAAAAAACATATAATTTGAGTTGAAGAGAGTATATGTTTTAAAGTAAATCACTCCATTAAAAATTGTCTCACTTGATCATTCTTTCGCCCGATGGCTCGATGCAGGTCCCATTAATGGTCCGTTTGGATTGGGGTGAATCTATGTGAAATTTATCATTCACCCGTTTGGAAGGTTAATGTATGTTAACACATTCTCCTTCATTCACCCTCAAATCGTTCATCCCAAATCGGTGGGTAATGCTAGGTTAACGAATTAATTTTTTTAATTATTATTAGATGAGACTAAACTACCCATCAATAATATTACTCTCCGCCAAATATTACTTGCCTCTAAAAAGATAACTTCCCTCATCATATAAATTGTCACTTCATTTATCTCTTGCGTATTCTGACCAACTCGTTCTTTCCGCTTGAAAAAACAGTTTTTTTCTTGGCTGCTCTCTCTTTCTCGCTTGAATAATAAAAAGATCATATTTTATTGCTTTTCAATTTCAATCCGTGTGTATTTTTATTTTCAATCCGTGTGTACCATATTTGTTTGTTACTACGTCTACCTTTTTCTCCTAGTGCAATAATCAGTGTTAATCATTTTTTCAATTAATCATCTAATTATCAAATCACCTTTGTAATGTATGTAAATCAACATATATGAGCGTTGGCATATTCCTTTTTATAAATCCTTGTGTACTAATCATTAATACACGATATTTGTTGTTTATGTTTATCTTTTGTTAAACATGTGTATGTTTATTTTGCTAAAGATTATTGATACGTTTCTTTATAATTTTTATTATAGAACATATTTATGTTTTGCTAATATTTTATTTAATAACATTTAATTTGCAAACAAAAACAAGGTATTCTGTTGAGTTAATCGAACAGCCTAGTGGAAAAGGCTCTTGCTAGTGACCAGAAGATCCTGGGTTCGAAATTCACCTCATCACTAATTTACAAAAAAAAAAACGGCAAACGGCCGGGATGATCACCTATTTTTGGGGTAGGGTCCCAGGTGATCACCTAATTATCAAATGGTCTCAGTTGATCACCTTACTTTCTAAATCGTTCCCATTTAGCAGATTCGTCACTTATAATGATAATTTTTTACTAATTAAGATTAGTGGTCACTAATGATGGGCATTTTAGTAATTTCGCATCATAAATTTCTAAAAATATCATATAAGTTATCATTATATACTACTAAATTTATTTTCAGAAACTTATGATGCTAAATTACTAAAATGACCATCATTAGTGACCACTAATCTTAATTAATAAAAAATTATCATTATAAGTGACAAATCTGCTAAGTGGGAACGATTTAGAAAGTAAGGTGATCAACTGGGACCCTTTGATAGTTAGGTGATCATCTGGGACCCTACCCCAAAGATAGGTGATCATCCCGGCCGTTTGCTGAAAAAAAACAAGGTATTATGTGTAGAAATAAAGAGAACGATATAAATGTCAGTTTAATAGTTAATAATTTTATAATGTTGTTTTTCAAGTTATTAATTATTTTGTTTTACCTAGTGAAGGGTAATTGTATCCAAACTTGAATTACTATAATAGTTTCACCTACATTCAGCTGCATTCACCTAACTAGGTTAATTTTAATAGTGTGTTTGGATCGGGGTGAATGAGTAGAGCAAGTGAATTAGTGGGAATCAGAGAGAATATATTTTATTGTTGTTTGTTTAGGTAGAATAACTATAAACTAGGAGAATCAAGGAGAATTATGGGTGTGGAGGAAAACCGAAACCGAGCCGAACCGAACCGGAACCGAACCGAAAAGTACCGATTTTGTTGGAACTGATTGAAACCGAACCGATTTTGGGAGAACCGATAAAAACCGAACCTAACCGATGACTAATTTTATGTAGAAAAAATTAAGCTCAGTAAAGGATAATTGGCGAGAGGATTCAACATTGTTTATGTTAGTATGATATAATAATAGATAAGTGAATATGTTTTAAGCAAATAATATATGGATACATATATATATATTTAAAAAGTGGTACCGTGTGACGAATGTGTATACAAATTTCGAAATTTGTTTCAAAAGAAGCTCGTTAAACTTATATAGAGTAGATATATCTTTGAAACTTAATTATGAGTTACATTTAATATAGAACAATACTAGTCACATTTAGATTTGAGTCCAAAATGAATAATAATATTAACTAAGCACGAATAGACCTAAAATTTCAAAGCCGAAAGTGGGCTCAAATTTTTGTCCAAAACACGAGGCCCAGAACCGAAACCGAACGACCTGGAACCGATATGAACCGAACCGTTCAGAACCGAACCGATGATATTGGTTCGGTTCTTTTTTTTGTCCAAAACCGAACCGTACCGAACCGAACCGTGCACACACCCAAGGAGAATAAGAGCAAATATAATTAAAAATAAAATTGTCCCTCCATTCTCATCCGATTTGGAGGAGAGAAAATTTGAGGAGAATCAGTGGTAATTCTTCGATTCCCTTGATTCACCCCAATCCAAACACACCATAAGCCATATTTATCCACATAGATTCACCCCATTCAAACGCGCACATAAGTGGTTTATTAAAAGGAGTGAGAAGTGAGTGAGGGACTAAAAGAAAAACAATGGCTGCTGCAAAATCAATCGAAGCCATAGTTGACGATCAACATAATCAAGAAGAATACCTTGATGTCCTCACCAAAACTGGTCAACTAACTGGCACCTCCAAACCCAGGTCTAAATACCAAACTCAAAATCATTTACTCATTAGTTTTACACCATTTTATTTATTAACTTATCGTTTTGGAATAAGAATCGAGTATTATTTTAACTATAACTAAACAAAAAATTGACTTTTTTTCCATTTTAACTTACTTTTTTTATTGTTTAATTGATGCAAAGTTTGTGGATTAAAAATTGTCTTTTTTTTGTTTGGATATCTGAATGGATATTGAACGTTTGCCCTTTGATACTCCCTCCAATTCAAATTATATGTCTTTTTCATTTTTATGTATCGAACTTTGATTAGCAATAATTAATTAGTTATACTAAAAAAATTATAAAAATTTACTTTTGTGAAAATACTCATTATATTTTTTATATATTTTTTGGACTAAATAATATTAAGCAGTTGATGGTCAAAGTTGTCACGTTCATAAATTTTGAATTTGAGGGAGTATAATCGAATATATGGAACAAAATGATTGTGAAGTTTAGGTTTCTTTACATGAATTTGCTACTTTATATTCTTGATTCTGTAGGGGGGCAATTCATAGAGATGGTGATTATCATCGAGCTGTCCACGTCTGGATATATTCTGAAAGCACAAAAGAGTTGCTGTTGCAGCGACGTGCTGATTGCAAGGACTCGTGGCCTGGGTTCTGGGATATCTCTAGCGCTGGTCATATATCTGCTGGGGATACGTCCCTTTTGACAGCTTGGTAATTTTACATTCGTCAATTTCATGCGTGTATCTAGTCATTTGTGCCAGGTTTTGTCTGCTAACTTGTTTATTCACCTCAGTGTGAATCGTGGTTTCTACTTGGACACAAATTTAACAGAAAAATTTGTTCAATTTCAGGAGGGAGCTTGATGAGGAACTTGGAATAAAGCTGCCTGAGAATGCTTTTGAGTTTCTGTTTGAGTTTCTCGAGGAGTGGTCAGTTTATCTATTACATCATTTAACAACCGTGTGTAATCTTCATTACTTAGACGCCATTTCTTTGCCCTTAACTTGTTGTTGTCTCCAATAATGTACATGTTTTCTTATCAGACGTTCTCTGCAATCATATTAGTAGGAAGTTAAATCTTCATGTTACGGGGTAATCACTCCTTTGCTCGTGCATCAAATGCCAACAATGTTTATGACAACGTAATGAATGGCTTTGGATCGTATGATACAGTGCTAAATCATTATATTTACTTTTGTTTATGTTTATAAATTAATTTAAAACATACTTAATAAATAGTTAACTAGACCAGTTAACTGACAGAATTTCTTGTTTTGATTTGTGAAAACTTAGCCACCATTGTCTTCTTCTTATCCCTCCATTTTAAACCGACTATCACCTTATACTTCACGAATGATGAGACAATGCATGTCTAGTAGCTAAATGGTTTTGCACAAACCGAAGACATGTATACCATACAAGAGAGGAAGATCAAGAGAGACCTTCACTTGGTAGTTGTTTCTGTTTCTTAACTAATTAATCAACATATTCTACCTATAAATTCGTAAATGCACAACTAGAACAAGTTTCTTGGATGTGAATAGGAATCAACAATGCGTTTCTCTTGTATTTCTGAGCATAATCATATAGTATAACTTATGCCTGTTTTATTTCAGTAAACAGCTTATGATTTAATTATATATTTCCATCTCAATCCATAGATTTGATTTGAGTATCTGTTTACTTATAACAATTTAACAAGTTCATTTTCTTTTCCTTACATTTTGTTGCAGTGTAATCAATGATGGAAAATTTATAAACAACGAATTCTGTGATGTATATCTAGTTACCACATTAGATCCTATTCCATTGGAGGCATTTACTCTTCAGGTCAGAAGGCTTAACATTTTCTTCATCAATATCCTCTTCTTTATATCTTATGATTTGTTATGCTACTTAGCTCTTGGTCTTTGGTTACTCATAATTATGAGATTAAGTCTCAACTTGTTAATATCCTGCCTAGTAAATAATTATAGAAACCTTACTTATACTTGAAAGGCTACGTACGGAAAATGAAACGCCCCATCCTCACTTTTATTGATGGAAGCTGCTATATATATGTACTCCCTCCATCCCAATGTATTTGTCCACTTTTCCCAAAATAGAAATCTCAAAATTGTTTCTATTTTAGTTCAAATTTGTGGAGGGATGGAAGGAGTATATATTTATGTTTTCTTTTCAAGTTGTATACCTGGAAACTGATGTTTACATATATGTTTGCTGTTGTTCACAAGATTTTATGAGAAAAACATTTCCATTAAGGACGACCATTTTATAGGTTGTGAATCTGCATCCTCACCCCCTCATACTGTATGCAAATTGTTTTGAGGATGTCTCATATACATTTGAGTGGAAGAATTATGATACGGATTGAAGTTTTTGGTTTTAATATGATATAAAATTTGTCGCTTTTAATTCCTTGTAGGAATCTGAGGTTTCAGCTGTCAAATATATATCGGTTGAAGAATATAGAAACTTGCTTGCAAAAAACGATCCCAGTTATGTGCCTTATGACATAAATGGCCAATATGGCCAGTTGTTTCAAATAATTTCAAGAAGGTATGATTGCACTTTCATTGTATTTTCATTCATTTGAAGCTCAACATTAATGTCCTTTGTGGATGATGTAGTCTGTTTTGCAGCTTTAAAGCTCTAGCATTCTTTGAGTCATATCAAATCCTTTAATAATTTATGATACACATGTAAATTCGTAACACAACATCTCGGTTAAGGGGGGGAGGCCAAATCGTCAGTGATGTGAACACATCCTGATTTGTTCTTTCCGCCACCTCATGTTTTTTGACTGCTCGTAATCATCTGAAATATGTGATAGTGAAAGACTTACAATAAATATCATTCTATTCCTTTTATTGTCGAGTAAATGATATACTATAAGCCATTGCAAAAGAAAAGGAATAGTAACCTAGTAACCCATACACTACGTGTAATGTTTCACTATATCTAACCTTACTGGATCATGTTTTTCCCACCCTGTTGTATCTCTTTGGTGTTCGCTAGCTTTTGCAAGTAATTGCTGTTTCTTAGGGTTACATGTTAATGTGCTACTGGTGATGCCACTCTAGGTACAATGAAGATGTGAAAGCTCGAAGTTGGAGTTTGCAAAAGAGTCTAAGTCGCTATGCTCAAATCTCACTCAGCGCAGAGGTTTGTACATTGTTTTTTTCTTCATTTATTATATAGGGAGCATAGTAGCATGTGATGAAACATGGTGCAGTCCGTGGTCTGTCATTGTGGAAATAAAATTTGAATTGGTTGTTATTGGATGGATTCATAGCATTACTCCCTCTGTTCTCTTTTAGTTGTCTTTCTAGCTTTAATTTTTTGTTTCAAAATACTTGTCTTTCTAGCATAGAAAACTGTACTTTTACATTTTTAATGCATTTTTTGACTACTTTTTATTATTAAGTAATCAACTAACCAAGTAGATAGTTTCAATTGATTGTCATTATACATTTTCATTGTTCTATTTGACTACCTTTAATTATACATTTTCATTGTTCTATTTGACTACCTTTAATTTTCTCAATTTATGTGCAAATAGTTAGAAAGACAACTATAAAAGAACGGAGGTAGTAGTACTATAGATTCGAGTGGGCTGTTGAAACTATAGATTTGGGTGGGCTGTTTAATTGTCTGCTGCATTACAGTAGGTTTATCTTTTTCTGTTTGCTGAAGTACCAAATACTTCCAGAGCTGCCAGACTGGAGCGTCTGGCGGAGTGTTTGACTTCTTGTACTGGGAGCAATGCCCAATAGGCAAGCTTCACATTTGCCTTCTATCACCAGTTAATGGCATCAGGTTTTCTGAGCTGAAAGGAAGAAAATTAAGAGTCATAAATTGTCAAACTATGATAACTGAAGCTTTGTAAAGTCAGCAAGTCGCTTATAGAATGCCAAATTCAACCAAGTCTATGATTTCTAACAATATTATCTCTCTGCTCACATGAGAACATTCTGGTCATACAGGTGATGGGGCTCACAGATGTAGACAAAGAAGCATTAGAGTTGACTATAAAGGCTGCCAGAATCATGGATGACATTTTCCATTTGCAGGTGTTACTGAGGAAACTAATTTAAATAGTAACTTATCCTTTTGAGTTCTAAATAACAGACAACTATTTTATTACTTGTGTCGATACTGCATGATCCTACACCAACTTCCATAAGCTACTTTTATATTGATTGCTAACTCTTACAGTCTTACCCAAGGGTGTCCGATGATCTTTTTGTATGTAACCTTTTTTTTGACATAAGTATTAGATATTGAATAGGATTGTTTCTTCGAGTTAAACTCTTGTACAAGTTTTATAGATATGGTTAAAGGAACAGAGAAAGGTCATATTTGCAGTGGTCCTTTTACACTATATCTATATATAAATTAACTTCTATAGAAATCAGGTTGGGTTGTTGTTTTTCTTTTTGTTGGGGGAGGGCCGAGGGGTTGTATCAAAGCTGGAGTACTTCAGCTTGCACTCAAATCATATTGGTCATTTGATACAAATATGAACTATGTCTCTCTTTGAGGAACTACCAGTTCATTATTAAGTGGATGATACCGGTAGAACCTTATGCTCGCTGATTTACTTTTTAAGAAAAAGTTCCCTTTTCACCTTCACTGCAAATTTTAGTTGTCTATATATATCATTTCTCAACAGGTTCACCCAGTAATATTTCCTATTCTATAAACTAGTATTCTGCTAACTCGCCGTGTCTGCTAACTCGCCGTGTCTGCTAACTCATAAGGTTTTGTCGTGCCTCATATGTTGAATTATTTGTTTATGATAGAACTTCACATCTCTTATCTTTTGTGAACTTATTACTTCTTTTCATATTACTCTTCTTACTTATCTCTGAAACATGCCATAGCTTTGCTTAACCACCTAGAATGATGAGATATTATCTGTCCTTGCTAGCCTTTGTTACCTTTCTCTTAAGGGCTTTTTGGATTAAACTCTGATCACTAACAACATTGAAGTTCACATCTTATATAATCTCAATAGTTGGAATTTGCATTATTCCTCTAAACATAATTCTCGTGCCCAGGAAACAATGTCGATTTGTAAGTATAATAGTTGTTATCTCTTTACAGGTTTGGTACAACAATCCAGCCTTGCGAGTTTGGTTAAAAGAAAATGCAGACCAATCTCCCTTGAACAAGTTAAAGTGGATGTACTATCTAATTAACAAAAGTCCGTGGTATGTATCACAATATAATTGTTTCCTCCTAGGCTTTCTGTTATTGTTCCATTGTGCTACTCTTAGTTATTTGTGTGTTTGAATTTGATTGCCCTGATTTGAATGAATACAAGTGCAAACATCTTGACAGTGACACAATATGTTGCTTTTGTGGATATAATGTTGGAGTCTTACAGAGTTACATTATTACTTTAACTAATCAAGTATTTGGTCGTCACCTAATTCATTAAGTATGATGTGTGATTCATTTTAAATTATATCATCACTATTCCATGATTCGTAATTCCCTTTGACATTACTTGACTTCATTCTTTCAATGACCCTGCTTACTCGTGTAGTTTTTTAGAGGCAACAACAATGTCATGATGCTGATCGATATTTTCTCTATCGTACTTGTCAAAGCAACTGATCGCATTTGCTTTAATAACCTACACATTTATTACATTACATTTAAACTATTGCTTTCTGAAGGTTCTTGGCTAAAGCTTCAAGTATTCGGCAGGTCTGTCCTCGATGAAAATGAAGCTTATCTGACAACTGCGGATTCAGCTATCTGGCTATGCCCAGATGCTACAAAGCCAGTAGCAGGATGGAAAGGTCTTGAGTATCGATTAGCATTTCCCTCTCTGAAACCACCCGGTGCCAATTTTTATCCACCTGATATGAACAGAGTGGTAAGAATATAGAGTTTCTAACTAGTTAATATGTTGTTTGGTCGTTGCAACTGCTTATAGCATTTTCGGATTAAATTTATCGAAGATCATTGTAGGAATTTGAGTTATGGAATAATAGCCTCCTAGGAGATCAAAAGAAAGAAGCAATGGGCTATTTTACTGTTATTAAAAGACAGATCGAATCCAAGTCTCATGGTCTTTCCGCTGTACCCTATTCGGAAGAATACAGGAATTTTCTAGAACAAGCTGCTAATTTACTGCACAAGGCAGGAGATGTAACAAGGTCACCTAGGTAGCGTTATAATCCTGTGGCTCCTCTTTATTTAACTTAAGCTGAATAACTATATGGCGCTTCTAACTCGCTCTTGGATTTTCCTTGTGTTAGTTTGAAGAGACTTCTGCATAGCAAGGCTGATGCTTTCCTTTCAAATGATTATTATAACTCTGATATTGCTTGGATGGAGCTGGTAAGTGATTCTCACACCTTATAAAACAGTGAGATATGAATACAATTGCCCTAGCAATTGTAACAACATTTTTTAAATTTCCATATCTACCAATATGCACTTTGTTGAGCATCTGAAGTGACTATCAGATTAAGTGTACTTCATTTGTGACGTAGTATAATATTTAGTCAATTTCAATGCGACGATCTAATGTCATTGCTCACATTTTACATTCTTAATTATATATTTTTTTCTTGTCTCTATCTTTGTCCGCTCAAGATCAGTGTTCATTGCTAGCCTCGCAACCCTTAATATATGGCGGGATTGCAGTCAATCAAACATTTTGACCTGCTTAATTTGATCTTTTTTTATTAATATGTAACCTGACAAAGGTTTTGGGTCAGAGATAGTATAAAATGATTACTATTTAAGAGAAATATTGGCCTAAAATAATTATATATACATGTACGGTCCCTGACTTCCCTTGATGTTTATAATACATGAAGTACAATTAATTAAAGCTAGGAGATACAATAGGAGTATTTTGTTATTAAACTGATTTAACATCTCCTTTCTCCTTGTCTAGTTATCGTTAGTAAAACTTTGAAGCACACTTCTAAACTTTATTTGTATCGTGAGACAGACTCTAAACTCTTTCCTCCTATGGAGTCAAAGATTTTATCTTCTCTGTCACTTGAATATAATGTAGTAAATTAATCTGGTTCATCGAATTACCTGCCCTTCTTATCTATAGTAAAGTAGTAGATAGGCTTTGCACTTCTTTTTGGTTCATTTATGAAACAGCCTCCCTGTTATCACAGTGGTAAGGTTGCATACTATCCTATGCTCCTTACCCTAATTAGGCCAAAGCCTCTATTGAGGCATTAGAGCATATTATTGCTGTTGTATGAAAAAGATTCGGAACACTTGACTCATTGTGTTCCTGTTTTTGCTTTATTTTTGCATTCAAGGATTCTAAGTTGGATGTTACTATTGGACCATATGAGACCTATGAAGATGCGGTTTTCGGGTACAAGGTAAATGATACTTCCCCTGCGTTTTTGCTTTAAATAGACATATTCACTGTTCTGCGTAATACATGTTTTGAGATTCTGTGTTGGCCATTGCTCTTCTGTGCATTTGACATAAGCACAAACTTGACAAGGTGCATAAATTGTCATATATATATATAGGAAAGAGAGTGCTTTGGGTGATAATTATATGCATATTTTATTTGTTTATTCATAATAATCTTTGCTTCTATCCCACTGTTTGAGAAAGTATTTCCTGTACTATATTTTTTGATGACAAACTTCTCTGCTAGAATCTTTTAGGCGTATGTTGTTATGACTTGGGCAAAGCTATTTCAATATATCCATTTCCCTCCACTGTTTCTAGTTAGATTTCTAATTTCTAATGGAATCACATAGTGGAGCAATACCAGTTGTATTCACATTTAAGGACTTTCTCTCTTGAATAAAGAGAGAAGGAAACTGCTAACTTTCACCAACTTCCAGGCCACATTCGAAGCATTCATAGGAGTTCGGGATGATACAGCAACAGCTCAACTCAAACTATTCGGCAACAATCTGCAGGTATGCTCCTCCTTTCCGTTGGCATTCCATCTCTTTTTCCCTTACATCCCCATTTTTTATAGAGTATGTTTCCCTTAGGTTTTGGAGAAGAACCTCCCAATGGATGATGTCTACAAATCAGATGATATAGTTGCTGCCCCCATCCGAGTTATCCAACTCCTGTACAATGCTGGGGTAATTGTTCATTTCAAGAATAGCTCATGTGATGTGGCTTTCATATAAATATATTCCTGATTAGCAGTTATTAATGCATCTCCCTAAAAATATATAATATTCACATTGCAGCAAAGACTGCAAAGGTGTTTACTGTTTTTATATAATACTTCTTCTGTTTTTTTTGTTTGTTCAAACAAGCGTCTTACTAAATGATGATTTATTTAAGTATACTAATAGAAAACTAATTAATACAGAAACAAATCTATGCCTTACTGAGTGTCTGGATTATAATTGCTTTGAATTAGATTTACAAAATTACCATCACATAATATATAGGATTTCGTCATTGACCTTATCCTGAATAGTGTACCCTTTTAGAGTAATTGTTATTCACATTGGTGCATTGCGTTAGTTTTGGGACCTGATGTCCCCCTTGTTACTCACTTGGGAACATCTTCTTAGCCAATGGACCTTGTATACTCTTGATAGTGCAAAAGAGGTGTTAATTCCCTCATCCTCTAGTGGATTATCTTTCTTTAGTGGGAGGAAGGTAGAAAACAGTTCTGCTGAAAGAATCACATGCCCAATGTTTCAAATATTTTTTTTTGTATCTTTCTTGATGTGCTTCATAAGATGAGTGCATGACCATGAGGCAGTTGGGTTTCTTAGATACCTAAGTTTCTGGAATTGGTACAAATGAACCTCACTTTTAATGTAATATTATTTGCACCAATATTAGTTCCTTGTAGAATAGCACAAAATTTTGTATGTTGGTCAATTCTGTAAATTGTCTGTGTAAAGCAAGAGGGTTGCCTTCTCAGTTGAAAATTTTGATATTTCTAAGATATAGTTGTCAAGTATGACCAGAACAATCATATATAATAACAGTCACTGGCTTTCGTATATCTCAATTTGACGAGATTCAGTTCATGTACAAAATAATACTACCTCCATCCCTAAATGGTTGTCACATTTAAATTTGACCATGAATTATCATTAAACGATAAGAAATAATTTAGTCATATGTGATCTTGTTAGATTCATTTCAATATATATTTTTGAAATTTTCGTATGTAGAATAGGAGATATTTACGTTTTAAAACGTCTTTTGTTGACCATGAAAAGTCAAAACATGACAATTATTTAGGGATGGAGGGAGTAATTTTTATCAGTATTACCATGAGTATTATGCTGAATTACATGACAATTGAAAGGATCATTGCTGATCGAGGTTACTCAGTTGAATGATATATTGTAAGAAAATCAATTTCAAATAAGAGAGGAAGTGTGGTACAGATGTGGCATTGATACTTATCAACTAACTATACATTGGTTATGCTTTTCGACACTTAGGCAGTAGTTAATCTTATATTAAGATAATATTGGCATACTGACCCAGTGTACTTTTTTATAGGTTCTGAATCTTTTTGGTTAACCACTCTTTTAATTTACTTCTAAAGGATGTTAAGGGTCCTCAAACTGTTGCATTTAATCTTCCCAATGATGAGCGTATAGTGAAAGATAGAGGTTCATCAATGGTCATGCTCAAGAATGTTTCAGAGGCAAAGTGAGTCCAACTTTTTCGACAATTTATAATTCCAATCATATAGTGAACAATTATCCTTATTAAGGTTGAAATTCACAGATCTTCTTATCTTGTTAACTAGGTTCAAGCTTATCCTGCAGCCTATTTCAGATGTATGTATCGTGAAAGAGCAACGGGAGTATGTCGATTTTGAGTCGTTTTTCACCCATACAATTTGCCATGAGTGCTGTCATGGCATTGGACCTCACACAATTACACTTCCTAATGGGAAAAAGTCTACAGTGAGATTGGTCAGCATCTACGCTACTTATCATTTATAGTTTGATTTACTTTTTAACCTGCTAGTGTTGTTCTTATTTTGTAATAGATTGTTCACTCCAACTATGTGTTCATATTTGACTCAACTAGTGTGTGTTTATGATATCTTAGTTATCAAAAGTCGATGAGAAATGACAATGAGACATGTGGTTGGACTGAGACCTATAGGATCTAACTTATGTGATTTTAGGGAAGAGTTTTCTTCATACAATGTTGAACATTTAAAAGAAAAGATTTTGTTTTAATCAATAGTTACAGAAGTGATTTTATTGTTGATGCATTTTTTTGTAACAGGAACTTCAAGAACTTCACTCGGCACTAGAAGAAGCAAAGGCGGATATTGTTGGCCTTTGGGCCTTGAAATTTCTAATTGACAAGGTAAACCTATTGAAATTGTCATTTTTAAAGAAAGATGGTTTTCTCATTATTCCTTTTCTAGTGACTATGTTATTATTCCTTTTCTAGTAGCTATATGTTATTGATATATTTTCTTTCTGCATCGATCATTCCTCATCCTATAACATGTACATATCATATGGTACAGATGTTATCTTTACGAGTACGCAGGGGTGAATGAAATTCTATCTTGTCCAATTAACAGACTGCTCTAGTTTAAATCTTTTGCTTAGAACTCCATACTTGTGCCTTCATAGAGGCAGACCATTTTCCTGCCGAATGGATTGTAAGTCTTGAGAAGCAATTGGTGGCAAAACTAAATAGCTACTGAATTTACTGAAAAAATCTCATATTTAAGTAACTAAATACATGTACCATTCGCTAAGCATTTGCCAATCAGTTGAATATATTTTTGAGTTCTCCAATATTGGCTGTATTGATTAGCAGGATTTTCATCTAAGGCGTAACTGTCGCGGGGTTTTTTCTACTTTTTCATAATGTCATAATATAACCGTTATAACCATTTCACTATTGTGGAGCATTCAGGATTTGCTTCCAAGGAGCCTAGTACAATCCATGTATGTTTCGTTTCTTGCGGGATGTTTCCGCTCTGTGCGCTTCGGTTTAGAGGAAGCTCATGGGTAAGTAATTCAATAGAACTAACCTAACTTGCCCTCTACTTCTAATCTGATAAATTATGTGCAAACACGCAGGAAAGGACAAGCACTTCAATTCAACTATTTATTTGAAAAGGGTGCCTTTATTTTGCTGCCGGATCAAACATTTTCTGTGAATTTTGATAAGGTATCTTCTAGCCTCTTCCATAGTAACACTCTAATATCGAGTACTTTGAATTTGTTTGCCTATAACTACGACTTTTTTATTATAAGGTTGAAGATGCAGTTGAGAGCTTGAGTAGAGAGATTCTCACAATACAGGCAAAAGGTGACAAGGATGCAGCGGCTGCCATTCTTCAAAAATATGGTGTTATGTCAGAACCATTGAGAATCGCTCTAGATAGACTGGAAGCAGTCCAGGTAACCTAGGACCGAATTATTTAGATGCTGCATAATTATGTACAACATTTATGTCATTACCACCCTTGGCAACGGTAAATTATGATTTGTGTTAGATAACCTTAAAGGTGTGTTTGTTTTGAAAAAATCAAGGGGAGTAGAGGCGATTTAATATTTTATTATGTTCGGGAAAGAAATACAATTAGGCGTCTTTGACAAGATGCCCATCTTCCCTGTCCGCAAGCGCAGCCTTCCCCTATTATGGATCACTCTGCAATACATGCATTCAACGTCAGCTTCTTCATTGTTTTTAGCTTTTTTATCTCCTCTCTTTTTGGGTTATCGTATCAGGTTCCGGTGGATATATTGCCCGAGTTTCCTCTAGCAGACCAAATTTTGAAGAAGTGATTGAATATATATCCTTCCGGTGAAGCATGGATTTCTCCAACTCCTGACATCATATTTCTTATCGCTGAAATGTATTCTTTTGAAGTTTGAAAATACTATATGCATCTTGTAATTGTATTCAACTGGAGTAGAATGTCTTCTTTTTGTTCGTCCAAATCTTTGATGTTTAAACTAAAGCTTTGATTTTTACTCTTCAACTGTTAATAACCACACCTCAATCTCTTGTTTTTTGTACTAACTTCTCATAGAATGTGAAAGATGGTGGTCAAGAACGTAGAGATTGGAAGGGCAGTTGGTAAGATCTAGTATGGATCAATCGGTAGTTATGGTCGGCAGCTCTCCTAGGGTTCCTTCATCAAAGATCCCTGACGAAGAGGATCAAGTTGGCCATTGCGAATAGCTTGCACCATCTCCCTTCAACCCTTTGAGTAGAATGTGGCAAAAGAAAAGGAAGGAAAATATATGGACAGACCTCCGTGAACATGAGTAACTCTTTTTGGTATTTTACGTATAAACCAAATCATCCATTTCTACGGGTGAGTATAGCTTTCGCCATATTTATGTTCTGAAATTTTAGAAAGACGTTAAAGCGAAAACCTATATGTTAATATATGAGATTATAAAAGTGGCTAAATTTCATATGACTCCCTCAGTTTCAGTACCGGTCAAATGAGGGATTAAACTTTTGAGTAGGTCAGTTTGCCCCTCGTACAATTTTTCCAGGTCTAGTTGCCCCCTAAATTTAACTGAAATGGACTTTTAACAAAGGTAACATAAAACTTTCACAAAAAATGAAGTTTGGACTCAACTTTAAAGCTTATTCGTATTTTGTCCCTATAGTATCGTTTTCGCTTTAGATTGCCTCTATACTATTAATCGTTTCAGATCGCCCCCCTGGACCTCTTTTTTAGTTTTAAAAGACAAAATGACTATGGTATTCCTATCACTATTATAAAGTATAAGAGACAATATTAACATATTTTAAATAACTAAAATTAAACCCCACCCTTTCATTAAACAAAGCCCCACCCCCACCCCCACCCCCACCCCCACCCCCCACCTTGCTTCATTAAACAAGTTTCTTGAGTTAAAAAATTAATCAAAATCGAAGAAACTAAAGCAAATTTCTGCAGGAGGGCAACTTTTTTCGCTAATTCATGTGCAATTTAAACAAAATTCGAGTTTGTTGAAGCAAATTAAAGTGTCAACTTGTTGCGATCCTTCCTGTGACTGAAGCTGATCCGAGTGAGATGCACTATCGGAGCTGATAGAGTGCCAAATCTGCCTTGAGTGCCCCTGCTCGACTTGTTAAACATCAACCAAAGTGTCAATAAAGTCCACTTATTCATGAGTTTGGTGAAGGGTCATCTCAAAATTGTTTGTGTTTTTCAAATTGTGTGCTTCAATCTACAACAGACTTTAATGAAGCATTTTAATTTGCTTCAACACATTTTAATTTTGTTTAAATTGCACATGAATCAGCGAAGAAAGAGGCCCTCCAGTAGAAATTTGCTTTAGTTTTTTTGATTTTGATTAATTTTTTAAATCATGAAATTTGTTTAATGAAGCAAGAGTGGGGGTGGAGGTGGGGTGTTTTGAAGAAGAAGGGGTGGGGTTTAGTTTTAATTATTTAAAATATATTAATATTACCCTCTATACTTTGTAATAGTGACAGGGGTACTATAGTCATTTTATCTTTTAAAACTGGAAAAAAGGGATCCAGGGGGCAATCTAAAATAAAAACGTTACTATAGGGGCGAAATGCGAATATGTCCAACTTTAAATATATAAAAAGATTTGGAGTTCCTTAACAATATTTATTACTACCAATAAAAATAATACAAAAATAAACAAAACACCATATTCCACAATATTGTTAAGTAAGGGGGCCACGTGAGAGGATATTGTGCAGTGGGTTGGGAAGATGGCGTTTTATTTATTTTAATGGTAATAATAAATATTTTAGGATATTTTTCGTGAAATACTTACTATATCCTTATTAAAAGTCTATTTCAATTAAACTTAAGAGATAACTAAAATCTTCAAGCAACTTAGCCAGAACAGCCAGATTGACTTGCTCTCTCTCGAGCTGGTCTAGCACAGAGGACCTCAAACAACAGGACATCAAATGAATAAATATTTGATTTATCTGTAAGTTGCTGAATGTTGTCTACGGAAATATTCACGATCAAGCGGATCACGAATATTGGTATATTTAATGTCGCGGTGGATTACCCTGTGCAAATCGTGTGTGAAGATAGTGAAGTCCTCTTGCTGCAACAATGCATATCTGGAGCCTCTGCTTCTAGGATAAAGGTGGTAACCCTAATCCGTTTAGGTGGTTCGTTAGGAGTCCCTTTTTGACATATTCATACACAAGTATCATTTCAGACTGATCTTAACAATAGCCAACAAGTGATACAAGGCGATGGCGAATTTTGAACAAAATTGTTATTTCTATCTGAAATTCTGGGAGGCCATAGGCAGGTACTCCTCGTTTTGACAGCAACCTTGACATTTCGGCCGAGAACACCTTTGTAACCATGCCAAAACCACCATGGTCAATCATGAAACTTTTATCTGAATTATTGCTATCTGTATCTCAGTGAACGGAATCTTCAGGGCAAAATGGCCATTCAACCCGGGTGAGGCAAAGGCAATCCCATTAGATAATGTACCTTGAGAGCTGCTATCATATGCCCGCAATGGAATCCCTCCGACTACAGAACCAACCAGAACCATTGTTTTCTTCTCATTTTGTGTAACAGTCGCGACTATAAACAGACTCGTGACTATGGCAGGGCGGTACGCTCTGCTCTCTCGCGACCCTTACTCTAATCAAAAGACATAGCCACGGAATTAACAATTTTCATGACCTCTGCCCCATTTAAAATAGCATTCTTTCTCAAGGATATTGTTGCGAGAGAGTAGAGCGTTACTGGATTGCTTAAGTAAATTGTTGTATCATCATAATAGCAAACGATTCCATTACAAGAGCCATTAGCAAATTCGACATAGGTATCAGGATTCGCCAGAATCCCGAAACCTGCGGATGGTGATTCGTCATTGGGACGAATTGCGAACATATGATTGTTGATAGGTTTCTGTTGCTAAAATTTGGGAGCTCCACATATTAGTAGATTAGGTACTCTGCCCAAATTGAATTTGTGATGCATAAATATAAAATTAGGGCTTTTGATTAAAACATACCATATTTTACACACCAATTTGAAATATAGCAATGATTTCACAGGTAGCCTCAACAGAATTTCAAACATCATATCTTCAGGAATTCCGAAGGTAGCCATCACCAACGGATAAGATATGAGGAGACTTTGAAGTGTACTCGACTCGGGATCGAACCGAAACTGAATACGTATTTGACTCGAAGAAAATCAAGCTAGTACTAGACTTGGAACATGATTCGAATCGAAATAGGAAACTTTGATGTTTATTCGACTACGGATCGAATCGAAATTGAGTACTTAATAGTTAATAGACAAGATGACTCAAAATTGATTTAGGTAATATAAATAAATAATGTTGAACGAGCTTTGTATGAATTTGCTAATGTAATGTAGGCAAAGATGTGGAGGTCGGCGTGAGATAAAGAGCTGATCTGTTATACACACCCAAAAAGTGGGTTACTGTAGCTTGAATTTACCATTCCGCCCCCCTATTTGAAAGTGTAGTAATTGAGAGAGTTAAGTGGAGGGGGCAAAATAGTAATTTCCCGCAATAGTAATTCACTATTTGGGTGTGTGTATAGTGTTGTCCGATAAAGAGAGACAAATATAAACAAGAACACTTGTGTATTATATTTAAAAAAAGTCCTCCGACTAATGAAAGGAGAAGCCTATTTCCAAGGCATGAAATTTTGCCCATTTTATCCTTATCAAACGTATGAAAATATCATGAGAAATATAAACTGGTGACGATTTCATACGTTCAGATTTAAACTTATATTAGTTAAAGTTAAACCAAACATGTGAAATCATAACTGGATTTGCATTCGAATGATGGTTCCACACGTTCATCTCAATCTTCAATTAATAATTGAATCTTTATTAAACAAAATTATTTTTATATATTATTTTTTAAAATACTCTGATATTATTAAAAAGTAGAAAAATTATAACATGTGAAATCTTCAATTATTTTTATATATTATTAAAAGATTGTCACATTTTAACTTTTGTTGGTCAAACATAATAAAATTTGATAATGAATTCTCAATAAACGATAAGAAATAATATAGCCTTGTGAGACTTTGTTAGATTCGTCTCAATATATATTTTTGAAATATCAACTTTATATAATTTTTTCTCATGTAGAATAATAGATATTTACGTTTTAAATCGGGTTTTCTTGACCACAAAAAGTCAAAAAATCATTTAGGGATGGAGGGAGTAACATTTAATCAAACTTATCAGTTAGTAATAAGTTTGATACTTCTTGTATTTACTCGTGCTTTAAGTGTTCGTTAGTTATGTAGTGTTTTCAACCAATGTAATAAACATTAGTTTTTTTTTCAAGAATATATATCAAAATGGTTAATAAAATATGAGAGTTTATCAAAAAAATATATAACAATAATTTTGTTTAATAAAGATTCAAGTAATATTAATTAGAGATTGAAACGAACATGTGGAATCATTATTGGAATGCAATTCCAGTGAATACGGAATGACATGTTTGTAGATTTAAAATAGAAATATATTACAAGTTCACACGTTTGATTAATAAAATTGACAAATTAATATCCTTTTGATCTCATAACTAATTTACAAAAAATGTTTTTAATATTTTTCAAGCCACGAGATGATCCAAAATGATATAACGTTGTTCTTAAAAAAATTAAAAAATCAAAAAGGAGTAATATTTAGATGCTAACTAGGGAGTTGTGAGCATATGCTCACACAGGGAAAATTTAGTAAAAACAACCCAAAAAAAGAAAATCCCGTACCCCTCTTTCACGAGCCCCACCCATCATCAACACCGCCCCCAAACCCCCACACTCCATTAACTGCTAACTGCTGCTAAAATCCCTACGATCCCTGCAAAGTTTCACCCAAATCCCACAAAAAATTCTGATTTGTTATTTGAAATCCGAAAAAGTTGTTCCACAAATCATTCAAAATATGTAAACCCTTTGAAAATCTCACAAATTTGCTTCCAGAGTCCTCCCAATTCTCAGAACCTTTCCAAATTCTCCATCCACAGATCATCTAAATTCTTCAAACACTTTCAGAATCCCACAAAATCCTTTGAATCCAGAGAACGAAAATCGTAGGACAATGTCAACTTCAACATCTTCGTTTTCGTTTGCTTCATCAGATGGTATTGTCTTGTTTGTTAATTTGCTTTAATTTGTTAATACACTGTTGTGGGATTTATATTGTGTTTAATTCTTGTGTAAATCTCGAATTCGAAGGCTTCTCTGTCAGGTTTACATTTGTTAACATACAATAATATTTGAAATTGTGAAGAATTTAGTAGCAATTTTGATTTTAGTAGAAGTCTAATATTTTGTACAAATTTTACAATTGAAATTTTTAGAGAGGGATTTATAAGCCTGTTATTTTGCTAAGATTGTGGAGATTTTAGTAGCACTTTTGTTGGTTGTTGTTAAAATTCAATTTTATCTTGTCCGGAACTTAAAATCCAATTATTAAGTGAAGGTAAAATTTATTATGTTAATAATCCCAGAGTGAACAACATTCATGGATAAAACTTTACAGATTTTTACTAAAATGATTCATTGATGGTTTATTACGTACTGTTTCGTGGAGATTTTAGTAGGAATTTTGGTTTTATTATGTACCGTTTTCTAACAGGTAGAATTTGATGTCATATATACCTGTTTCTTATGATTCATTGGGTTCTGAGCAATCTTTTTTCTAACGTGCAGGACTTCGCGAACAATGCACAAAAAGAAGACATGATTTGGCTGATGCACCTGTTGTTGAGCCAAAGAAAAACAGTGACAATGAAAAAATTCGAATAAAGACCAAGATTGGAAAGGTTCACGCAATGGTTTCAAATGAAATGGCTGATAGAAAAAGATATACGGAAAGGGAAAAATATTTGAGGTTATGTGGTTTCAGAGCTCTATTGGAGATCTATAATCGGAATGGGATATGCACGACATTTATTAGATGGGTAGTGGAAAACTGGGAAGTAAATCATGGTCCTCAAATTCGACTCTCTAACAGTAAGGTGTTGAAAATTAAAGAAGAAGATGTACACCGGGTGTACCATCTTCCACGAGGGGATAAGGCGATAGACTTAGTTGGATGTAGTAATGAAACTATTGCTAAGTTAAAAAACGAATTGGGGATAAACGATAAGGACAACAAGTTTTCGCAGACAGTACATTTTGGGGAACTAGAACTTGGGTTAAAAAAAGTTAAAGGACCACGTGAATGGACGAAATGTGCAATCCTATACATCATATATTGTTTGTTATGTCCATTGAATAGCAACCAAGAAGAACTAAGGTATGCTGAGGTATTGGATGACTTAGAAGATATCCAAGTACAATTGGTGTCTGCATGTACTAGTCCATATGACCAAGAGGATCACAAAGACAAACATGCTGAATCCTACTGCGGACTTCAATTTCTTACTGGTTCAATGTTTTTGTTAGCTTTTTAATTACTCATTGACTGGTCATATCGTAACAACAACTTTGGTTTTTAATACACAGATCAACTGTTTTGAAAGAATGGGAAAACATTGTAGACTATTAGCTGGATAGTGTAGGGGGCCATCGTTATGTGACTGAGATCACAATGCTGAAATGAATAAGATCGCAACCTTGGATGAAATTGTCAGGCTGTCGAAGGTGATATCTGTCGACGTCACCAAGGAAATTACTTTCCAGTTGCTGATCCAGACTCCACTGAAATGGGATGGTAAAGTGTAGCATTTATGCCTTATGTTTCACTGAACTGGTTTATTTGGTTTATATTCAACATATTCTGATTTATTGGTATACTGGTATGTGACTCTGCTGTATTATGTTGAAAATATTTGATTATATTCAACATATTATGATTTACTCACACAAGGTATTTTAACTATATATAATGGGGAAGGGGGAATTAGAAGTTATTTTTGTATGTCATTTGAAGCCCCATGTCGTCCTAAATAATAGGAAACCAATTATATTTTTTTATAAACATTTTGTACAAAAAAAAAGTATTCATAAATGTTATCAAATATATTTTATCTTCAGTTCTAAAAAATGGATTTGCAAAAATTATATATTATTTTACACTCAAGATCAAACTTAGTTAAAGATAAATTTTGATAATATTAGATAGAAATGTTATATTTTTTATTACTAAAAAAATCATATATTATAAAAAATAATAAATGAGTTTGCACAATCTGGACGCGCGTCCAAATCTGATTAAAAAAAATGTTTTGAACAAATCTGATATGTTATAACATATTTTGTTTTTGAGTATTGGTTTTGAGTCTATATATAGTCTCTCGTGCAGCATTAGCAGGCAACACACAATATACTTAGCTTATTATCAACTCTCAAGGACTTTTGAGAAATCAACAGGTATTCTAGTATCTTAATAAACTTATTTGCGATAGTTTTTGTTCTTTTGTTTTTTGTCATCAACAACGTTGGTATTGTTAGATTTGAGTACCGAAAACAAGAAATCATATATTTCTAGATAAGCAATCGATTCTTAGGCGTAAATACTAATTGCTTATCTAGAAAAATATAATTTCTTGTTTTCGATACTCAAATCTAACGATACCAACGTTGTTGATGACAAAAAACAAAAAAACAAAATCTATCGTAAATAAGTTTAATAAGATACTAGAATACCTGTTGATTTCTCAAAAGTACTTGAGAGTTGATAATAAGCTAAGTATATTGTGTGTTGCCTGCTAATGCTGCACGAGAGACTATATATAGACTCAAAACCAATACTTATATATATGGTGAAGCTTCCAAAGAAAAAGGTAGTAATTTTTATAAGGAAATTGTTAACAATTATGGATACATGCCATGCATAAAAATTAGGCAATAATTACCATATTTTTATTTTATTTTAAGGAAATTTATTTTAAGGTAATTTAATATGCCCCTTACGAGAACAATGCACATATTTGTCCACACGTTTGACACAATAATATTCTATACAAATCAAGGCAGATTCCTTAATTTACAAGCATGCTCGATATGCATCACAATTCACACGGACACGATCACACGTACTTTTTCCTATACTTATCGACAAATTAAAATAGCAGGAAGGGAATAAAAAACCAACAAGTTCGGTAAAACATTAGAGTTAACTGATTGAATGGTCCCAGTAAGTGGGGTTGTGGTGCACTTTGGTCCCCGAAAGTGGTACAATTATGGAAATGGTCCATGAAATTGTGTATATTGATGCAATTTGGTCCCATTCCGTTAAATTTAAGTGAGAATAGCAATTTTGGGGTGAAAACAAAATATTTTATAACAATTATGGATACATGCCATGCATAAAAATCTGATTATTGGGCGCGTGTGTCCCAGACGCGCGTCCAAATCTGATTAAAAAAAATGTTTTTTCCCATCCTACCCTTTCCCATTTCAAGCCGCTGGATCAAAATCAACCAACTTAAGGCCCATCCAATTGTCTATATTCGAAAGTAGCATATGCTCACACTAATTAAGTAAGCATCTAAGAAAAGACTCGTTTTAAACAAAGTAAAAAACTTTACTATTTTTTGTCAACGATTTATATCAAAATGGTTAATAAAATATGAGAATTTATCAAAATAATATATCAAAATAATTTTGTTTAATAAATCTTCAAGTAATATTAATTGAAAATTGAAACGAACATGTGGAATCATCATTGGAATGCAATTCCAGTGAATACGGAATGACATAAATGTAAATTTAAAATGGAAATCTATGACAATTTGACACGTTTGATTAGTAAAATTGCCAAATTAATATCCTTTTATGGGTTTTATATTTGAGTCGTCAATTGCCATTGAAAAATATATATAATTGATTATACTCAATAATAAATTAACCGAAACTCGTAATATTTTTACTCTCATAGTTAATTACTTGTATAGTAGATTAACCGAATCTCATAATATTATTTTAGTACCTCCACTATGGCTATATAATGATCTTATATTATGTAATATGTTTTCGAATCCGAATTTGAATAACGAATATGCCTACGAATACAAATAACAAACTTGAATCAAGTATCAAATTCGAATCGAATATTCGTATTCGGATGAATCTAAAGAATATCGAATTCGAATTCAAATAACTATCGAACTTGTCGAATGCGAATACGAATTGATATTGACATTCGAACCGAATACGAATCCGAATCCGAATACATGTAAAAAGAAGACATATTCGATTACATTCGTTCGAATTCAATTCGGTTCGATTCGTATCCACCTCTAGAGTTGAGTAATTTTTTTGAGTGATTGATCAATATAGTTAAATATTGAAATAAAACATAAACTTAATTTCTATATTAATAATATATATTTTAAAAAATACAGTAATTATTATTATTCTTCTGAACATGACAAAATCCATAAGGGTCTGTCACTAGTTGAAATCACCTATCACGTATGACGTTACAAAACGGGTGGTTGTTCATAGCTGACAGCAGGTAGGCTACACACAGGCCACATGACAAGGAAAGGACCCGAACCGGGTTCATGTCCAATGGCCAATCTGAGCCGGCGTCCAACGTAATAAATGGCAGGCCTGGTCTAATGGGCGAGATACACAGTCTGCCATATACTTAGCCAGTTCATACTATGTTCATATTTCCAGAATTCCAAAGTCCAAACCAAAACCTTCACGTATAATCTTATTATTTCATTCTATATTTTTCCTTTTCAATTTTCTTTTCCATACGGCACACGCTCTCATTTCAGTTTTCCAGAGGCAACGAGCATCGCCACCCATATTACAAAGGTATGATGTATAAAATTATATTTTTTGTATTTTTTCCTATGAACATGTTCATGAAAATGTATAATCTATTTTGTCATTCTATTATTTTTTTGCTTTTGTTGGCTAGAAGATTCATTGTCATATTCCTCTATTTTGTCATTCTCTCTGAGCTTACTTTATTTATTGACATTAAGATCTCAATGTGATTCTCTCATAAATTTTCATGACTATTTTTTGCTTCCACTCCTACTACTTCACATGTTTTGCTTATTGCTGTGAAGTCTGTTTCCCCTTCCCCAATCAAATTGAAAGGTTTGCATTTCCCCTTCCTCTTTGTATTATTGTGACAAATTTATCTTATTTAAGAGTCAATTGTTATGTTGTTGTTATATTGGTCAATATATAGTCTAATTTTGAAGATTTAGTGAAGGCATTAAAAATAGTAAAACCAAACTTAGATATTTCACTGAATACTACAAAAACTTACATCAAATGTTTATTCTTAAAATATACTACAAGTCCAACATGTTTCTTGCTAATTCTCGTGCAACTATTTGCATTTTCTATTATTACTATTTCCTGTCCAACATGTTTCTTGCTATTTCCATGATTAAGAAAATTGTCATTATGTATGTTATAGGTGATTATTATACTATTATGGCGGAACAGGGAGGTGGATCAGTCCCCTGCACTACCCGAAGGTCACACTATGGCAGATTATTGGCAACAAGATGAAAATCATGAGTTGGGAGATGAAGCCAACTTAAAAGATGTTAGCGGCGTCATAAGTCCTCCTACTGATACACCTACTGTTAAACGTCCTCATGACTATAAGCCTCCTAGTGATCGTCCTCTAAAACAAGTAAAAGCTCAATTTTTAAAGTTAAGTCAAAATGAAAGAGGTGATAGGACGTACTCAAATTTGTGGGCTCATTTTGAAAAGATTGGGGGTAAAAGGGCAAAGTGTTTACATTGTTCTAAAGACTATGCAGTTGATCATAAGTTACATGGTACTGGTGGTTTGTGGAACCATTTAGATAGATGTCCAAAAGCTCCATGGAATAAGAATAAAGAAAGGCTTGAGGATCAACCATCAATTAATGATTTATGTTCTAAAGAAAATGATGGATTACGTTTAATTGTTGGTATAAAATTTAAGGTTCTTGATCTGGAGTTACTTAGGGGTGCTTTAGCTGAAATGCATATAATTGATGAATTGCCATTTAATTTTGTTGAGGGAGAAGGGTTTAGAAAGTTTATTAAAATATTAGAGTCAAGATTTGTCCTTCCTCGTAGAGATACAGTTGCTTCCGATTGTTTTAGATTGTATGAAAAAGGGAAACTTAAGATGAAATATTCGCTTAAAGATCAGAGGTTGTGCTTGACTACTGATGCTTGAACATCAATTCAGAATCTTAATTATTTGGTTTTGACTGCTCATCATATTGATGATAATTGGAAGCTTAAGAAAAAAATCTTGAACTTTTGTTTGATTGAGAGTCATAAAGGAGAAATAATAGGAAAGACTATTTGGAATTGTTTGAATGAATGGGGATTTGATAAAATTTTGACAGTGACTGTTGATAATGCATCTTCAAATAATACGGCTTTAGAGTACTTGAAATTTATTGATTAGAGGGAGGAAGTTATGAATAATAAGTACTTGCATGTTAGGTGTGCTGCTCATATTACTAATCTTGTTGTTAAGGAAGGTTTAAAAGAGAAATCTCATTCAATTTTAAAGATTAGATATGCTATGAAATTTGTAAGGTCATCTCCACAAAGGCTTAAAGTGTTTAGACAATGTTGTATGTTGGAGAAAATTGAATGTAAGAAGGGAGTTTGTCTTGATGTTGAGACATGTTGGAATTCCACATATTTAATGCTTGAAACCGCAATTAAGTATCAAAAAGCTTTCACTAGGTTGAAGAGGGATGATACTAGTTATTGCAATTATTTCACAAATGTGTCATTAGAAGATAAAAATGCAAAGCTCGACGGACCTCCTGGTAAAGATGATTGGGTTAAGGCTGAAGCATTTGTAAAGCTTTTGGGATTGTTTTATGAATCTACTTTAGCTTTTTCTAGTTCTAAGTACGTCACATGTTCCTCATTTTTTAGACAAGTTGTCATGATATATGTGACAATTAAAAAGTTTGAAGGTAGTGATGATGTTGTTTTGAGTAGCATGGCTAAGAGCATGAGGGCTAAATTTGATAAATATTGGGTTAATGCTAGTGTTAAGAACAATATGGTGCTTATGGGAGTTGTTTTTGATCCTCGATATAAAATGAAGTACCTTAATTTTTGTTTGAAAAAACTATATGGTGAGGATGATATTGGAATGATGAATCAAGAATGTACAAAGATGGTTGAGACGATCAAATGTGAGTTACAAGCATTATACAAAGAGTACATGGGTCGTTATGCATCGAATGATAGTATTTTGAATCCTAATTCCAATGTTGTTGATGATGAGAGAGCGTCAAATTGGCAAGACATGGACTTGGAGTTTCACATGGAGTTAAATGTTGAAGAATCCATGGAAAGAAAATGTGAGTTGACCCAATATTTGAATGAATCTTGTGAGAAAGATGTAAATTTGGACATTCTAGATTGGTGGAAAGTTAATTCAACAAGATATCCTATTTTGTCTAAAATTGCAAAAGATATTTTAGCTATTCCAGTTTCTACGGTTGCCTCTGAACAAGCATTTAACACGGGAGGTAGAATTTTGAATGAATTTAGAAGTTCCTTGAAACCGAAGACGGTGGAAATGCTCGTGTGCGCCCAAAATTGGATAAAAACTAAAGATGATCTAATTGATATGAAGACCATGATAGATGATGTTGAGAGATATGAGCAATTTTCAAATGGTATGTTTTTCTTAAAGATTATTGTTATTATTAATTAACTATGTATTTTTTTGTATTATATTTGAAGGAACTAATATGTAACGCCCCACCCCGGAAACCGGTCGGAACGTTATTTAATTTGATGAACTGGCCTCACAAACCACCACGGGTCTTTCCATCACGTTTTGTCCTCACTCACGTGCTCACCGGGACACTTCCCAGTGGGTCACCCATCATAGAACTACCCCAGGTCAAGCACGCTTAACTTTGGAGTTCTTCTGAGTTGGGCTACCGAAAAGAAGATGCATCTTGATGGTATGAGTAGTACCAATCAAATCATATCAAACATATCACATCGCCCACTCTTGGCCGGGTATTACATAATATATTTGTTTGGTTTTTATAGAGTTGAATTCTTGCTTGGAATATTCTTGGGAGTTGAGCATTATTTGAAGGAACTATTTTGTATTTAAATTTTATTATTATGTGTTTGGACTTTATTATTATTATTATGCATTAGGATTCTATTATTATTATTATTATTATTATTATTATTATGATTTTGGACTACGAAAGTTATTTCTATTTTATATTATTATATATTTTGAACATTTATATTTTATGACATGTATTTTGAATTTTCGGAGCACATTGTTATATTTCTTTTCTTGTATAATAATTTTATAGATTATTATTGCAAATTAAGCAAAACAACAAAGCCCAAAGACTACAAAAATCTTTCAAAATCGGCCAAAAAATTAAGCCTAATATGAGAGGCCCGTAACCGGCCCATAACCGAAAAATCGGTCCGAAAAATCGAAAACCGAAAATGTCGGTTATCCGATTCTTTGGACCGGTTTCGGTTCTTAACCATAGAAAAACCGGTTTTGTCGGTTCAGTTTTTTTAAAACTCATAAAACCGCCAAAACCGCTCCAATCGAACCCCTACTTAGCCCACTCTAACTAGACTACTTACCTATATTTGCCTAAGACTTAAGAGCACTCGCTACACCTTATTCAAAGTTTTTCGAAAAGAATACAATCACTAGACATATCAAAAAGAATTATAGAGTGTTTACTAATATATGACAAGTTTTCTATTTTGTAGAAACATGTAATAGTTTTAATATGATTTGAACATATATGACAACTTGTTAATATCTTAAACGTCAGAATATTTTTTTTTTCAATCAAGAACCTATATATATGTATAGCAAAATTCACAAAGAATTCACAAATCAACTCAATTCAACTTTATTTCTCTCTTTTCTTTTATAAATATATTGTTTTTTTTTTGTAAATTAGCGATAAACCCAGGACCTTCTAGTCACTAGCAAGAGTATTTTCCACTAAGCTATTCGATTAACTCTATAAATATATTGTTAATACAAAATATGCGTCTCCCTCTGTCAACCTCTAGGGGGACAGTGAAAGAACAGGAAATTTATGTACAACAATTACACATGTAGTGTCAGATATCATCGGGTCTAACATGTTTATGTTTGCCATGGGCAGTAACTTGCTTGGGTTTCTTTCTTCCCACCCACTGTGTATTTTCCTGTGAAAATGTACATCGAAAGAAAGACAATATAGATGTGGAGCGGTTGGTTCCATTAAGGGTGTTGTTAGTGATATTTACAAGATACCGTCTAAACATCGCGTCTAGCCCAACTCGATCAATCGGTTGCCCAACTAACAGATGATACTATAAAACAACTTTCAATCAAGACCTTCGCTCGTCCCCTGTTAGGCTTCCAATATCAACAGTTTTTATGAAGACAATAATCAAAGACATTTTTATTTCTTTTTTTCTGCATGTAAAATTATTAGTCTAGCTTGGTAGTACTAGTAATATGGTAGTCTAGTTTAATAGTATTAGTGATATGATACTTAAGTTGGACGAAGTAAAATATATTTAATATAATATTATAATAGTTTATTTTATGTTGTTTAATCAGTGTGTTTTGTCAATTTAACATAATCAATATATAAAATATATTTGTTTATAGAAATACTTTCTCTCATCTAATTATTGAATAATTACAAAAAAAATTATTATTGAAGTTGCTTCTTAAATAAATAAAAATTACAATACACTTCTTTAATAATAACTTAAAGTTGAAAACGTGACAATTAAATTAGCCATCGAAATTTTGAAGGAGTAAATGATAATTGATAGCCCTTTATGAGCATCAGCTAAGTAAAGAATGCTGTACATGTCAATACATAGTGGCAAGCATGCTGACACTTTTGGTGAAGGTTTTGGGTTCAAGCCCTCTTGCTAGCATGAAAATTGGTTAGAGATATGGATTCTCTCACTAGTTTGATGCTAGTCGCCTCTTTCCTTAAATTTACGAGTTTACAATTTGTATTGATGTGTCATGATTGTAATGTATGATTCGTATTAATAAAATTAAAGGATACTCCCCCTTTTTTTTTTTTAAAGATGCAAGTACATAAATAAGAGGGCTGAGGCATCCGTAAAAGGTGAAGACTGGATCACTCCCAAAAAATTAAAGATCTTTCCTTCGCATACTATTAATCAACAACATCGAATTCAGGTACCCTTTTATCGATTAAATCCAGCTCTGCCTTTATTCGATAATTATAAGGTACATATGATAAAGAATGGAAAGATTAATTTAAGAGAAGTCTTAATTCAAGAAAAGACTTAATCTAACTATACCAGCTAGTGAAGGGAAGAGATTAGTTGATGATAAGCTGAAATGTTTGTGTTAATTTCCCTTTGTTGATGATTGCAGAGAGAGGCACTAGAGTAAACCCCAAAAGCTTATCTCTCAACATAAAATTTCACATTTGAGTACAGCTTCAACCTGGTTGACTTTCATGATCATATGGATTTGTGTAGTTAATGTTATTCGTTGCTCATTGTGTTATGATGAAAGATCGATTGCAGTATGCAACTAGTATAAGGTTTCTGCTTATTCCTACAGTTTCTTTTTTTTTTCTTTTCTTTTTGTAAATTAGCGATGAGGTGAGAATCGAACCCAGGACCTTTTGGTCACTGGCGAGAGCCTTTTTCACTAGGCTATCCGATTAACTCTATTCCTACAGTTTCTTTATTTGCAGCAACTTCTATCTCATATCTCATATCTATTTATTTCATCTCCTAGCTCATTGGATATCTCATATCTCATCTCTTAAGTATTTACAAACAACTTCAGGCCTAGTTGGCATACACATCTTGGTTGTCGTAGATACAAATGTTGTTTAAGTTCATAGCATGATGAACATGGATTTCAAGAATCTCTGAGAATTGTGCATCAGTTTGAGACATGATACTTGAGTTGTAATGAAAATTAGGGGGGGTGGGGTGTGTTGAAGAAGGACTTGGGATTTAATTTTAATTATTTAAAATATGTTAATATTGCCCCCTATACTTTATAATAGTGACAGGGGTACCATAGTCATTTTATCTTTTAAAACTAGAAAAAAAGGATTCAGGGGCAATAATAATACAGGGGACAATCTGAAACGAAAACGATACTATAGGGGGCAAAATCCGAATAAGCCAATAGTTATCTTGTCAAACATGATAATCAATTAATCATAAGCCAGAGAAACTGGTCTTTCTGCAATAATATCCCACCTACAACAAATAAAAAAATATCTATAAATTAAAGGGGATGTGTGTTACTATATGGTCAACATAAACAAAGAAATCGTTGAAACTCAATGACATGTTTGTAGATTTAAAATAGAAATCTATGACAATTTGATACGTTTGATTAGTAAAATTGACAAATTAATATCCTTTTGATGACATAACTAATTTATAAAAATGTTTTTAATATTTTTTAGGCCACGAGATGATCCAAAATGATATAATGTTGTTATGAAAAAAATTAAAAAATCAAAAAATTGTAACATTTAATCAAACTTATCAATTTGTACTAAGTTTGATACTTCTTGTATTCACTTG
Source organism: Echium plantagineum (assembly GCA_003412495.2). Classification (NCBI taxonomy): domain Eukaryota; kingdom Viridiplantae; phylum Streptophyta; class Magnoliopsida; order Boraginales; family Boraginaceae; genus Echium; species Echium plantagineum. The sequence continues at coordinate 16,482,905 of CM016567.1, read as the reverse complement.
TGATTTACATGTTCGTTAGTTATGTAGTGTTTTCAACCAAAGTAAAAAAAATTAATTTTTTTTTTCAAGAATATATATCAAAATAGTTAATAAAATATGAGAATTTTTTCAAAATAATATATAAAATACTTTTGTTTAATAAAGATTCAAGTAATATTAATTGAAGATTGAAACGAATGTGTGGAATCATCATTGGAATGCAATTGCAGTGCATATGGAATGACATGTTTGTAGATGTGAAATAGAAATCTACGACAATTTCACACGTTTGATTAGTAAATTTGACAAATTATATCTTTTTATTTTCATAACTAACTTATAAGAAAGTTTTTTTAATATATTTCAAGCCACGAGGTGATCCGAAATGATATAACGTTGTTAATGGGATTAAACTATTTTTTAAAACATTAAGATGTGAAATTACTAAATTGTCCCTAATTAACTACCACGTGATGGACACGTGATGTAATTAGTACATAATTATCATTATTAGTGAAGACTGTGGTGAATGGGAACTATTTAAGAAGTTAGGTGATCAATTGGAACCTTTCAAAAGTTAGGTGATCAACTGGTTCCATGTCCCAAAGTTAAGTGATCATACCAACCGTTTGCCAATTTTTTTATTTAAAGGATGGCACAACTAACTTTTTCTTATTTTCTTATAATTTAATTATTTTGACAAATGTACAATCTAGAACAATTGTTCAGGGGACAAACTGACCTGAAAAATTCTTCAGGATTTGACCTACTGAAGAGTACGGTCCCTCATTTGGTTGGCTCTCAATAATTGAGGGGGCCATATGACCAAGCAGTTGAAGCAAATGGGACCTCCTCAAGGCTTAGTCACGGAATCATTTTTGAGCTATAAGTGAAGTGCCAAATCAATACATTTTAGAACTTCAAACATAGAAGCACATGAAATTAAGCCACACCAAACAGTTGCAATGTTCTTAGTTAAAGTCATGCAGTAGTTAAACTAAACTGATTTACAGCCAGAGAGATGTCTTTGGAAGGCTATGTCTACCATCACCTCACCTGGATTCAGATACAACATTTGAATGCACTGCATATATATCACCACGAAAATTCACTCATGGATGAGTCTGGAGTTTATGCTCGATGCCCTAGTCCACAATTGCCGCCCTCAACTACACATCCAAGTGACGAAATGAATAATAAGTTACTATAAATACCTAAATTGAAATCAGAGAATGGCGATTGTCATGCTCAGTACCTTGCTGATGATGCCTTCTGCATCCGGAAACTCCCGACTTTTTGACTTAAGAAGTTCAAGACGTGCATTCAGATCATGTTTCTGTTGTTCTGCCTAAATATAAGAATCAAGATAACAGTTAGCCATCGAAAGCATGATGATTCATATTCCAATTTACAAGCATTTGCTGAAAAAATGGGAGTGCTAGAAAAGCAGAAAACAACAATGTGTGTTTCATATAGGGATTTCCCCTTGTGTGGTGACAAATCAACAGCTTTAGCTAATGACAAATATGAGAATCTTGACATAAAAAATTAAGTAGGGGCAAGAAAACGGGAAATAACTTGATTAAGGTGAGGACTACCAAAAGGGTGACATTATTGATGCAAATGATCAGAAAGCTTAAGATGCCTTTCAAATGAGGGAACACTATGTACATTTAAGCGTGGTTACTCAGAATATCAAGAAGCTGCATTAACACATGATATGCAAGACCAGTAGAGCACTATGAATATCTTTAGTATGGTTATCTATGGAGAACAATGGCAAAAAGGAGTTCTGTAACAGAAGCAGTTGTGGTTAACATATACTGGTAATCGTGATCATATGGTTTGCTTAAGTGAAGTGTGTTATTAAAATGGATACCATGATAAGGTAGGTTTAGACATTATAAGAAGGAACAAAGGCTTACCATCTCCACCATCTTTGTCAAGTTGACAATCTCTTTCCGCTTGGCTTGAGTCCAGGATTGACCAACCTCCTTCATGTTGCTCCTGTAAGTTGTCCACGTTTAAAGTACAATGAAATGAGCACATGTTTACATATCTCCAGTTTTCCCACTATACTTTCAGAGCAAATCAATCTATGAACATGTTCGACACTGAGAATAGCAATTCTTTCCACGACGAGTGTCAAACATCTCATGTCAAGAAAATTCTTCCATTATTTCCTTTTTTTTCCAATAAGTTAGCATACTCAGATATGTAAAGCAATCATCCTGAAAAATATGACGCATGGTCAAACTGGATTTTCTTTCCACATGAATTCAAAGTATTACAACATGGTGGCACAAATCATAAGCAAAGAGAACACCTTTATTGTTCATATCTCAAGAATGAGGTTGAAGTTAACTCTTGCAGGGAAATTTGATCTGTGTAAATATCTATAACTATAAAAATACCCAGGATTCTGAAATTCGTTGTTAAGGCTCGAGTGTTCGACGAAGTCCCTTCATGTGTGAAAACTAACCTTGTTTTGACCACAAAACGTACTGTTTTTATCATATAGTCTGCTACCTTTAATGGGCATCAAAAAGTTAATAGCTACAGCAATGGAAAGAATAAGAACAGAATTCTAGAACAATAATAATAACATGATGAATGCTAAAGACATTCAGATTTAACCTATGAATCGATTCTTAATGTTACTCAATAGTAATTGTCATATGAATCTTACGATTGGTTACGTAAGGGGTCAAGACTTTGTTCCTCCACAAGCTGTTCTACAGTGTCAAAGATGGCTCCTGCCTGTAACATCCACAACAAACATTATTTATAATCGATGAAAGCTTCATGCATATTAGTACAAAGAACTTTTTTATACTACCAAAAATGCTGACCAAATGCAGCAAGGGTTACATATCAAATTCAACATGTGGTATCAGTCTATGTGGTCTCAGTCTATTACCTGTGTATCAACACAAATAGCCTCAAACTCTTCCTGCAAGATTGAAGTGGCAAACATCAAGACACAGAAACTTCTCTCGATTGAATACATTGATGGTTTTGTAAACGTTAACACCAATTTAATTAAATAACATACATGCCCACAAAAACATCTTCTTCAATCTATGACTAAAATAAAACAAAAAAAGGAGAGATCAAATATAAAGAAAGCGCACCTCCACATTTTCGGGAAACCAGGATATAGTCTAGAACAAAAACAACAAGCCAACAAGGTTAGTAAAAGTATAGTTAAACTAAATCTACAACGAAAAGAATAGCAGATAGAGATGGTCTAGTTTTGAATTTCGATTGTTGAATATTTAAATCCCGAACTTGCATATTTTTGTTTATGCTGATAAATGGTGACAATCATATTACAACATATATAAAACGCCGGTAGAGGTCTTCTTGCTCTGAAACTTGTGTTAATTATGAGTAGCAAAAATCAAACTAGACAATCTCTTTATACGTAGGGAGTATAATACACCTCAATGTAAAGCCGGTAGAGGTCTTCTTGCTCTGAATCTGTGAAATTAGGGAATCTTTTGCAGAATTCCTGTAAACATCATATGATCAGCAAATTATATATTGAATATATACAAAATGCTCTAAGTTTTTACTGAATAAACTTCAAAAAGATTGTCAAATTTTGTTTTTCACTGCTCAAGTAACAAAAATTGTAACGTTAATCATACCCGCTAAACTTTGATTAATTCAAAATCCTCATGTCAATAGTAAAAATTAATTGAAATTCTATATTTCATATATATAATTCTCATAATACTCTCCATTCATTTTTACTTGTCCTATAACAATTTTTTTGTTCAAAAATAAGTGTTGCTGAAGCGCAGAAAATTGTACATTTACATTCTGAATTCTTTCACTACTATTTCTTATGAAATTATCGACGAACCAAAGATATGGTTTCAAATAATTTTACTTCTACATTTTCAATGTGTTTTTTTACTACTTTTTATTTATCAACAAGTAAAAAATAAACAGAATACTCCCTTCATCCCTAAATGTTTGGTACATATCTCTTATTCAACATGTGAAAAAATTATGAAAAGTTAATATTTTAAAAGTATATATTGAGACGAATCTAATAAGATCCCACATGACTATATTATTTATTATCGTTTAATGAAAATTATTGATCAAAATTTTTAAAGTTTGACCACAAAAGTCAAAATGTACCAATCACTTGGTAGTAAAAAATATGAGTTCAAATTTGAAACAAAATCCACGGATCAAATTTCAAAAGTGGACAATATTTATGGAATGGAACTAATATCAACATATTAAAACACGAGTTTGAAGTTGAGAAAAGTCAACTCCTGAAAATTCAAAATTCAAAATTGAAAGTTGAAAATTGGAGCATTGAGGAGAAGAGTCTGGACCTGTTTGGGGCAAGCGGTGAAGACAGAGTGAAGAGTCATTTTAAGTAATTTGGTAATATCTGCTAATCGAACACTTCCACTCTTTCCTTCTCTTCTTGATACATTTTCAGCCATTTTCGAAACCTTTGAGTGTAAGGAGTGAATGCTGATGCAGGAAGCACCAAATGGGTTGCGAGATGGTGGGGTTGGGGGTGGGGGGGCGGTAAGGTGAGGGTAGTGCGCTAATCACCGCGTAAGTCGGAACCACTCGACTCGATAGTAATTATCAGGCTCGGTAAAATTTTATTCGGTCTAATAACTCATATCCGACTCATTTGTAATAGTTGAAGTTAGGAAGGGCGGGTAGGTTGGAGAAGAAAGGGAGGAGAGTATGGACCAAATTGAGCTCATCTGTTATATACACACCCAAATAGTGGGTTACCGTAGCAGTAAATGACAATTCTGCCCCTCCCCTATTTAAAAGTGTAGTAGTTGAAGAAATTAAATAAGAGGATAAAATGATCATTTATGCTATAGTAATCTACTATTTGGTTGTGTGTATAGTGGAACCCTGAGCTCGAGAGGCTGGAAATTCAAAAAAATTGTTAAAATTTTGTTGATAAATTGTAAAAATTGGCCAAGTTAGGATTAGTTTTAAAAAGTTGTATATATTTATTTGGATTAGAGTGAAAGTTATTTTATCGAGTTAATATTTGATCGGGTTAACTTATTTTCACTTAGACTTATTAAATAATAAATTTATAGTGAAAAAGTTAAAAAAAGACATTGGAATCAAAAAGGAAAAAAGAGAACGTGGCAATGATAAAAAAGAAAAGAGCATATGAAACATGGAAATGACACAAAAAAATAGAGAGCAAACTCAAAATCAGAATTCAAACCCTGATCGAAGATGTAAATCATTAAGAGGGCTCGCTAAAATAATGAGCTTATATGGTTCTATTCAATATATCAATATATAAAGGGATTAAAGAGGGGTTTTAAAATAAGTCATGATTATAGTATGTTCTGTTTGAAGTGTTTGTACATTGTCTATTATTTGATTGTACATAATCCGAGTTGTATAGTGAAAAGGATCCTTGTGCGCCGTATTCTGCCGACCCCACATCCATTTTCCTTATATGGTATCATTTTAACCATTGATTGTTTGAATCTTACTCTTAATTTGTGTGGTGATGAGTGAACTAGGGATTTTCGTGGGGTTTGCAATTGTCCTTCAAGAGAAACTTTTCTTCAATTGCATCAATGGCATTGATGAGCTATTGCCTAATTGATGAGCCATGGCCTACAATCAAGCATAATTTAAGTCCAACCTTCCAATTTTCCAATGTGTGTGGTGATGAGTGAATTAAGAATTTGGTGGGGGTTTTTTTTCATTTAAACGATAGAAGTTACAAATAATAATGCGATATCAAATACATTACATTTTTAAACTAGTTAATGGGAGTCTAAGCTCCAAATAAACAGTTTGTCTTCTCGACAATCCTTGAACCTCGCTTTTTGGATGTGAGTCCGATCCCCGAAATTGTCTTGAAACGCCCGGAAATCCAACAGAGTGGGTGCTGGAAATCGCCGAAATGCCTGAAATCCCACAGAGTGGGTGCTGAAATGCTGGCACAAGCAGCCCGAAGACGATGTAAAGGAATCCACGCAAATAGAGGAAATATGTTTAAATATACTCCTCTGTGAGATTCGAATCCGAGGCCTCTTGGAAAGAGGCTCGAGTCCGGTATCACTAGTCTAGAAGTCTTGGATAGATTTTGCTGGGGTTTGTAATTGTCTTTCAAGAAAACTTTTCCTCAATTGCATTAATGGCATTGATGATGAGTCATGGCCTACAATCAGGTGGAAATTAAGGCTAACTGTAAATTTTGATATGACCAATTCTTGACCCTTTACTTTCTCTTACTCTCAAATTACAATTTCCTTTTCTCCTTAAATAGGTCATTTCCATCTCCCTCTATATGGTGAGTAATTCAAATGGCTATTGGAATTGAAATTTTGTTGTTGATTTCTCATATTGGAAGGCTCTTTATTCACTTTCATCTTATCAATTGTTAGTAAGTTATTGCTTTATTTACTCTATTTGATTACTTTTCTAGGATTTTATAGAATTTCTTTTATTTATTTTTGTTACTACCATGTATCTTCTTTCACTTACATAAAAAGTTTATATTGCACTCATGTGCATGGACGGATCCACGTTAGAGCTCTTGATTTTGGCCTATAAAATTACTATTTTACCTTTTATGTGAGAATTTTACTGTTATATCCTTCTTAAATTACTAGTAATCTAAAATTACATAGACTATTGGTGGATGTATTAGTACAATAGAATTTATTCGGAAGATATACATTAGTTTATTTCATTATTTGCTGATCAAATTTCATGTTAATTTGGAAGACATACATGATATATTAGTAAAATAGATCGATAAGAAAACATAAAGTTTATTTATTTATATTATTTATCACTAGATTAACTACTGTGTTCATTGAATTTATTAGCATACTAGTAACTTGATGTTATTAGTAAAATAAAGTGGCACCAATGTTAAATAAATAATGCACGGATTATCGGAAGTGTTATCAAATTATGGGCAACAGTGATGGAATTAGGAAAAATGTTCAATTTTACTTGTTAAGCATTGGATTTTGTATAGTGTAGTTAGTTATATTGATGCAATATTTTCTTTACTTTTACCTTATTGATCCAATATTGTAAAAAGTCTTCGCAACCGAATGTGTGATAATGAACGATAACTTAGTGGTTTATATTGAAAAAGATGTTCAATTGTATCTCAAATGAAGCTATCATACAGAGGTTTCAAAGAATGACAAAGCGTCGTGAGCAATTGTTATTTGAATTTTTTTAATATCAATATCGTACATTTTTGTATTGGCTTTTAGATTTTTTTCGTGGTTCTATATTTTAACAATTGTGCTACCTCTTACATTATTTTCTGCGTCCGTCCCTGCTCATGTGGACTTCTTTGAGAACTTAAGAGTTGAACGAATAACAACTAAATATGTGTACATATCGCTAAATGTAAAATATTGTGGAATCGATGTCTATATTATTGAATAATGATACATATTAATACAGAAAGATACCTATCACTACGGGCTAATATAGTCAACGATCACTAATGCTAATAATGATCACTAATATTATATAGTCAATGGTCAACTAATTAGTAATGCTAATAATGGTCACTAATGCTAATAATGGCTACGGGCTTATGGGCTAGTCGCTCATCCATTAACCCTAACACACTCCCTCAAACTATGGTAATTTTATAGAATTTCTATGAGTTTGCAATACAACAACAGCAATAGTAGTTAAAAAATATATATATAAATAAATCCGATAATCTTCAATGGGTTGTGTGAACAGCTTCAACCACCATTCGCTCAATCGGTGTGTGGGTTCCTCCGTCAGTGAGTATAGGACTCGCCAGACAATACGTATCCGACTCGCCAGACAATGCGCATCGGACTTGCCAGACAATGCGTATCAGACTCGCCAGACAATGCGTATAGGACTCGCCAGACAATGCGTGTCGGACTCGTTAGACAATGCGTAATTCGCCAATCAATGTTTATGAGGAACACCATTTTTTTTCAAACATATCAGATTATCGCAAATTTTTTTTTCAACGAGAAAAAAACTAGATCTGAAACAAAACAACTAAATAAAATTTAGATCTACTAACAAAAATTATAGAAAATTAAAATAAAATGTTTTAAATCCCGCCGGTGAGTATCACATAATAGAAAACTCACCGGCAGGGCAGCGGAAGTCGTAGTTAGGCCTCAAGAATCGAAAGGCTCTTATACTATGATAAAAATCTATGAGGTTCCACTCTAAAACTAATTGGCAATAGAGGGAGTAGCCCAAGATCTTATATATTAACCCGGGAGTACACCGATATCCAATGTGGGTGTGCATCTTAACACTCCCCTCACAAAACATCTAGGCTTGAATTAGTGTCGTGATATGAAAAATGCATATGTACACGTAAGCTTCAATTTTGTGGCTCTCATAGAAGCAAAACATAATTTTGGTTGAACTATTGTTAAGAGTATTACTAATTAAATTTAGATTGAGCCGTCATTTATATTTGCAAGGTCACGCAGCTCCTGGCAATTAAATTATGTCATTTGGCTCGAAAAGAACGAGGTGGGACTTTAAGAAAAAAATTCTATTTGGGAGAATGATTTGTTGGGGAGACTTTCTAAAAAAATTGGATTTTTAGATCAATATTTAATAGTTCGATTAATTTAAATTTTAATATCATTTAATCATATGATTAGTTTAAATTTTACAGAGTAGGCATTTTGTGGTGTAAGGCATAACTTTTCAACGCTTGAAGGACAAGTGTTTTATGAACAAACCTTTACATTTTTAATAATTTTTTTGTCTATCTTTTCTCGTGAAATTATCAAATGTTACAGTTTCAAATAATTGTCCTTCTACTAACTATTTTTTTTTCTTTAATTTATGTGAAAATGGCTAGAAGGGTAACTAAAAATGAATGGAAGAAGTAGTAATTGTCAGTCGTTACGTTATTGTCTTTGCATGCTATAGGGCATACGGGAAGTAAACGAAGAGGGTATCACTAACATTGCTTCACATGTTAATGGAACCGAAATAAAGTACGACTTTATATGTGTGAGTATTTATTTGAGAAGACAATACTAGAAGTAGTCCAAGGCCCAGATGCGCGAGGACAGTTGGGATAACGGTTTCATCCTTTTTAGAATATTACTTCTAGAAACTGAAATAGTTATATTGACGCATCAGATGGTAATCTGTATCTCAACTCCATAATTGGTACCTTGATGTGCTAGAAGCAAAACCACATGGACAGCTACTCTAAATACGACCCTTCAGTGAATGATACAACTATTTTACTAAATGATCTGGTTTTGCGAACAGCGTTGTGCTTTTGCAAGAGGAGCATTACCTTGTCGTCTGCAAATCATGGAAGTGAGTCGCTTCGAACATCATACTTGATTTACACAATGATCATATGAGCACATCTGCTCGAAGATGAGGGCTTAGATGTGCCTCGCCCTTCACCTTTCGTGTATGGAGGACAACCGTTGTATAAGACTCGTACTTCTGTTGCAAATTCAGGTGTCTAAAGTATTGGTTGAAGGGGGGAAAACACAGGTAGCACAGAGATCTTCATTGATCTTCCTGGAGCTCCAGACGACATTAATCTTGTTCCAGATGGGTCATTTTGGTCACATTATTTCCCAAGCTGACGGAGGTAGTTAACGGCGTTCATAGCAACGCAACGGTTTTGAAAGCGGCACCTGATGGCCGTGCATTGAAGTTGCTGGATGATCCCGAAGGGGAAGTGATGTCTTTCGTGACCATCCGCTGTGGAATTTGAGGGTAACCTCTACTTGGGAAGCTTGAACTGTGATTCCATTGGTAAGTTGCAACTAGAAACAGTTCAATCATAAAATACTTGTGTAGTATTTCAGCACCTATAGTATAGTACTCACCAGAAAAATGGCGAGGATTACTAGATGGTGCATGAATTACATAAGATTGCACACTGAATGTAAATCAGATTAATGGCTGGACATAGGGTATTGATTCAAAATCCGTCGTGAGTAGAGAATTACGAGAATCAATAACATCAACGAACAAGCATGTTATCATTCCATTGCTTACGGTAAAGAATAGGCACAAGACATATCCAGCAAGCACAGAACATACAACAAATGACAGAGTGGAAAGTTTTTTCCCAAAAGAATTTGACAAGAGAAGACCACCCAGTTGTGAAACATAAAGGCTTCCAATGTTCAGTATATTAAGAATTCCACTAAGTAACATATTTCTATGCGACAACTATGGCCCAGAAATAGAAATCCCATGCCACACCTCTAATTAATTAGTCACGCTCACTGATGGCGGTCAAGTGCTCCTCAATCTCCTCGGTCGTTAATATCCTGAAAACAGGGTTCTCTTTACTCACGACTCCTACCTGCAGCAAAAAGAACCACGACCTCCTAAGTATTCAAATAAAAAATCCAGGAAATAATCAATCACAACTAATCTTCCGTGGAGGTGCTCACAATTACATAGTTTAGATATATAGGGAACGCATCTTCAATAATTTGACATAAGAAACATGCACTAAGTTTTTTTTTTGTAAATTAGCGATGAGGTGAGATTCAAACCCTGGACCTTCTGGTCACTAGCAAGAGCCTTTTCCACTAGGCTATTCGAGTATCTCGAAACATGCACTAAGTTTAATGCCTGTAATACAGACAAAGAGTAGTTCTCGATTCTGAAATTTCAAGTTTACTAGTTGTGAAAAGATGCAGCAGAAAAAGACGAGGGGAATAATATGAGTATGTGGTACATATACAGCTAAGTCAAACTCCTTTCCTTAATAGAACTCTCATGGAATTGTAATCTTATGTTTAGAAGCTGTATTTTCTTTGTAGAAGGCTCGTAAGCAATTGAGCAATATAAGCAGGCTTTAATTTAAGCGAGAAAATAAGTTGACGGAAATGTGGCTTCACTAATTAGAAATACTCCCTCCGTCCCTAAAAGATTGTCACATTTTGACTTTTGGTGGTCAACAAAACATGATTTAAAACATAAATATCTATTATTCAACATGCGAAAAAATTATAAAAAGTTAATATTTCAAAAATATATATTGAGACGAATCTAACAAGGTCCCACAAGACTATATTATTTCTTATCGTTTAATGGGAATTCATGATCAAATTTTATAATGTTTGACTAACAAAAGTCAAAATGTGACAATCTTTTAGGGACGGAGGGAGTATTATTTTGCCACAAAATGACTAGGTGAATACGAGTACCTCGATTTCATTAGCCTTAAAATCCTCCTGAAGAACAGATTGCAGAGCAGAAATTGTCGTCTGTAAAATGGTCAAGATTAAAATATTGAACTCTTGAAACATCTACATAAAGACATAAATCAGATAGATTTCTATCAACTATCACCTATCAATTACGCAAGCATAATAATTTCCAGTATCAAATGAGAAATGAATGTTCATTATTTAGCTACTTTAGCAACCATACATACTGAAGTGTAAACTAAGGCAAACTGTATACTCCCTCCATGTCTAAAAAAATTGTCCACTTTCTAATATTAATGTGATGACGCTTTAAATTTTGACTTATAGTATCTTCTATACATTGTATAATATTTTTTATGGTAAATATATCAAAGTATAGTATGTTCACCAATCACCCTACTTAACTATTAACATTTTAATTTTGATTCAAAGTAAAGTTATATGAGTCAATGTAAATAATTTTGTATTCTTTGCAAGAGATTAAGCAGAGCCAAAACGTGTGCCTTAATTAGTCTCTGACATAAATATTTCAGATTATACAAAGAAGAGCCAAAAAGTAAATCGTATACTTCAAGACAATAGCTGACTATTATACGTCGACTGTTTTTGTACCTGAACAGTTTCATCGTAAGAAAATGCAGGATCATTTTTCATTTTCTTCTCTAGAAAATTAATCGCCTCTTGCTCTTTAACTCCAGCACTTGTGGCCTGTAACAAGTAAGACCCTTCACATTAATAAATTGATCAGACAACACTCAGTTCGTTAGTTATATCTTTACCATTTAAGAAAATAGAAGAAAGAAAGGATATTTGTAATTAGCATTCAGAAGTGTTCATTTCGAAGATATGGAAATGACGGAAATAAGGATGCCTATTTTTAGAAAATTGTGACCCCTTGGAAAGCAGAGAAAGGTGTAGATTACTTTGTGACCAAAAAAGTGGCCAGCTGGATCACATTTGAAGAGTTGCGGTCCTTTCTCCTCATCAATGGCCAATATCATTGCAACTTCGAGATGAACACAAGAACTAAAGTCAGCAACAAAAACAGAGAAGGCTATAAAAGAGATTCACGGAGTGTGAAGTAAAAAGGACATACCGACTCCTAGTGGCCTCATATAGGCATGCTGTGTATAGACCTGTGACTTGTCTGCAACCCTGTAATAAAAGCAATATATGAAACAATTCTCACAACCATGCTTTCTTGAACAAAAAAAATATTTAAATAAGCTTCGAACTAAAGTCATAGATGCACACAAGATTTTGCATAACAGATTTTAAAATCAACTAAAGCTAATATAAATGAAACATACCACCGTGCTAAGACATCAACCGGCATCTCATATCCATATTTATGACGGAACTCAGCAGCCTCATTTCTAGCTTGTTGGACTAAGGACCTAGCATCAGCTGTATAAATAGCAAGAAAATGACACAATTAAGATAAATTATAGCCTACATGCAGTAAACGAAGGAGTACAATTTCAATTGGGTATCACAAACGGCTAAGTCAGGCTGACGAATCGTTAAGCTAACTCATTTTAAGACGTGAATAAATAAAACTGTGATATTATGTATCTCCTTTCGTTCCTTATTTATCCTTTCAGACAAACTGCGGACGGAGCTAACTTAAATATGGCATTTACTTTAATTTGAAGTGCCAAAAGAACGTCTTATACAGACTGACTGTTATGCAGATAACTGTACAACTTAGCTATAGATATACCACCTTTAGCATCTACGAACTTCATGGCCTTGGGGATCCAACTAATCTGCTCAATCAGAAAATACTAGAGGCCTGAAAGGAAGTAAACCTGTAATGCCAGTAGCCAACAAGCCGAGAAACTTGGTAACAGGAAATAGATGGGTCACACTCGTCTGATCCAAAAGTTTGTCCTGCATAAGAATTATCAAAAGATCATATTTTTTTAACCTCACTCAAATTAGAGTAGCAAACTCTCACATCAACTGTTCAAAAACCCTAGACAAGCATTTATTCAATAATAATAACAACAAAACAATACGAATAATTAAACTCACCGGGACTTTCTTCTGAGTAACAACACAAACAGAATCCTTCCCGCGCACCCCAATCGAGGTAATTCCAGAAGACTTTACAGCCTTAAATGCATATTCTGTTCAATCACTCAAAACCCTAAAATCAATTACTTTACACCATAATCACAATCATTACTCCTCCAAACTCAAACACTGTCAACTTTGACTTTCAATGGTCAAGATTAACAAACTTGGCACTCTCAATAGAGACACACATAAGTTAATTATCATCTTAATTACCATTATAATACTCTCTCCAATTCAATTTAATCGAGCATTTTGCTTTTTAGTATCAGATCATCAATTAACTTTTAATCGCGTTATAAAAATTAAAAACTAGCATATTACGAAAATATTTTTAAGAACAAATCAAATTATATCAATTGTATTATTTATATTAATTATAGTCAACGATTGACTTGAAAAATAAATAAAAAACGTACTAAAAAAGAATAAAGACATTAGAGGGGGTAGTGAATTAGGTCAAAAATACTATCTATTTATTACCAAATATTATACTACATGATAAAAAAATATGTAAGGTGAAAATGTGAAAGTGGACAATCATTTTGGGACACGCAAAAAAATGTGCATACCAACTTGGTAGAGACGGCCCTCAGGAGAGAAGATGGTGATGTGGCGATCGTATCCGCCTCCGCTTCCACGACTCATTTTGCTTAAACTTTCAGATTTATTATTTGTTCGATTTGCTAAACTATGCTTCTACTACAATTGATTCAGCCTAGACAGATATAGCTTTGGGAACAAGACACTCTTTTTAAATGGCTTTTTCGAATATAGGCACCTGAACATCGGTTATCTTGTCAAATTAGTGTCTATAGTATTTTTCTGATAAATAGGTATGTGGACCGTAAAAATGCACCTAAATTCTTGTTTTTTAGTTTTAGTCTTTCAATTTTTTACGTAAAGGCAAATTAGTCAACTAAGATGTTAAAGTAACTACACCCTACTAACCGAACATCAAACCTTAATCCAACTCTGTGAATTGTACATGTTTTCACCTAATGTTGATTATAGGTCATTATTGAGTCAATTGAATTAATTAGAGGTCTAATTGATGATATGAATCAATATTAGCTCAATAATGGAGTTTTCAACGAGCTCAGGATGATCGTAATGATGTATTTAACGACAATTCTAAAAGTTCAAAAAAGAAACCCTAAAGAACTCTCAATATATCTATAAATAATACTCTCCCATATGCATACAGACAAGGGGAGCTTCGGTCTCTAGCGGAGGTCTTGGGTTCGAACCCTCTTGCTAGCAAGGAAGTGGTCAGAGAGATGATTTCTCTCACTAGTTTGATGCTAGTTGCCTCTTTCCTTGAATTTACGGATTTACGAATTGTACTGATGTTTGGTGATTGTAATGAATTATTCGTATTAATAAAATCAAAGGGTAACCCCTTTTTTTTTGGGAGCTTCTGTAGAGTCCGATTTTGGTGCATTGACTCATTCTTAATGAACTTTCATTAAGGGGTCTTTCTGCAAATTGTGAAATCCAATTTAGATTATTCAACAACAAAGTGCTAAAGATCACAATGGGTGATGTTGCAAGAGTATATAACTTACCAAATGGTAAAATGAAATTGACTTGAAAGTGGAAAAAAAGAATATCACGGGTTTGGAAGGACTTTTGGAATTCTCAAAGGAAGAATGAAACAAGTTTTCACTGGCCAATTTCCACACCACTATCCACGGATACTTTTAATTTTGAAGAATTATGTTCGAAGTCTGTTTTGTGGTTTGTTTATTATGAAAACACTAGTAGTTTTTGGAAAGAATGTACTGGAAGAAACTATTTCCTTCCTCTACATCCTAATTGTGTTTAATTGTTATTTGCCATTATCTATAAAAAAAGAAGATTGATTTCCTTTGATTATACTATAAAATCTTAAGAGTATAAATTATTATCAAGGTCACACAAAATCAATTGTTTGGACCAAATTCATGCGCAGCCCCTTGCAAAGTAGGCTCGAGTAGGACAAGGTCTGAGGGCTTTTTTGAAAAAAGGAGTCCTTTTTTTATTTTTCACACAGAACTCTCGAAATACTAGGACTGATCCTGAGTAGAGGTGGAAAGAAAAGAATCAAGAACAAGAAGATTACATATCATTATTCAATCTTGGTTTGATTTTGAATGACTTCTGCTTTGATACAACTCATTCAAGAATCAACACTACAATCGTACGATTTTGAGAGAAGAACACAAAGAGGCTGCTTGATTGTGATAAAATAAATTGATCGGTAGGGTTTGGTATTGATTTTTTTGTCTAATTCGTTATCTATACTAAAATAGTTAATTTTAAGAATAAAATTATTATTATACACTTCTATTTGAAAACATAGTATTAAGAGAGTCAAGTGAAGGTAAAATTGTAATTCCACCACTTTAACAGGACTATTCTGACGTGCTATCCGTATCTAGCTAGATATTTTCTGACGGGATTCCAGGTCATTTGCGAGTTATCCGGTGACAACTCATAAGAATCATATAGAACAAATAAATCAATGCAATCCATCTATTTATAAATTTAACGCCATAACAAAATGATAATACAAACCTAAACCTTTTCTACTTATTTATAAATCCCTAAATTATTATTAGATGACAATTCAAAGAAGCCAGCACACTTACATTTGAAATTACTACAAGCTCAGAATGCCCGGGTTTTTATTTAAGCGGACCACCCGTGGGCCGTGACGACGGGTGATCTGGTCGTCAGGTGATCGGGTGGTCCGTTTTTTATTTACTACATAGATTAGCCTACTACGTACAACACCATTGATGAGCCAGAAGACGATGAAGAGCTTTATCAAGCGGCACAAGTGGGACAAGTGCATCCATCTCCGCATCTGCAGTTCGCCTTACCGGTGCCCTTATAGGCCCCGCCGGAAGTCTCCGAACAGTTGCACGGGTTACAACCACAGTGAGCTCCACAAGAGCATTGCTTATGCTCCATGTTGCTTGTATAATCACCTTTGCCTCCTCCACCAACACACCTGTGTAGGAACAAAATCAGATTAAATTTGAAAGGGATAAAATCTAAAAAATTTTAATAAAGGAAGCACAATTTAGAAAATAAAAACTAAAAATGAAAAAACAATAACAGATAGTGTTAAAAATTATATACTCCCTCCATCCCTAAATGATTGTCACATTTTAACTTTTGGTGGTCAATATAAATCACGATTTAAAACGTAAATATTTACTATTCTACATGCGAAAAAATTATAAAAAGTTTATATTTCAAAAATATATATTGAGACGAATCTAACAAGGTGTCACAAGGCTATATTATTTATTATCGTTTAATGAGAATTTATGATCAAATTTTGTTATATTTGACTAGCAAAAATCAAAATAGGACAATTTTCTAGGGACAGAGGTAGTATATTATGTCCATAATTCTTAAAAATCTAGAGGACTCATACCCCACCCCTTACTATCTCTATTCCACTTTAATTGACTTTAATTGACTTCATCAAAGTAATATTTCAATAAATATGAACTCAATAATAATGGAATGGAGCGAGTATTTGGTTTTGAGATATTACTTTGACTTCATCAAAGTAATATTTCAATAAATATGAACTCAATTAAAATGGAATGGAGCGAGTATTTGGTTTTGAGATAATGGCGGCTTGTAATAACGATTTTTCAGACCGATTACATATGACTACTATCATTATAAAAGCTATTCAATCTGATCGTTCTTTAATATTGTTAGTAATATCTCAAGCCATTAATAATCTTTAGTTTTTCATAACTTCTTTCTTCACAATATAACTTCCATTATCAATTGATTTAGAGGTTATTATATTTATATATAACAATACTACATAATAAATCACAAACGTATGTGAAAATGGTAGATAGTGAACAAATATTGATTAATTAATACTCCCTCCTTTTCTTTTCGAATTAGTAGAAGGTTTCTTTTTTATAATAGTAAATTATTCAGGAAGTCAATGTACTTTTAAATTTATTTTTTCGTATTTGATCTTCATGATAATAGTTTTGCTTGATTATTTTTCTTTTGAAAGTAAATATATTTATTATGTAGGATACTATAGTATTTCCAAGTAATCCTTAAAAACCACACTATTTTACTAGATCAAATATTTTGATGAAAGAGACTCTCCTTACAATCATTATTTACTTTCACTCTTAGTATTTATTTCTAATATCTCATTTAACTAAATTTTTTCCTTTTATCAAATAATATCGTAATGAAAGTAAATCCGATACTATTAAGGAAGGAGAAATCTACACTACAACAAAATAGATGTATTAATTTTTACTAAAATGTCTTGTCAGGACTCGAACATGCATCTCCAATTGTGAATCGAAGATATGGGTCGATAACGACTGAACGAAGATCACGATTCTCATCTCATTTAACTAATACTCTCTCCGTCTTTTAACAGATTATTGTTTAGCAATAATTTACTTTATTAAGGTTATCGAAAGAGGAGTAACACCAAATTAAGGTTACAGAAAGAGGAGTAACACCAAATTAAAAAAATACAGAAAGAGGAGTATTCATGTAATTAAGAAACACATTGTATCTGCAAAGTGTAACCATTATTCTAACGAACTTGTTCAAACATAACTCAATTAGTTAAGAATTTGGGTGATAAGTCTCATCTCGGCTCGTGAATTCGAATCCCGTAAAAGGGCAGAAATAAATACCTGCAACTAACATCACCAGCGCATGGATTAGGACAACCACACCTTTCGTCGCAGATAACACCGCTTCCTCTCATCTCAGACATTTCCTTTTTTGATATATTTTAGCTTAGTTTATAACACACTAATCTTTGTTTTTTATTACCAAGAATATAATGTAGGAGATGTGGAAATTTATAATAATGTGTAACTTTTGAGAGAGGTGTGGATAATTATTCCTTCCTACAAATATTGACTTTTTTGGGGATATGTGTCCAGCATGCAAATGAATGATGTCCTACATGCACCACGTTGGTTCTAGTAGTCTCGTTGCATGGCTAGTAGTAAGCCAACGGTATTGGGGACTTGTTCTATCGTGATGAAATCGTCATCCTAATGATTTACAGTTATAACAAAAGCAAAAAGAAGGGAGCAGATATTTAATTTAAAGTAAATAAACAGAATTTTATATTCGATCTCATAGATGCATATAGAATTCTGTGAAAAATTATATTAGATGAAATCCATATGTATGCATGGTTTGAAGAGAGATTTTCATATATATGAGGTAAAGATTGTCAAAATAAGTGATTTCAGCCCATATAAAATGAAACCGGATTCGAACTCTTTCACACTCATATCTTGTCGAGGTATTACAAAAAGAATAGCAAAATTCGATCCAATTTATCATAATATATCGTTTAGTTAATATGTTGATTAACTATATTATGAAACACGAAAAGATTATTATTTTAAAGTACATGAAGGTACAAAAAAACTAGAATGTGCCTCAATTGATCAGGTAAATAAAACTTATCTTTTAATCACTTCGATATTAGATTGTTCTTTAAAAATGTCGAATCCACATCACATAATAGACTAGCTAGGCTATCGACACGCACTTTACCTCCCAAGCTCATTATCAAATAAACTATGCCCGAAGGTTATTGTCCTAACATGATGAGTTCAAGGATAATATACTTACTATATAAATATTAAATACTTATGCGTCGGTGATAATCAGAAAAGTTAAAATTCAATAATAATTTCTTTTAGAAATTGAATGGGTTTGATCTTACGCAAAAAAAGGAAAAAAAAAAAAAGAAGACAAGTTTTACTTTTTCTTTTATTTAAGGCTAATTAGCATTTTGCCCCCTAAACTATCGTTTTTGTTTCAGATTGCCCCCTAAACTATTTATTGTTTCAGATTGCCCCCTGAGACCCTTTGAGCCACATTTTTTAGGTAAAATCAGACAAAATGACTATGTTACCCCTATTACTATTGAAAAGTATAGGGGGCAATATTAAATTTTTTTACATAATTAAAAATTAAACCCCTCACCTCACCCCTTCTTCTTCAACACACCCTACCCTACCCCCACCCCCACCCTTACCCCTACCCCTACCCTTTCCGCTACCCATTCTTGTTCTTCAAAATGAGAACATTTAACAAAAATTCCAACGTAAACAAAATCACGAACGTATTACTTGTTCTTCAATATATTTTCTCACCATCTCAATACTTTATAAAAATATATTATTCTATAAAAACATATTATTCAACATCGTTTTTTTACAATTCAACTAAAAATTCCTATAAAAAAATCGAAAAAGACATAACACAAAAGAATTGTTTACAAGTCCCAAACATCATTAAACTTCCTTAGGATCCTTCCTCTACTAAACCTCAACTCTCGTCCGATCGTAATTTCCACCTTATGCATAGTATATATATCCCCTTTCCCATAGCCTTTTGTACACAATCTTAATTATTCAACCAAAGATTTGTGCTTTTTGGACAATCAATTTGGGACACCAATAATTATTTACTCAAAGATTTATGGTTTTGGACAAGTAATTTGGGACAAGATAATTATTTACTCAAAGATTTGTGGTTTTTGGGCAAATAATTTGGGACAAGATAATTATTTACTCAAAGAAATTGTGTTGTAGAGCCAGAGGCGCAGCTCGGCTTCCGGACGACGTAATCAACGACCAAATCAATGATTCGAGCTCAATTAAGCATGCTTTTGAGTATGGTTTTAATAATGTTGATGATTATGATGCGTGTGAAAATGGGTTGTTGGTTGTTGAGGGGAGGAGGGAGATTGGTGTTTTGGATTTTGAAAACTCTGGGTGGTTTTTGGGTCGACAATGGCGGGGGTGGGTGGGTTGGAGAAGAAGGGTGGGGTTTAATATTAATTATGTAAAAGTTTTTTATATTGTCCCCTATACTTTTCAATAGTAATAGGGGTAACATAGTCATTTTGTCTAATTTTATCTAAAAAACGTGGTTCAAAGGGTCTCAGGGGGCAATCTGAAACGATAAATAGTTTAAGGGGCAATCTGAAACGAAGACGATAGTTTAGGGGGCAAAATGCGAATTAGCCTTTATTTAACTCGTAGTTTAAGTACCAATTCTTGTAGAGAAAATACACATCCACCATAAGTCATAACAGTGCAGGAAAGTCTATTCCTATAGAAGTATTTTTCTATAAAATTTAAATAACTAACATGAACAAATGTTTCTACGAGAATTCAAAATCACAAAATATTACTCAGGTGTAGAAATCAATTATAGGATGAAACTACAATTGATTAATTCCAACTAACAGTCTCGCCATCTTCTCCGTCGAGGCGTCAACTATGCCATGGCTTTTTAATGTACAACAAAAATCCGACATTCAGATTCAAAGTTACACGACAGTTTCTTCTGATATAATGAACATGCGGCTCTCTTATGCCGCACGCCTCATTCTTTTTATCCTTTCCAATGCTCCTAAAGGTGCATCGTCCTCTTTACCATTAGTTGCGGCTTCATCTTTTCCCTCATCTTCTTCACCATTTTCATCTCTCTTCCGCACCAAACCTCCAAAAACTGCATCAGGGACATCTCGTTGTGCTATTTCAACTTTGTCATCTTCAGAGTCACTGTCCTCAGGTAATTCTATGTCTTCTGTATTTACTTGGTTCCTTTGGTTTCCATTAGTTTGTGATTCGACACCAGCACTAACAAACCCTAACTTTCGGGTAGTCTCATTGTTGGTAGTGTTTGCAGCTGCAGGAGCTAATTGCCTTTCCAGTGCTGCCATCTCATCTTCCTTAACCCCAACTTTTTTTAGTGCATCTTTTGCATCCTCAAGGGTTTGAACCTGATCCTTCTGCATTAAATACTCCGGCAAAATGAAGTGCGTCTGTCAAAAATAAGA
Source organism: Echium plantagineum (assembly GCA_003412495.2). Lineage (NCBI taxonomy): Eukaryota > Viridiplantae > Streptophyta > Magnoliopsida > Boraginales > Boraginaceae > Echium > Echium plantagineum. Next base: position 16,461,755 of record CM016567.1, on the reverse strand, counting down.
TGATAGCTGGATTAGGAAACTGGTCATGGTCAAAGTGAATAATATTAATATAGGAGAGTTTGCATGAAAAATTCAGAGAAATCAACAACTTTTCTCGTAAGCCAGCATATTGTAAGAACTCAATTTTATAGACACAAGTAAAGACATCTGATTTATCCTAGTACTTATGAAAGCAAAATAGAAGACGTACTTGGCTATAACTTGCAGAAACACTTCTTTTCACTCGAAGCATTTCACGGAAAGTGTCTTCATTACCATGCTGGACTTCAAACTCGTGCCACTTTGTCCAGAAGTCAGGATCTGACCTAGGATCAGCAAACTGTGATGAATGCTTGTACAGAGCACGGGCACGATCTATTTCACCCAAGCTCTTTTCAAGCTCAGCGTATTTAATACACATGACTTTGACATCTTTGTCGGGAAGCCCCGACTCGATTGCCTGTTCATAAATTTCCCTAGTCCTAGGAACACCAAATATCTCTGCTGCACGAGCTATGTATATCTCATACATGCCCAATTTCTCATTGGCTGGGACAGCCTTCGTGGCCTGATCATAAACCTTCATGGCACTCTTAGCAAGACCAAAGTCCTCCTCAAGTTTAGCATATTGCAAATATAGTGGTTTAACGGACTCGGCAGGAGCCTGAAACAATTTGTACATACCGTAAGATATATGAGATGATGAAACAAGAGGGCACTTTATATATTCTAAAATGCATAAATGATAATTGGTGATACAGGGAACATTTAATCACACACATACATAGAACATTTATTCACACACAGTTAGAACTCAGCATAATAATGGTACCAATATTGACATTGCTTTCTATCAACTCCGTTGAGTTACATTATTGTAATCCATAATTCAAAATTCAATACACATTCTTGTGAAATATAAATGGGCCAACTAATAGGGGGAAACAGTGAATTACTGCATTTGTATTAACGGTGAACTTGGAAATAAATAGGGATATAATAAGAAAATAGCTCATCATTCTGTAACAACTGAAAAATCAAGAAGCTCATTCAAGAAGAATACGCAAAGTGCAAGATCACAATTCACAACAAACCATAAAGGTATTTGTACTTGGCTCATCAGTGCTTTCACTCGCCTAAGGTGTATCACACAAATCAAGATTATTACACTCGTGCATACACTACTTTACTTCAATGGCCAGCAGCATTCCAAGTTTCAATATACAGTTTGACTGACCATTTAAGCAAAACCATCAACTAGACAAATCATGGTGGGCAAGACAGCTTATGAGGCCGCGGATCTATTGGCATAGAAGAAGTATGAACAAACAAATTTCAACCTCATGTATCATACACAATGATGAAAAGAACAGCTAGCATATTAAAAAAGTCCTACTGAAAGTAAACCATGGTCCACAGGCAGAAATGGTTATAGTAAAAGAGCTGAATTTCCGATTTCACCCATTTTCTTTAGTTGGGACATAAAAGTAGATATCTTTTTTACCACAAGAATAAGAATGAGTAATGAAAAACATTCATAAACAAGAAAGATATACATAAAAAATATTGTACCACTTCGACAGCATTCTCGAAAAGCTCACGTGCACGTTCCAATTTCGACTTCCCATATCTTCTGACAAATTTTGACAGATAAGTAATCCATATATCCTTTACATGAGGATATTTGAAGATCTTCACCCCTCTCTCATACACTTTGAAAGCATCTTCAAAGTATTTTTTACTCTAGACAAAACAAGCACAAAAGATCAGTCCTTGGTTGTTTAAAGATGTACGTAGACATAGGGAAGAAGGTGCAGAGAATACATGCATACCTCTAAAAGCATTGCATAGTTAATTATAATTTGAGGTGTGGCTATTTTTAAGTCCAATATTCTCTCATAAACTTCACGAGTAGATTCCAGCGTCCCCATGCCTTCCTCCAAGTCCACATAGAGTGTCCACAGTCTGAGAGATCTGTGAATCTTCATCTGCACAGGTTCATTGCCTTCTGCCGCAACTGCATAATCGACATTCCATAAGAAAATTAGGTTCGCATCTCAACCATATTAAACTGTTGCTCCAATATTTTTGAAGTTCTAATTCGTGAAATTTGAAACAGAAGAAACCTATGGAAACACCAACTAATGAGGCTTGTAAGAGTAAGATGTGCAGAGATCAATATGTATCAGTAAGAGTGTACATATAAAAATGTTGGAATATAATCTTGTTTTATCTAAGAACATCCTCACAAGTCATAGAATAGGCAAACATAACCGTTCACTCTGAAAAGCCAATTACAGCTATAATATAATGAAATTACGGTTAGTGAAAAACAGACTAGTAATGACTAATAAGAATGAGAAACAGGGAAAACCTAATAAAATGTAGAATTTATATGAGGATGGAATCATCAGCAGCACTCAATCAAGTCAGTTATAGAATAAGTTGCAACATGAAAGAAATGATCATAGTAGATATAATGTACAGGTCGGGATACCTCTGCGTTTGACCTCAAGTGATGGCTCTGCAGTGGCACGCCTCATAAGCTGAAGCGCACTATCAAAATTATTGTGCCTCAGCTCCATTTCCGCCCATTCACACCAAACACTAGCCAGATGATCTACAGCTTTGTAATTAACTTGCACAGCCTTATCAAAAATCACTCGAGCATTTCCTATATCGTCGTGAGTCTCATACAACTTAGCAAATGCAACCCACAAAGTATGTGGCTTTCCAACAGCCTTCATCGGGTCAACAGTTTTCACTGCCTCAGTATATGTTAAAATCTGCTTTGTAGGATTTCCATGAAACAATTTAACTCTTCTATGCCATTGCTCCACATTATGAGGATTCTGCCTAAGAAGCACACTGTTAGCCAATTCTGGCCTCCTATCCATCAAATATTCCAATCGTGCCAACCTCAAATCGACATCCTTATCATCACATAACCAAAACTTCTCGAGCTTCTTCTGCAACTTCACCATATCCAACCGATCATCCTCCTCTTCTGCTCCGTCACCACCAGTCATTTCATTACTCTCTTCATCTTCATCCTCATCTTCGTCTTCACTGTCATCCATCTCCTCCATCTTCAAAGCCAACATACTCTCCTCAAATTGCGAATAAGCATCGAAAATCACACTGAAATCTCTAACAGTAACTACAGTTGTCATGCCTTCCTCAAAAACATCTCTAGCCTTCTCCACCAATCGCCTTCTAATATAATAGTCGGCCAGAGAAGTCCACAACCGTCCCACTTCATCTGTGAACTTCTTAATCCCACCCCTTATAATAGCATCCACATTCAACCCCGTGATCACATCAGCGTGCTGTGTCAACAAATCACACAACTCCAGCCAAAGCCTATGCTTGGTCTTCCCCTTAATCGAATAAAACTGATCGTCATTCAAAACCCCCGCTAACCTCTCAGCTGCCTCCTGCCACCTCTCCGAATTCAACAAAAACTCAATAAAATCCTCAATGTGACTAGGATCATACATCAAATACCTCCTATAAACCCTAAACGAGGTATCAATCGGAACCCCCTTCTGCGACACAAACACCAAATACGGATCCCAAATCCTCTCATGTTGCGTCACAGGCAACGCACACAGCGCCCGATCAAACGTCCTTCGCGTCCTAGTCAAAATCCGCTGCTCGGTCAACGACACCAAATACATAATCCAAATCCTGGGCATCTTATGCATTGTAACCAAAGCTCTCTCGAACGTATTATTCAAAGTCTGGTACTGCGAATGCGAAATAGGGAGATTCCGACAAACCGCGAGACGCTCACGGAGATAAGCGTGCCAGAGCTTATAGCTCCCGGGCAGCGCTTTAAGTGCCCGTTCGTAAATTATGCTCCGTTTCTTAAACGGAGCACCCGAAAGCGCGATTAAGTATCGCCACCATAGCTTTAAGCTGAAGGGATTCCGCAGAATCTCTTCTTCGTATAGCAAATCGTCTTGGGATGGGTATAATTCGGGTGGAATTATAGACATTGTTTGATTGATTTCTGTTAGTGATTAGGGTTTTTACTGTTGAAGGAGAAATTGAAGAAATTGAAAAAAGAGTGAGAAAGAGGATTAGATTTAGGGTTTTGAGGTTCAATTGTTGGGAACCCCTATACACTCGCTTCAGCTCAGCAATATCAACTCTAATTTTTTTTGGGCAAATGGATTCTGACATCACTCACATTTGGAAAAAAAAAGCCAGTTAGATCTCATGTTTCAAAACTGCCACATAGATCACTAATGTTTAAAAAGTCACTCATTCGGATCACTCCATCAAATTTTTGAAGGGTATTTATGTCCAAACACATTTTATTCTCTCATAAGCACCCAACTTAACTCTTATTAACATATTGACCCCAATCTCGAGAATACAATTTTTTTCGATTTCTTTTTTGATATTTTTTTGATTTTTTCTCGATTTCTTTTTTGATTTCTTTTTCGATTTTTTCTCGATTTTTTTCGGTTTTTATTTTATTTTTTCTCGATTTCATTTTTTATTTCTTTTTCGATTTTTTCTCGATTTTTTAAATTTCTTTTATGAGTTCTTATAGAAAAAAGAAATCAAAAACTAAAACAAAAAAAGAAATCGAAAAAAAAACGAAAAAAGAAATAAAAAAAGAAATCGAGAAAATTGAAAAAGAAATTAAAAAAATGTAGAAGAAATCGAAAAAATCAAAAAATAAATCGAGAAAAAATTGTAATCTCAGGATTGGGGTCAATGTGTTAATAAGAGTTAAATTGGGTGTTTATGAGAGGAAATAATGTGTTAGGACATAAATACCCTTCAAAAATCTGATGGAATGACCAGAATGAGTGACTTTTTAAACATTAGTGATCTAGCTGCGTTTTTGAAACATGAGTGATCTAACTGGCTTTTTTTTTCCAAACGTGAGTGATGTCAGAAGCCATTTGCCCATTTTTATTATGACGAAAAGTAGATTCTACTACTCCCTCCGCTTTTTTATATGCTTAATTTCATATTGGCCTGAAATATGAATATTTTCCCAAATCAGCACGTGATGAACTTTTTATAATAAATAGATATTAGAAACATAAAAATGGCACCTGAACTTTACTTTTTCACATTTTTATAGATATCTCAGGTTTTTTTCTCTTTCATGAAGGGTAAAATAATCAAATAACAATTAAAATTAACTTCATATATCACTTTATTAAATTTAGGAACTACTTTTAGTTTTTTCACAAAACCAGATTCCCTATATATACTCCTCAAATAAACTATTTTTCTATTTTTTAGCTCAAAATTTAAGACAAATTTAAGTTATTTTAATATGAAATTGAAAATTACTTCCTTCCTCCCATTATCTAAGAGTCATATATGAGAACATCGAATGACCTAGTGGTTAGGAGGTCTTCTGGTGACTTTGAGATCCTGGGTTTGATTCTCATTGTAAGGGGGCGGTGGGTGGGTTTTTTAAAAAAAAAGAATTATCTAAGAGTCATATACCAAAAATAGAAATCCCATTTTAAATATCCATTTTACCTAATTAAGTAAGAAAAGTTGGAGGGAAAACTAAATTTGTGATAACAGTTTAAATTTTCCTTGGAAAACTAAAAGTTGGAGAGTCATTTTCTCTCTAGTTTCTCTCTAGAGTCATTTTCTCTCTAGTTTCTCTCTAGTTTATCTCTAGAGTTATTTTCTCGCTAGGTTTCACACTAGTGTTATTTTCTCTTTCAAATCTATTGATTTCCCATTTTTACCTTATGATATACACACAATTGGAGGCTGTTATTTCGGATCAAATTGATTTGGTGGGAACCTATGGATTTCATAATCCATACATGGTATTACCATTGTTTCTTCTCCCCAATTTTGGCCATTTTTACTTGGCGTTTGAGTCAATGCGATTGATCTTCCAATATTCTGGGCAGATCTTGTGCCACCGTAATTGGCTAATTTTGATAGCTCTATACAGAGCTCTCTTCCTGTCTGTTCTTCACCATCCACCACTCAAATATTTAAAACAGTATTCTTGCTTCAAGTGGTTTTATTGTCCCTTACTTGTCTCTACATCTAATAACATGGAGACACAGTATCGGGAGAGATCGTATCGGGAGAGATCTTGGGTGGAGCATCTGTTGTGATTTTATACATGTTTTGCATATCAAATTATACAAAAACGTATAAACGATCGAATACAAAGTTCTAAATTCACATTTAACTACGAGTTTCGAGTATACCTCTTGAAGCGTGATCGAGTGCGTAGCGGAAGAGCAACGTCCGTTCCTCTCTCTAGTTAGTCCACACCAATGCGTGATTGATTCCTCCCTTGAAGCAACTAGAGCTTGAAGCGTATATGTCAAGAATGAACCAAGAGAAAAACGATTTCTTCTCTTGGTTTGTGTGTATATTTTCGGCCAAAAACTAGAGGAAGGAGGGAGTATTTTTTTTTTGCCTTTTTCCTTGTCTTACAAAGTGTGCAAAAAGGATGATAAAACATTGTCATCAAATGTGGTCTTAATATGGTGTTAATCACATTAACATCCATATGTAACCTCCCCCTTTTTCAAGCTCCCATTCAAGACTAGCATTAGTGCATTTGAATTCAAAAAGTCAAATGCATTCTTATGCATCATTTTTGGACGGTTAATGGGGTGGAAATTCCACTTTGGAATTTCCTCCCCTTTATTCTTTGACGTTTACACTTTTAACCCGGAAGTTTCAATCGTATTGAAAATCAAGCGCATTGTTTGTGTGTGACCTTCTAGGATCGAAATAACATTAGCCATATGTTAATAAAATATCGACAAGTATTTTACTATCATATAAATCATGAGCGGGTCCTAGTAAAACCATCAAGACCCCTAATGTATTTCGAATTCATTCCCAGCTCGTATATTATTGTCAAACAAATAATATACGTATGAACTTAACCTTAAATAAGTAATCACTTCGAACAATCAAATTGTTCAATGGGCACTAATTATGACGTGTCAAACATCTCATAATTCCAACACTCCCACTTGCCCTTGGACGATTACTTGTGAAGTGATTCTTTCGCATCGCGATTCTCACAGTCAAGCTATGGTAAGATATGTGTCACCATACTCTTGCACCTGTACTGTCTCGGATACATAGAATTAATGTGATACCCAGTACTGCTACTGGAGATGGCCATCTTAATCACCATTAATCTACCGAGATTTTATGAATCAATCGACATAACCGATTTGTGCGAATCCCCTCTGATGTACAACCAATGTACCAACATGTTCCAAGTATGCCCAACATATGCCTTTATAGCCTCCCTTCTACAGGAGACGATTTACATAGTCAAGACACGCAAGTCTCATGCTAACGCATTCCTGCCATACAGGTCTAAGAATCACCATTTAACATAAGTTCGATGAGAAACACTTAGGACACAGATATGTCATCTTCTAAGTTCTCATGGCGGTCGAATCCAGTATCATAGCTTGGACTAGTTCCAAGATATATACCCATGTACATGACTAGAGTACACTTACTCCCTTTCTTGTCTAAGAAACGTGACCAAGACAATCATGTGCATGCTGATCATTACAATGTTCGATTCCAATCAGTGAACATTTGATCAGAGATAAGTTATCCCCTTGCTTCTAGGCTTAGTAGAGGGTTTCTCATTTGGGATCCTCAACCCCAAAGACCTCTCTAGAAGCCATGGATAACAATGGAATCAAAATAAAGATATATGTATGAAAGACAGTAAAACTGAAAATAAACATACATACATTTGAATCAATTATTCAACATAATCTTATCAGGACTAAACTATGACAAAATACAGACAATACAGCTCCCACTAAACCTAACGCCATTCAAGCATATATCTAAGTCCTGCACCAGATACGTGCTTGTCATGTTTGCTCTGAGGCAAAGGTTTGGTCAATGGGTCGGCCAGGTTATCGTCTGTATGTATCTTGCATACACTCACATCGCCTCGTTCCGTGATGTCACGAATGATGTGATACTTTCTGAGCACATGCTTGGATCGGTGATGTGATCTTGGTTCCTTGGCTTGAGCAATTGCACCAGTGTTATCACAGTATAACACTACTGGCTCGTCAATGCTAGGTACAACACCAAGCTCACTCACAAACTTCTTGATCCAGCATGCTTCCTTTGCAGCTTCAGATGCTGCAACATATTCTGCCTCTGTCGTAGAATCAGCCACAGTGCCTTGCTTGCTACTGCACCAAGACACTGCGCCACCATTGATGCAAAACACATAACCAGACTGAGATCTAGAATCATCTTTGTCGGTTTGAAAGCTCGCATCGGTGTAGCCTACAACCTGTAACTCTTTATTTCCCCCATAGACAAGACACATGTCTTTAGTATTTCTCAAATACTTAAGAACGGCCTTTACGGCCTTCCAGTGCTCTTGTCCTGGACACGATTGATAACGACTTGTTACACTCAAAGCGTAAGAAACGTCAGGTCGTGTACAAAGCATGGCATACATGATAGATCCTATGGCTGAGGCATAAGGGATCTTGTTCATCTTCTCTATTTCGATGCTGTCTGTGGGACTGTCAGCACGACTAATAGAAATGCCATGTCTCATAGGGAGATTACCTTTCTTGGAATTTTCCATATGGAATCTAAGTAATACCTTATCAATATAAGTGTTTTGACTCAGTCCAATGAGTCTCTTAGATCGTTCCCTATGGATCTTAATTCCAAGAATGTACTGAGCCTCTCCTAGGTCTTTCATAGAGAAACATTTGCACAACCATGCCTTGACTGATTCAAGCATGGGTATGTCGTTTCCTATGAGAAGAATGTCGTCTACATATAGCACGACAAATGCAATGTTGCTCCCACTAACCTTCTTGTATACACAAGAATCTTCTTCACATCGAATGAATCCAAACTCTTTGATTGATTCATTGAAGCGAAGATTCCAACTCCTAGATGCTTGCTTCAGACCATAAATAGATCTTTGAAGTTTGCATACTTTCTTAGGCTCTTTCGAGCTTGTGAATCCAGGAGGTTGTGTCATGTACACATCCTCTTCTAGTTTCCCGTTAAGGAAAGCTGTCTTCACATCCATTTGCCAAATTTCATAATCGTAGTATGCGGCAATGGCTAAGATAATCCGAATGGATTTAAACTTAACGACTGGAGAAAAAGTTTCATCATAGTCGATACCATGAATCTGTTTGAAACCTTTAGCCACAAGTCGAGCCTTATAAACATGGACATTTCCATCTTTATCAAGCTTTCGTTTAAATACCCATTTGCATTCGATGGGTCTATCACCCCTCGGCAAATCAATCAATGTCCATACTTTATTATGGTACATTGATTCCATCTCGGATTGCATGGCTAGGAGCCATTCATCAGCATCAGGTTGTTTCATGGCTTCCTCATAAGTTGAGGGTTCCCCGCTTTCAATCAGGAAAAATTCCCCATACCATCTATCGGGTTCCTGACGGGACCTTTCGGATCTCCGAGGGATGTTTTGAGTATCAGCAGGCTCGTCTACGGTTTCCCGTGGATCGAGTTGAACCTCTTCTTCATAAGAAGGGTCCACCTCCTGAGGTGATTCAGCTAAGGTACTAGTACCTGCTACATCACCCTCTTGAACAATTTCAAGAGTCTCATTACTCTTATATCTCTTTGTAATGTATTCTTTCTCAAGGAAAGTTCCATTACGAGCCACGAAAATCTTATTTTCGGGTTTGAGATAAAAGTAATATCCCTTGGTTTCCTTAGGATAACCAATGAAGTAACACTTGTCGGATTTAGGTCCAAGCTTATCTTTGTTAACTTTCTTAACATAGGCCTCGGATCCCCAAATCCTCAAGTACCCTAGTTTGGGAAGAGTCCCAAACCACATCTCATGTGGGGTCTTAGGTGCTGATTTGGTTGGACATTTGTTTAGTGTGGAAGCGGCAGTTTCCAATGCATAACCCCAAAAACTAGTTGGGAGTTCTGATGTGCTCATCATTGATCGAACCATATCTAATAAGGTTCGATTTCTCCTTTCGGAGACACCATTGTGTTGTGGTGTACCAGCAGGTGTGAGTTGTGATACAATACCACATTCTCTTAGGTGTTGCAAGAAGTCATGGCTCAAGTATTCTCCTCCCCTGTCGGAGCGAAGAATCTTGATTGTCCTGCCGAGTTGGTTTTCTACTTCTTTCTGAAATTCTTTGAACTTTTCAAAGGCTTCACTCTTATGTTTCAACAGATATACGTAACCATATCTGCTGAAGTCATCGGTGAAGGTAATGAAGTATGGAAAACCTCCTCTAGCGGGCGTGTTCATTGGGCCACATATATCAGTATGTATGATTCCCAATAAATCACTTGCCCTTTCACTCGTACCAGTGAAAGGTGACTTGGTCATCTTTCCTAAAAGACATGACTCGCATTTGTCATAAGATTCAAAACCAGATGACGTAAGAATTCCATTGTCATGGAGCTCTTTAATGCGTTTGTCACTTATATGACCGAGTCTGCAATGCCATAAGTATGTCGGGTTCAAGTCATTGGGCTTGTTCCTTTTCATACTGATGTTATAAGTTTCTACACTTGTTTCCAAGATATAGAGACCACTCTGCAGGGATGCAGTACAATAAACATTTCCATTTTTAGAGATAAAACAACCACTTTTATCAATAGTAACGGAAAAACCATCCAAATTTAATAAGGAAATTGATATAATGTTCCTACATAAAGTAGGAACATAGAATACATTATTCAAAACAATACAATATCCAGATGGTAAATTTAAAGACAGTGTTCCTACAGCAAGAGCTACAACTTTTGCACCATTGCCTACTCGTAGGTCCACTTCATCCCTTGTGAGCTTCCTTCTATTCTGCAGGTGCTGCATATTTCGACAAATATGAGTACCACATCCAGTGTCTAACACCCAAGAATTAGAATCAGAAGGTAAATCAGTTATAACATGAATACCTGTTGGCGGAGTAATAGTGGTCAAACCACTCTTCTTGTCTGCCAGGTACTTCTTGCAGTTTCTCTTCCAATGGCCAATTATTCCGCAATAATGACACTTGTCTTCCCTTTTGGCATCCTTCTTGGATGCCTTTTGAGTAGGAGCTGTTGCACGGGGGGCAACCTTAGTCTTGCCTTTGGCACCTTTCTTCCTCTTGAACTGTTTCTTGTTCTGAATGGTCAGAACAGAGGAAGAAGTGCATTTTGCCTTCTTAATGTTTTGTTCAGCATTGTTGATCATACCATGCAGCTCAGACAACGTCTTGTCATATTGGTGCATGTTAAAGTTCAACACAAAACCACTGAAGGAATCAGGCAGCGACCTAAGAATGATATCCACAGACATCTCCTTAGAGACGGGTGCCCCCAATGAGGCCAGTCTTTCGACCAGCCCTATCATCTTGATGACATGGGGACTTGCTGGCTGTCCATTGCCTAGCTTACAGTCAACAAGAGCACAAACAGTATCGTATCTCTCATTGCGTGCCTCCCGCTGGAACAAATTTTCCAGCTGGCGGTACATATCGTAAGCGTTGACCTCTTCGAATTGAATCTGAAGATTCGATTCCATGTTGGCCAACATTAAGCACTGGACATCTGTAGCATCATTCATGTGCTGTTCATAGACATAATACTCATTCTCATCGGTGGGAACGACCTCAGGAAGTTTGGTGGTGAGCACATAATCTGTTCTCTCAGACTTGAGAATAATTCTCAAGTTGCGAGCCCAGTCATGGAAATTAGCACCATTAAGTTTGCATTTCTCCAAAGCGGAGCGGAGAGACTTAGAGTTTTTATCGTTCGTAGACATGATAACTACAGCGGTAAAAAGCGAATAAATAACTCAGATAAGCATGTCATAGTGATAATTCAAAATATCAAAATATTTGAACTCATACAATGTGTTCATAATCCTACTAAAATACACAATGTATCCGAGAACTCAGATAATTAATAATCGAACGGCAGCACGCAACATTTCGACTACCAATCATGTGAGTAGGTGAATGATCACCATTTATGCCGGGCATAATTCTCGGTGTCACCAAAAATCTTACAAGATTGCATTGGTGACAACTTTTGCCAACAGGCCCAAATCTGATTATGGGAATCACTGTTCAAGTAACCTGAGCCTACTGACGAAAGTCAGAATGAACAATCGAAGCCCGATTCTGAATCGGAAATCATTCGATTATTCCATCGGGATCAAGTCATAGGACATGTCATGTCTGCCAATCTGGCAGGTCCATGCATACGTATGTCTTATTCCGACTTTAGGGTCAGGTATGGCAAATTACTTGACTTAAGGTAGGATTAGTTATAAATATATAATCATGATCATACATGCATATATACATTCACTCAAGCAAGAATATATATCATATGAGCATGAAAATTAAGAATTATAACGCAAATAAATGGGATTAGTGATATGATCTAAAAACCGAAAAGAAAACTAGACTTAATTCTAAACTAAGTCTTCAGTCCTCCTTCAGTTCCTTCGGTGGCTTCGTCTTCTATTGATTACAATCACACGTGGTGATAAATAATTGACACGCAGGTCAATGTAATAAATAATAAAATAAAAGTGACACAAGTCGTCATAAAATAGCACGCAGGCTATATTTCTTTTTGACACAAGTCGTCATATAAAAGACAGTACGCAGACTGTATTTCAAAAACCAGATCATATCACTTATCCCAACATTCATTCACAATGAAAATAAAACATCCAATATATCAAAATATATATAATTAAGTCAATTAAAACATGTAAGGATGTCAAATAAGGTACACACAATTATAACACATATATGTAATAAATTGTACATCAAATGTAACAACCAAATCAATAACTCATAGGTTTTACATAATTAATTAAGGCCTTTAATTTTAATTAATAAGCATTTAATATTATTTATAACCAATATAAATAAAATTAACAACTAATCATATTAGTGCTATTAATTAAAATATTGTAACATTAAAATCTAATCAAATTATCATACAAGTTATAATAATTTAATTAATTTTCTTCTGACAATCAAAAGTCAAAATACTAGAATAGCCAAAATATTCACAATAATTAATAAAACAAAATCCAAAACAATTTTAGGACCATTTTAATTATGTGAACAGTCGTGAACAGTGTTTCGTGAACAGTGAAATCGGAATTACTGTTCATCCGAAAAACACTGTTCATCCGAATAGTGTTCCGAACTTTTCGGATGAACACATGGCTATTCAAAAATCATTTTCGAGCACTTAATAAATCCAAATAAATCCAGAAAAATTACAGTAGACTCGAAAATCATTCTAGTATTTGATTTATATTTTTTCAGAATTTTAGAAAAATATATACTGCCGTTAAAACACTGTTCAACCGAATGGTATATCAAATCCGTTCGGGTGAACATATGACTGTTCAAATGTCAATTTCGAGCACTTAAGAAATCCAAAAAATTCCAGAAAAATTTCAGTAAACTCGAAATTGACTCTAATATTTTATTTATATTTTTCCAGAATTTTATAAAAATATATACAGCCTTTAAAACTGTTCAAACGAAGGGTATATCAAATCCGTTCGAATGAACATATGGCTGTTTCAAACATTTATTTCGAGCACTTAAAAAATCGAAACAATTCCAGAAAAATTACAGTGAACTCAAAATTCAATGTACTGTTTGAATAATATTTTTCCAGAATTCTATAAAAATATATACAGCACTTAAAACTGTTCAAACGAAAGGTATATCAAATCCGTTCGGATGAACATATGGCTGTTTCAAACATTTATTTCGAGCACTTAAAAAATCGAAACAATTCCAGAAAAATTACAGTGGTCTCGAAATTTTGTCTACTGTTCGAAACATATTTTTACAGAATTTTAGAAAAATATTTACAGGCCTTAACAATTACATAATTGCACAATACACATAATGCACAACAACCTCAATTGATGATATCAAAACATACACATATGATATTATAATTCATGAAATCAAATTTCAAGACATTTAAAGTGAATTAGAACATATGTACCGGGCTCATGATGCCACTGTTGTGATTTTATACATGTTTTGCATATCAAATTATACAAAAACGTATAAACGATCGAATACAAAGTTCTAAATTCACATTTAACTACGAGTTTCGAGTATACCTCTTGAAGCGTGATCGAGTGCGTAGCGGAAGAGCAACGTCCGTTCCTCTCTCTAGTTAGTCCACACCAATGCGTGATTGATTCCTCCCTTGAAGCAACTAGAGCTTGAAGCGTATATGTCAAGAATGAACCAAGAGAAAAACGATTTCTTCTCTTGGTTTGTGTGTATATTTTCGGCCAAAAACTAGAGGAAGGAGGGAGTATTTTTTTTTTGCCTTTTTCCTTGTCTTACAAAGTGTGCAAAAAGGATGATAAAACATTGTCATCAAATGTGGTCTTAATATGGTGTTAATCACATTAACATCCATATGTAACCTCCCCCTTTTTCAAGCTCCCATTCAAGACTAGCATTAGTGCATTTGAATTCAAAAAGTCAAATGCATTCTTATGCATCATTTTTGGACGGTTAATGGGGTGGAAATTCCACTTTGGAATTTCCTCCCCTTTATTCTTTGACGTTTACACTTTTAACCCGGAAGTTTCAATCGTATTGAAAATCAAGCGCATTGTTTGTGTGTGACCTTCTAGGATCGAAATAACATTAGCCATATGTTAATAAAATATCGACAAGTATTTTACTATCATATAAATCATGAGCGGGTCCTAGTAAAACCATCAAGACCCCTAATGTATTTCGAATTCATTCCCAGCTCGTATATTATTGTCAAACAAATAATATACGTATGAACTTAACCTTAAATAAGTAATCACTTCGAACAATCAAATTGTTCAATGGGCACTAATTATGACGTGTCAAACATCTCATAATTCCAACAGCATCGTGTATACATTGCCACAATCCAGGGGCTGGAGGAGAGATGGCAGCTGCCGGACGATCCCACCACACTTTTGGAGAGAGAAAAGGAAATAGCGTTAGATCTGGAATCCCCTAAATTTCCTCCTGGATTTGAAACGGTCATTAATGCTAATGAGAGTAATAAAGGGGAATTGAATTCTTTGAAATTTAAAGGAATTGATGGTCCTAGCATTGATGCTAATGACAGCTTGACCATAATTCAAGCTAATGATGGCTACAAATTTAAGGAGCCAATTAAGTCAATTCTGTGTAAGGCATTCATTGACCTTAATGAGTATTTGACTGGCGATACATCTAATGAGAAGGGCATTCAATGCTCTATTATTGACGCAAAGACTCCTGGTCTGAATATTTGCTCCTCCTTAAATGATAACAATAACTCCTCTAATCATGTGCTTAACAAAGGAGACATGATTAAGGCCTCCCCAATCAAGAATGTATCTCTTTCTGCTGATGGATTGGATACCTTCTCTCAAGACACAACGGCTGAGACTGCGGGGCAGTCCAGCCGAGAGCCATGAATCTACTAGCTTGGAACTGCCGGGGTCTTAACCAACCCCGAGCAGTTAGGTCACTTGCCAGTCTAATTAGCAACAATAAAACTGGTTTGGTTTTTCTTATGGAAACTAAGTTACATACTCACGAGTGGAATCACATCAAACACAAGATTAAGAGGCCGAATGCTTTTACTGTTGATGCTCGAGGGCGCAAAGGAGGCTTAGCTTTGCTTTGGCCAAGAGACATGGAAGTACAAGTTATTTCTTACTCTACTCATCACATCGAGTCAACAATATCTAAGGACGGCTGCTCTTGGAGATTGATAGGGTTCTATGGTCATCACGAAGTATGTAATAGGAAGTTTTCATGGGACCTTATGCGTTTTTTAAGTTCTTCTTCTGTTCTTCCCACTTTATTCATAGGGGATTTTAATGAAATTTTATGCAATTCTGAAAATGTATCCCACCGTCGTCAACGACCTAATTGGCAAATGAAAAATTTCCGCCAAGTAGTTCGTGACTGTGGGCTTTTTGATATTGGATATTCTGGTTTTCCGTATACCTGGTGCAACAACTTTATTTCTCCTAATTCAACAAGGGCACGGCTAGATAGGGGTTTGGCTACGAATAGCTGGAAGGATTTATTTCCTAACTTCTCCTTACTTCATGGTTCGACTTATACATCGGATCACCTCCCCCTTATTCTGTCCGTGGGGGAACAAGTTCATTGGCAAGGCAAACACAAAGCTATATTCAGGTTTGAGGAAGGCTGGTGCCTGTATAAAGAAAGTTCGGAAGTCATTCAAAAGGCATGGAATTCGGTCACTGATACAGATCCGAGTCTAAGGCTTCTGAATGGTATCCGTCAGTCTAGACTTAACTTACTAGACTGGAAACGGACCAGCCTAGGAAATGTGAAGAATTCTATCAGAGATAAACAACAACAGCTTGATTTTCTTCAGCAAGGCACTATCACAGATAGCTCCAAGAGAGAAGTTATAGTCCTTGCTAAAGAAATAGATAAACTGCAAGAACTGGATGACATCTACTGGTGTCAACGTTCTAAAGTTTTCTGGAGGGTTAAAGGAGACAGGAATACTGCCTTTTTTCATGCCATCTCTGCTCAGCGTGGCAAAAGTAAAGCTATCACATCACTGCAGGATGATACAGGGCAATGGGTTATGACAAGGGAGGGCTTACATAATTTGGCTGAGAATTTCTACGTGAAGTTGTTTACTTCACAAACGGGAGCAGACTCTTTTAGGCTATCGGAGTTGGGGGTGACCCCTTTTTCTCGAGAGGATATAGCCAAACTGGATGCTAATTTCACGGAGGAAGAGGTACGTAAATGTACCTTGTCAATGAAGGGAGCTAAGGCTCCAGGCCCAGATGGTATGTCTGCAAAGTTTTTCCAACATTATTGGCCTACTGTTGGTTCGGATCTCACAGGAATGGTACTAAATTTTCTCAATTATGGTAAATTTCTTAGGAAATTCAATTTTACCTTTATCTCTTTGATTCCTAAGGTGGAAAGGCCAGTGAATATGTCTCAATTCAGGCCAATTGCACTTTGCAACACCTCGGCAAAGATTATTGCCAAATGCATTGCAATGAGGCTAAAAGATTATTTGCCCAAAGTCATTTCGAGTACACAAAGTGCTTTTGTCCCGAATAGACTTATTACGGACAACATCTTGATGGCTTTTGAAGCACACCACATTATCAAGAACCGTAAGACGGGTAAGTGAGGGCTTATGTCTATCAAACTGGATATGGTTAAAGCTTACGATAGAATAGAATGGTCTTTCCTCAAGGCCATGATGAAGGTCTTGAGTTTCAGCTCAAAGTGGATTTCTATGATTATGACCTACGTGGAATCTGTTACCTATTCCCTATTAATCAATGGGGAACAAGTGGGATATATCAAACCCGGACGGGGCTTAAGACAAGGAGACCCTTTGTCACCTTATCTCTTCATTATTTGTGCAGAAGGTTTGATTGCACTAATCAATGAGGCAGTTCAGCTTGGTCACTTATCAGGGATTTCTCTGGGACCAGGAGCAACTCCTTTGTCCCATCTGATGTTTGCAGATGATACCTTATTACTAGGGAAGGCTACTACAAATGAGGCAACAATAATCAAGCATATTTTGAGTAAATATGAGCATTGGTCTGGACAGCTTGTGAGTGTCCAGAAATCCAATGTCCTATTTAGCCCGAATGTGGAACAAGCTACCAGGAATGCAATCTGCGACATTCTAGGAATGCCGGAAGCTACCTCGCACGGTAACTATCTTGGCCTACCTACCACCATTGGCTCTTCCAAAAAAGAGGTATTCCAATCTGTCATTTATAGAGTGAAAACCAAGGTGACAAGTTGGAAGCCAAGACTATTATCGAAAGCAGGTAAAGAGGTGTTTCTTACTTCAGTGTTACAGTCCGTCCCCACTTACATAATGCAATGTTTTAGGCTACCAAAAAATACATGTGCGAAAATAAATTCTATTCTAGCTAACTTTTGGTGGGGATCGGACAACAATAAAAGGAAAATACATTGGTCTTCTTGGTCTTCACTTTGTGATCCAAAGGATATGGGTGGTTTGGGTTTCAGAGATGCCGAGGATTTCAACACGGCTTTGTTATGTAAACAAGCCTGGCGACTCATCACGAACCTAGAAAGTCCACTGGCAAAGGTCTATAAGGCTCGATATTTCCCGGCAGGAGACTACTGGTCGGCACAACTTGGTGTTAACCCCAGCTACACCTGGCGCAGTATCTTATCTGTAAGGGACACATTAAAACAAGGCATCAGTTGGATAATGGGTAATGGGGAGTCAATTCCCATTTGGGAGCACAGTTGGGTTGTTCAGGGAGATATCAGGGAAATTATCACACCAACAAATCCAGATATGAGTCAGTTAAGAGTCAAAGATCTAATTGACACAGATATGGAGGTATGGAAAGTTTCACTGATTAGAAGCTTATTTTATACTGTAGATTCAGAGGCTATACTAGACATGCCAATTCCAGATCTAAGTACTTCGGATGTACCGAAGTGGAAACAGAGTAAAGATGGCAAATTCACAGTTAAGGGCGCATACGAGTTCATGCGACATAATCGAAGCAATCAAGCTCAGCATATATCAAGCAATATCCAGAAAACAAGCTTCTACAAGAACTTATGGCAACTAAAAATTCCACCGAAAATCAGACATTTTTTACATGGGGCAATCAGAGATAAATTACCAACAACAACAAATCTGGTCAAAAGGAAAATACATATTTCAGAAATGTGTTGCTTTTGTGATAGTCAAAACGGAGACATACTTCATGTGCTTAATAATTGCATTTTTACAAAGGAAGTGTGTTTTCATCTAGGCATTAGCAGAGACACAACAAATTATACCAACTTTCAGGATCTATTTGAAAGGTACAGGAAAAAGCTTCCTTCTGATTTATTTAAGAGATGGATTATATGCTTGTGGAACACATGGCATCAAAGGAATCGAAAGATTCAAGGTGAAAATATAAGAACTCCAAAAGAAATTGTATGTTTTGGAACCTTTTACCTGGAAGCCTTCGATTCAGCCCCTAATCTCCTTAAATCCATCCAGCCTCCAAGAATATGAACAAGCAGCTCGCCATTTTCGACTTTCACGGCTGCTAGAAAGTTTATGCTTAATTGGTAGTGGTGTTAGGTTTAATGAAGTTAAGGTATAGTAGCTATAGTCGAGGGTTTTCTACCTGAGACTTTAACTGATGATAGGATTGGGCCGAACTCTTAATCCATGTTGGATTTAAGAATTTATTTGAGATTTTGTTGGTTATTTTATCATCAGCTGGACTCTGGTCCATAGTTGTATAGGTTTGTAATTATTATTTTTTTCATTTCTTTAATGAAATTCATCGCTTATTACCAAAAAAAAAAAAAACTTTGTACAAAAGTAAATGATTATTAGATAAAGGGATGGAGGGAGTATAAAATTTGAAATAAATTAATAATTAGTTTTTTATTAGAAAAAAGAGATAAAAATAATAAAATTTGAAAATAAATTTAGTTTTTTAAGTTTCAAATAATTTTTAGCTTAAATATGAAATAAATTAATAATTAGTAAGATTTTATATTAAAAAAGGAAGATGATGAAAATAATAAAATTTAAAATGAAATAAAAAAAAATGATGCAATGTATGAGAATAGGGAACTTTGGAGGGAGTCTCAATCTTTAGGATTTATTGAAAGAATCCCTAAAAATTTTAATATGGGTCAGGTTAGGATAAGGATTCTCAAAAAGCTTTATTTTGTTAACTCCCACCCTATTTTAGAGATAAAGTATTGTTTAGGGTATCCACTACAAATTTTAATCGGACTCTGATAAATGTGTGAATTCTACTAAAAAGATGGCATTTTTCTTGGAGGTGATAAAAATTCAATCTTGATTTGAAATCGATTAATCAACTAGAGAATTATGAAAGATGAACAAGTTTTGTTGTTCATCAACAAAGGTCTCCCACCTACTCCACATGAATATCTTGGCAATTCACAATCCTTCATCTCTGCTCAGCCTATCGAATGGCGTGATATGAACCGCTTGAACACTCCTCCTATAACTTCTGTTAATAGAGTTAAAAGAGCTCGGGAAGAAGGCATATTTTCTTTAACTTGTGATGGTGAATCACAGGTTAAAAAGACTAAATTCTTGAACAAAGAATTTGTGTTCCTTAGTGTTGCAAATCGAGGATCTCAAACCACGATGATTTCTCTTGCGCCTATGAACACTAGGGCTAGAAAGACCAAAAGAGTTAGGGACGAAGATGACTTCGTTGTTCCTAATGATGCCTCTACATTTAAAAGAAACGCCCTTGTTAGACTGATGTTCGGAAAACTAATTTAGAATCAAGGACCTATAAGCTTGCACTATATCTTTTCGAAGTGTAAACAACAGCTCAAATTGTAGTTGCGACAAGGAGCTCAAAGAAGAAGGACTTGATTGGAGCTGCTAGTTTTGTTCAGAAGTCCCCAACAACAAACTGAAATGTATCACTTATGGCGGGCTAAAGACAAACTCTTTGGTCAAAGAGCTTGATCAAACACTTTTCTCTAGCAACCTAAAGTATATTAGTTGGGAAAAGGTGGGTAAAGACAAATGCTGACATATTGGTTGAGTTTAGGAAAGTCACCAATAGTCATGTTCGAGAATCTTTCATATCTCAAGAAGAAAAGGGTGAGATTGAGCTGCTTGAAACTGAATTCGAGAATGTTATTGAGGAGGAACTAGAGAAGGATGATCACAAGGAAGAGAAACATACGGATGACGACTACTTGGGTAAGGGAAGTTGCACTAATAGTGATGAGGAAGAGCTCTCGGATGATGTTGATGGCTCGGATGAAGACTATCTAGAGGCGGAGGAAAATGAGGAAAGTGATGAAGAATATTTAGAAGACTCGTTTGATTCAAGCAACCCAAGTATGCCTTCTACTCCCAAGCTTATCTGCATCTTTAATTGTGTTTCTTCTTATGTTAATAATTATTGGTCCATTAAATTTAAATTTTTCAAAAGGTCTTTGGTGGTTATACCTCAACAAACCCAAATGACATTATGAAAGTCCTTGTTTGGAACTGTAAAGGGCTTGATCAGACTGCTACAGTTCATTTACTCACTTCTCTTACGAAGTGCCATAAGCCTGATATTTGTTTCTTATCTGAAAGCTCTGTATATACACCTAACTCTAGACTTTCGAAACTATTGTTCCCCCTCTCTTATGGTAACGATGCTATTGGTCATAGTGGGGGACTTTGGATTGGTTTTTCCTCCAATATCAATCACACCCCCATACTCTTACATAAAAACATTTTTCTCTTTGAAATTAATACCAAGCTTTCTAGCCCCTCGTACCTTTCATGTATTTATGGATCTCCTCACCTAGCATTTAGAGCTGACATTTGGACCTTTATTAAAGATGTTATCAAGCCTTATCATCACCTTCCTATTCTCATATGCGGAGATTTCAATAAAATCATCTCTAATTATGACAGACTCCCCAACCCAAATTCACTATAAATGGCTCTTCTTGCCTTCTTAACTTTGTGTCTAGCTATGGAATTGAGGACTCCCCAGCCGGGGTTGTATCTTTACTTGGTCTGGTACTCGTAAGGGACTGAAAATCTATGAAAAATTGGACCGAGCCATGGCTAACTTTAAGTTTTCTAATGCCTTCCCTAATGCCATTTGCAATTCCCTTCTCATTCAAAGGTCGGACCATGGGCCTCTTCTCATCTCCACTAAGTCCCTCTCTAACAATAACCCTATGCCTTCAAACTTGAATCTTTCCCCACCCACCTAGCTGGCCCAAACTCCCTCTACAGAACTTACAATCTACTATTCCATCATCCAATGCCTTCTCCATGATTAATAATCTTAAGAGAACAAAAAAAGTTATTAAATAATGGAACTCCAACCGTATTGGCAACATATTCCACAAAATTACACAACTGCAGGCCCAACTAGCCCGCTCACAAACACACCCGCAAAATATCACTAACCAAAAGCAAGATGACCAAATTAGAGCCCAACTAGACCTCGTACTTGCTGCGGAGGAAGAGTTTTGGAAGCAAAGATCCAAAATCACTGGAATTATTGATGGTGATCGCAACACAGTTTTTTCATGCCCATGCCAAAACCAAATCAAAATTAACAACATCCTGGAAATCAAAGATAATCAAGGCAATATCATCGCACACAGTGACCTTATCAAACAACATTGCAAAGAATATTTTGAACAACTTTTCAAATCCAAGACCAACGACAACCATAACTCCCACAACTTCTACAACAAAACATATCCATCTCTAGACAACTTCAATAAAACCCTAACTGACACCCAAATTGAAGATCTCAATATCCCTTTCCACTTTGTTCCAAATGGGCCATTAAAAATATCCTGGGCCTGGCTTCCCTGCCGAGTTCTAGAAAAAAAAATTGGGATATTGTTGAAAATGATGTTACTCTTGCCACCATGAAATTCCTCAATAATGGCTTCATTCTTAAGGAAATCAGCAACACCTTCATCACTCTCATCCCAAAAGTTGCTTGTCCTTCTACCATTGGAGATTTTCGATCTATTAGCCTCTGTAATGTCATTTACATAATTGCTGCCAAAGTTATGGTCAATAGACTTAAACCTCATCTGAATGACCTAATTTCCCCATTTCAAAATGAATTCATCCATGGAAGAAACTCATAGGAAAGCATTATAATAGCCTAAGAACTCACCCACTCTATTAGAACTTCCCAAATGAAAAAATATGGGATTGCAGCCATCAAAATTGATATTAGCAAAGCCTTTGATAGGGTTAATTGGGACTTCATCCTTTTCCTCTTATGAAAACTTAAATTTTCCCAACATTGGATCCAGCTCATAAAACAATGCATCACAACTGTCAAATATTCCCTTCTTGTTAATGGCCAACCTTCACCCCTTTTCTCACTCAATTGTGGATTACGTAAGGGGATCCCCTCTCTCCTATCCTTTTCGCCATTTGCACTGAAGCGCTCTCATCATCACTTTTGCACCTTGAGGAGACCAAACTCCTTAAGGGAGTATCCATTGCCAAGAATGGACCTAAAATATCCCACATTCTTTTTGTTGATGACTGTTTCTTCTTCTACATCTCTCACCAAACTCTTTCTTTGCATTCTCTAAAGCCATTAACCAATTTTACACTGACTCGGGACAGGTAATCAATTTTAACAAATCTATCATTACCTTCAGTCACTAAACCCCCCAATATGTCAAAAACTCATTTCTCTCCATCCTAGGAATTAGTGAATCCACAACTTTTGGCAGTTATCTGGGAATCCCTCTTGATATCTCAACTGACCTAAAATAGATTTTCTTGGACGTTACTGACAAAATCAAAAGGAAAATTTTGTCTTGAAATGGTAAATTCCTTAACTTCCCTGGAAGAGTCACCCTGATTAAATATGTCCTTCAAGCTATCCTTGTCTATGGGTGTTTACAAATTCCCACTGAACACCCTTCATAAAATTGACAAAAATTTTGCAAATTTCTCAAGGTCCATTGGATTAATTGAGAATTTCTCCATCTTGATGAAACCAATGGGGAATTGGGATTTAAGCATCTCCATCATTTCAATCTGGCACTCCTTGCCAGAAATAGTTGGAGAGTGATCAACCAACCGAATCTCCCCATGACCAAACTACTAAAGTCCAAATATTTTTCCAATTCGGAGCCCTTCTTTTTCACCCTAAGACCAACTCCCTTTGGACTTGAAAAAGTACTGTTGCTGGTATTTCGTGCATTAATAACTTTTCCTCTTGGAAAGTTGGTAATGGTTCCCATATTAACATCTGAAATGACACTTGGATCCTAGTGAAAAACAAAAAGAACACTTTCCATCCACCCATTGCCTCTATCAACATTACCCCATCAGACAACAACCACCCCAATCTTGTCTCTAACTTGATCATCAACGATAATCAATGGAATCTTTCTTTAATCAAAGCTCTTTTTCCTCCCTCAATTGGTAAAGACATTCTTGCAATCACCCTCACCCAAGATAATAATACAAAAGTTTGGCCTGAAAGCAACTTAACCACCAAAAATCTCTACTCTAAGCTCAGATCTTCCCTCTATGAGGAGATTCACTACCCCACAAACATACATCATATCTCACAGGAGGTCTGGAAAACACTTTATAAAACTCCATTTCCTGAAAAAATTCACACCTTTTTGTGGAGACTACTCCTAAATGGGCTCCCCACTTTGGACCATCTCTCTACCAAAACTAAAAAGATTATTTCTCTGGACTGTCCTCTGTGCAATCATGCCACTAACTGTACTCAACACCTTTTCTCTGAATGCTCTTTTTCCAAATTCATTTTCTCTTTTTTCAATTTTTACATCTCTCCTTCTGACCCCATTGATCTAACGGTTGCCCGATGGTTAATGCGAAAGTGGACCTGTATTAACATTAAAGATCTCAATAAATTTGGAAGCATCCATTGGGCTATCTGGCTTGCCAGAAACGATTGTCTCTTCAATGGGATCAGACCTGACATCACGAAGACTACAAGTCTCGCCACCACTCTATGTAATGAGTGGCATATGGGGAATGCTAAAAAATACCTCCCCGTCACCTCGACAACACTAAAAGATCGGAGGAGATTACTTTGAACAGAATGACTAACCCCTTCTACAATGAAAGCATCACTCTCTTTTACAAAGACTGCCAAAGATGCTGCAACAAGAGGGATAATAAAGTCCTGCTTGGAATCACTTCTGGCTCCAATCTTAAATGGACTATCTCATTGGAAACCACTCGACCAATGAAGGGTTGCACGTTCTCGAGGATTCCTCTAACAAGAAAGTAAACCTGAAGAATTTTTGCACTGGAAATCTCACATCTTTGCTCATTGCAAGAAACATTAATAATCATAGTGTTTTTATTGTTACTGACTGTTTCACTTCTCAAATTTAGTTTAGATACTTTCACTACTTGCATCAGAGGGACGACGTCAAGCTTTTGCTCGACAATGGATCAAGAAAATGTTGCAACATCTTTTGGAAACCAACAAGTGCAGGATGTCTCGATAGTCTTACAAATTTTGTTATTAAAGATTTCAATGCTACAAACAAGGTTGTTATGTTGAATTTACTATGTAATGGCACCTTTAGCCATAACATTGCCTAGTTAATATATTGAATCATTTATCAAAAAAACAAAAATCTTTCTATATATTCAGTTGTAATGGCCATTATTCGCACTTGCCTGCTTTCTTACAGATACCCTTTAGATTGTCTTTTTGGAGAAATTTGGCAGATTAGCACCTTTTTCATTCTTTTTTTAACTTGGAGTACACCTCCCTTTTTTTTGCAACCCACTAGCACACACCCCCCTCAAATTGACTACTTTACCCTTACTGAAAATAGCTAACCTTTTCCCGAGAAAATTGTAGGTTTAGCACATTTTGAGACTTTTTATTAACTTATAGCACTACTTTCCATTTTTTACATTAAATAGCACTAGAGGGGGGCAAAATGACTTAATTGCCCCCCAATATTTGGATACACTTTTTTTACGACTTTTTTTTTTAAAAAAATTTGATTTTTTTTTTCATTTTTTTTTATTTTTTCAAGATTTTTATTTTTATTTTTTTCGATTTTTATTTTGTTTATTTTTGTTCTATTCTTTTTCATATTAAAAGAGGGTCGATTTTGGTCGTTGTTTTAGCTTAAATAACTAAACATATCGATTTTCGTAGTTGTTTTAGCTAAAAAACGAAAAAAAACTACGAAAATCGAACATTTTTGTGAAACAACTACCAAAACTATCAAACTTTTTTGGCAAACAACGACCAAACTTTTAACTAAAAACATTTTTTGTAAAAAAAAATTGAAAAAAAATCAAAAAAAAATCGTAAAAAAATCGAGAAAAAAAAATTAAAAAAAAAGTGTATCAAAATATCGGGGGGCAATTTAGTCATTTTGCCCCCCTCGAGTGCTATTAAATGTTAAAAATGAAAAGTAGTGCTATAAGTTAATAAAAAGTCCCAAAAGGTGTCAATCCTACAATTTTCTCACCTTTTCCCCCTCCCTTTTGACATTCCTGCTTTATCTTCCCCCTATACTAAAATTATTTTTTGATGTTTCATCACCCCCCGCCCCCCTCTCCCTCATTCTCTCACGCTCACTCTCAAAGTAGCAAAATCGTAACTTTGGCGGAATTAACCTCGAAAAAAGTAAGTTTTATATCTCTTTCACTTCAACTTCCACTATTTAGTATAAATATTTGTTCTTTTTTTAGTTTTTTGATAGTTTTTAGTATAAAGTTTCGATTTTTCTTTTTTTTTTAAGGTAAAAATTCGTTTATTTAGTTTTTTTAGGAGATATTACAATTTTGATGTTTGTACTTGGTGTAAAATTGTAACATTATTAGTTCTTGTACAAAAAGTTAATTTATTTGGAATTTTTTATAGTTTTTTTAGGAGATATTACAATTTTGATGTTTTGTAGCAAAAGTTACGATTTTTGGTACCATAACTGAATTTATTTTGTATAATGTTGTCACTTTGATATTTTTTTTATGCAAAATGTTACTTTATTTGTAATGTTTGTAGTTTTTGTAGCAAAAGTTTCGATTTTGGTGTCTTAAGCATTTATATGTTTTAGTATGATTTAGTGTTGCGATGGATACACATATATGCTATTGTTTACACGTAAATGGTCCTATATACACTAATATACACTGATCTGCAGCTGTTTACACTGATCTGCACTTGTTTACACTAATCTGCATCTGTTTACACATATGTGCTAACATATAGTTTCTTATATATGCAGGAAATGGCGTCGATTTAAAGTTGATAATGGTATATTCCGATTTTTCTTAGTTTTATATATCTTAGCTGTGTTTAATTGTGTATTGTTGTGTTTAGCTGTATATTTCTGTGAGTTGTTGTGTATTATTGTGATTAAATGTGTATTGTCCAGCTTGTGTAATTATGTAGCTGGTTTTCATGTGTGTAATTGTATGCTGGTTTTGCAGAATATGAGCTGGTTCAGCAAGCTCTGGAAGAATTGCGATTATGTTTATGGGGTTCAAAATATTGCAAACATGTACTAGGTAACCTACGAATATGATTTCAAAGAAAAGGAAGTCAAGGTGTGCGAATCATTGAGGTCAGGTATTCCCACCGACATATTTGGGCTACACGCAACTATTATTCCAAGCTTCTACAATTTAGAGGTGGAGAACAAGGATGACAAAATGGATCCAGACATTCCCTTCAATGTCACGTATGTTGACGTTCCCAGGCAACCAAACACGCATGATTGTGGGGTTTATAGTTGTAAATTTGTACAATGTCTTGCCATGCAGAAGAGCTGCGGATATTTGGAGGCGAAGCACTTCATCGATTTCCGAAGAAAGTTTGGAGTTTACCTCGTGAAGTGGGCTAAGGATGAAAATGACAACCATGTCTTCTATGAACAAGATATTCTAGTTTAGTTTAATTTACTTTGGTTTGGTATTAAAACCATATCTTTTGGAACCATATCTTGTGGAAAAAACGTTCAGAACCATATCTTTTGGAATTATGAAATGCTTATTTCTGTTTAAATAGTGTTATCTTGTGTTTAGCAGTGTTATCTTGTGTTCAGCTGTGTTATCATGTGATATGTTGTTTTTTTCATGTTTAATAGTGTTATCTTGTGTTCAGCAGTGTTATCTTGTGTTCAGATGTGTTGTCATGTGATATGTTGTTTGTTTCATTGTTTAGTAGTGTTATCTTGTGTTTTTCAGTGTTAAACTGTTAATACAAACTTAAACATTTAAATAACATTATTCACATCAAAGATTATTAAACATTCATACAACATTATTCATAAAAACATTCATACAACATTATTCATAAAAACATTGATACAACATTATTTATAAAAACATTGATACAACATTATTTATAAAAATATTGATATAACATTATTCTAATTTGATTTGTCAAGGGGATGCACGGGTACATATTCGTTGCTTGTGCAAGTTTGTTTGTTGTGTCCCGTTTGCCTACACCGACCACAACGCTTGCGAACGATTTCTTCTCCTTGGGATGGCATACGTTTATTCTTCCGTCTTCCCTTGTTGTTCTTAACTATAGGTTGCAACACAACCACACTTTTCACAGTCTCTGGAACAACATGTTCCCATTCACTTCGACGCCATTTCCTGCATATATAAGAAACTATATGTTAGCACATATGTGTAAACAAGTGTAGATCAGTGTAAACATGTGCAGATCAATGTAAACAGCTGCAGATCATTGTATATTAGTGTATATAGGACCATTTATGTGTATACAATAGCATATATGTGTATCAATCGCAACACTAAATCATACTAAAACCTATAAATGCTTAAGACACCAAAATCGAAACTTTTGCTACAAAAACTACAAACATTACTAATAAAGTAACATTTTGCATAAAAAATATCAAAGTGACAACATTATACAAAATAAATTCAGTTTTGAAATCAAAATCGTAACTTTTACTACAAAAACATCAAAATTGTAATATCTCCTAAAAAAACTATAAAAAATTGCAAAAAAATTAACTTTTTGTACAAAAACTAATAATGTTATAATTTTATACCAAGTACAAACATCAAAATTGTAATATCTCCTACAATAACTAAATAAACGAATTTTTACCTAAAAAAAGAAAGAAAAATCCAAACTTTATACTAAAAACTATCAAAAAACTAAAAAAAGAACAAATATTTATACTAAATAGTGGTAATTGAAGTGAAAGAGATATAAAACTTACTTTTTTCGAGGTCAATTCGGCCAAAGTTGCGATTTTGATGCTTTGAGAGTGAGAGTGAGCGTGAGAGAGAATGAGGGGGTGATGAAACGTCAAAAAATAATTTTAGTATGGGGGTGAAGATAAAGCAAGAAAATGTTAGCTTTTTTCAGTAAGGGTAAAATAGTCATTTTGGAGGGTGATGTGTTAGTGGGTTGCAAAAAAAAGGAGGTGTGCTCCAAGTTAAAAAAAAGGATGAAAAAAGTGCTAATCTGCCAAATTTCTCTGTCTTTTTGCTTATTTTGACCCAATAAATGGACAATGGAAGCCAAAATCATCTCACATACAATTAATTGTTATTCAAGAGTCAAGGCAGCCAACTTTATAATGTAAAAACTAATCTCTTTATTTTTTTGTGTTATATTTTAAGGTTCTTTCGATTGTATAGGTTGCTGGGAATATTGAGATAAAATCTTGATTGGATATATAATAAAGGGTAAATGGTTTATGACATCACTAACGTTTGGAAAAAAATCCAGTTACATCACTAATATTTCAAAAACGCCAGTTAAATTACTAATGTTTAAAAAGTCACTCTTGCGGTTAGTCCATCAGATTTTGAAGGCTATTTATGTCTAAACACATTTTTCCTCTCATAAGCATCCAATTTAACTCTTATTTACACATTGACCCCAATCCTGAGATTACAATTTTTTTCGATTTCTTTTTGGATTTTATTTCTGATTTCTTTTTCGACTTTTTCATGATTTCTTTTCTCGGTTTCTTTTTTGATTTCTTTTTCGATTTCTTTTTCAATTTTTTCTCGATTTATTTCCTTTTCGATTTTTTCTCTATTTCGTTTTTGATTTCTTTTTCAATTTTTTCTCGATTTCTTTTTTCGGTTTTTTCTTGATTTTTTTAAATTTCTTTTTTGATTTTTCTCAATTTATTTTTTGATATCTTACAGAAAAAATAAGAAAAAGAAATCAAAAGAGAAATCGAAGCAAGAAATCAGAAAAAGAAATCGAGAAAATACCGAAAAAGAAATAATAAGAAAAAAGATTGAGAAAAAAGAAATAAAAGAAGAAAATGAAAAACGAATCAAAAAAGAAATCAAAAAATAAATAAAAAAAAGTAATCGAGGAAAAACCAAAAAATAAATTAAAGAAAATCGAGAAAAAATCAAAAAAGAACTCAAAAAAGAAATCGAGAAGAATCGAAAGAGAAATAAAAAAAGAAATCGAAGTGATGCATGCTTTCTATCTTTTTTGTGTCCAAAAACAACAACAAAGCTTGGTATCTAAAAAGGCAATTAAAAGGCACCATCCCTATGCTCGGGTGCAGAGATGGGATTGCCTTGTAACGACCCGCCTCAGGTGGGTCCCCTGAGGTTAGGCTCGCTTTAAAATCCGTAACAGAGTCAACATTCGATGGATGACTCGATAAATATACATTTTAAACGAAATAAAATGAAATTTAAAAGTTGTTATTAAAAAGGGGACTGAAAAATGATTACTGAAATCGTAACATATCCATCGGGGTATGACAATACATGACATCACCATGACGAAAATCAAAGTACATCAAATTCCGCAACACCAAAAGTACAGCAGAGAAAAATACAATATAAAACCACGGTAGCACATCAACGACTGAGGGAGATCCCAATGACACCACCACCACTCACCAAAACAGGGATCTACTCGCTGCAACACGTAGCCTGCTAAAAGAATAAATCCCCGAAGGATCAACTCGACAGTTGGTGAATTCTAACTCACGGGTGGCTTCCAACCCACACACGTGATATGAAAGCGATACATGAGTGCAGAAAACAACAACAAAGAAAAAGAACAATATGCACAATATCGATAAGCAGTCCCACAAGCCATCACGAGCAATAACAGTAAAAAAAACCAATCAAGTCCAACATCACATAACATAACCCCTATAACTATTCTATATGCACCAAATCCGGACTTCCGCACTATACAATACTCTACCTAACTCGCCTACAGGAAGACCCTGCCTGCATCACCCCAGTGCCCAGCTCTACCATCATCAGTAACCTATAACCCCGCCAGACATCACCATAGTGACCGGCAACCCCGCCAGACATCACTTGAGTGACCGGAAACCCCGCCAGACATCACCGTAGTGACCGGCACAACCTATCCATAATATCATCCCCCGCATCACCTAGGCTACGTTGCCGAATCAAGACAACACATACCACTATCACCCACAACCCACACATCACAACAGTCTACTCATCATAACCATACTCAACATATAATTAATAATTATAACAGTCAACTCATCATATCCATATACTCAACAAAATCAATAATCATAACAATCAATTCATCATCATAATATCCATATCCAAAATATAATTAATAGTCGTAGCATAACTCCCGATCACACACATGAACATGCAATTACACATAACACATGCATAGGAAAGTACACAGACGTGAGTAACAACTCACCTCAAGCAAACAGTAACGCAATAGCTCACCCTCACACCGAATCAGGAATCAATCAAATAGAAAAACCTATTATAATAATAATATACCCTCAATTAACAACTGCTCATAAATCGTGCCAACTCCCCACGAATTAACGTATAATCTTTCATAATGATAATACTTAAACCATGTTAACACATCATAGCGTGAAGTATTAACTCACCGGATCATCAATAATTATCCTACATCTTCAAGTCATGTCATTCTAACACCTCCAATCAACATCTTAAGTCCTTAGTCCAATTATTAATCGTTTTATCTCAAAACTTATGCTAGTTATATCTAAACCCCAATACTTCAACATCATTATATATCCAATCTAAGTACAATTCTACATCCATAATTCAAATTATAGAGTTTAGACATCTTCATAAATCTTTATTTTCGAACCATGGGTTCCTATGATCCGCAAGATTACTGGAATAAAAGAGTTTTTAATTTGGACGCCAACAACTACTTATTTTAATCCCAAATCCCGTTTTAATAATTTATTTATTAAAAATAGTAAATAATTTCAAAATAGTCCAATTTTTTTGTATCACTACTCCAGATACAGTGTGGAATATGAGATTTAAATATCATAATTTTCCTCAACCATTTAGTATTGATTTTATAATTTATACGCTATTCAACTATTTAACTTCCAAATTCATAACTACCTCACAAGAATTTCAAATCGTGCCCCGTTTTCAGGCGTGTGCTCTAAATATCAAGGGTTACCAAAAAATTAAATTTCATAAATTTTGGATCAATTTTACTATGTATTTCGTATTTAATCTCAAAGGCCAACATGAAATACCAAGACAAAGTTCAAAATTGCTAGAATACTTACCTCCTAATGTGCTAATTGCTTGTAGCTTGACCAATTAGGAGCAAAATGTGAATTGAGAGACCAATGGAAGAAAAAGCTCAAAATTTTCGAAGCCAATGGAAGAGCTAAGGCTGCCGTCAGTTTTGATGTGGGAAGAGATGGATTAAAAGGGTTTTTTTGTGTGGAGTTTGGGCTTCTTTTATAGTGATCTCATGGGCTTGAGCTCGATTAAGACTCGAATTGGACAACGAATGAGCTATTTAACAAGTTTTATTTGAAACGTAACGAGTCGCAAGCAACGTAGCAAGTTATATGCATATTATTTAATTATTATATTAATTATTATATTTTTAATTTTATAAAATTAGGCCATAATATTACACGCCTAGTAAGAAGGCTTCTCTTTCTGGTGACGGATTGGAAGTCTCCTCTCCCCTGCTACCAACGGCTGAGGCTGCCATACAACCCAGCCGAGAGGAATGAGTATCTTAGCATGAAACTGTCGAGGACTTGGACATCCTCGGGCAGTTCGTTCTCTTGGGGGACTTTTATCGTCTCACAAACCTTTAATTGCTCTTTTAATGGAAACCAAACTTAGTTCTAAGGAGTTCGAGTGTGTTAAAAATAAAGTTAAGATGGCTAATGGATTAGTAGTAGATTCCAAAGGAAGAAGTGGAGGTCTTGCTCTCATTTGGTCTCGTGGCATAGAGGTGGATGTGAAGTCATACTCTTCCCACCACATCGAGGCACACATCATCGAGAATGGCTCACCAATATGCAATCTTCACTTGTTTTGTTCCTTCATATGTGCTCTGAAGGATTATCCAGGCATTTTTTTGCAATAGTTTCCATAATGATTAATCCAAATACATTCTCATCAACACCGGAAAACAGAGCATTCATAGTATTGTTGTTGGCCAAATCAAGGTCTGATTCAGCATCAATCCATTCTTCATCATCCTTGAGTATCTCCTGACCATTATCCAGTATTTTTGTTAAAGGAGTCCAACCTTTCACGAGTGACATGCAAGTTCACTTATCAATGGATTTTAAGTAGACTAGTCATTTTATTCTTCCAGAATCCATAGTTGTTACCATTATGTAAGGAGGTTGAAGAGATTGAGCTGAGTTAGCCATCGAAGATTTACACAGATCGTAAATTACTCAGTATGTTGAGTGCCTTCCTCTGTACCAATTCAAAGTGTAATGTACTAATAGTAAGACGATTGTTTTACCTGTTGTTATTGACTATTGGTATACCAAAGTGTGAGCAGAATAAGTAGTCAACACCAGAAACGTGATAACCCAGTTCAGTGCAAGAGCACCTACGTCTGGGGGGCAACCTGCACAAGTGAAAAATCACTATATGAAAAGACGGTTACAAGAAGTGAGATATTAGTATGCCCACATACTCAAATGCCCTAACTATGCTTTTCTATAGTACCCTCTTCCTTTTAGTGTCACCATATCCCAGTGATCGACTATCAACTCAAAGATTGAGATTTTAAGAACACCTCAATGTTGTTGTGTCAAACACGACATAACAACAATACAAGCAATGTAGAAGCTATTAGAACACGATGTTTCTACAAGAAATGGAGATCTAGTATTTAAAACAATGTTAACACAGTTGCTAATGAGCTCTTGTGGGAAAGTGATGATCTTCTTGAGTGGGGAGTTGGGCCTTTTATACTAGATCATCGGCCTTTGACTTGTGACACTCTCGTTGGAGTAGAGCTTGCCAAGATAGAAAACTTCCTTATGTGGCCTAATATATCTCCTTTAGTAAATAGCGTATTTAATCCTCTTCCAATCAGTCGGATTAAAAGTCTCTTAATCACATCAATCAAGTATAGACTGGTTTGACTCTTCTAGAAGCGAGATATCCGTTTAACACTTGATTCCACATCCTTGGGTTGTGTATTGTGACACTGTCAGAGACAACTGGTTTAGTAGAATAACTTCATCCAATCTCATGCACTAACAATTTCTATATAACACTGCATACATAAAATAGAATAGTGTTTGGTTGGAGATAATCATTTAGGATACTACATAAATTAATATAATAAAAATAATAGAAGTAATCCACGTATACTTAAATATTTTATTATAGAAGACAAGTGCCGTACGGGGTGCGAAATTAATATTAGTACATGTATTTCCTACTTAAGTATTCCTTTAGTACATAATATATTGTTTATGAAGTTAAGCCATGTTATAGTCCAAATACGTTTGGATAAATATATACTACAAGGTGTCCGACAATAAACAAAAAATAAGAGGTGAGGTTGACACGGTTGAAATTATGAAGTCTTTTACAAAAAATTATCCAATATTTTTTGAATTAATTTAATATAAGATTAAAATTTTATTATAGAGCTTCTTATAACGAGTAGCAAGTAACATGATTGAAAGGAATAAGAATATCATCCACTATATAAATGAATTATGATATCTCTTTAATGCGGTGGCTTCCTTAAAAATATTATTGTGCCATACTATATTCATACAAATTTTAAAAAAATTCAGTTATAGAATAATTATTCAACTATCTATTGCTATTTTAAGATAATTGGTACTAAAATCTTATATAGTTATATATTTGAGTGGTCATGACAATAATCAAATCTAACAAGTTAGATTAGTATATTGTTCGGAACCCATCGATATATAGTAATTTTTAAGAGAAAAAATATATACAGTGACTTAACAGTTTTTAGTTTAAATTATGTTTAACCATATTTTTCACATGCAGCACACGTCATTATTTGATGGATTACTCTAAGTGTCTATTAATTATGAATTTATGTATTCGTTATTTTTATTTCTATTTTATTCATATTCTCATAGCTAATTTTGAACTCAGGTTCTTCTGATCGGTAGCGAAAATCTTTTCCACTATGCTATTCGATTAACTCGTTACTCTATATTTTGTTAGGATATCCACAAGGTAAATTGGAGAAAGTCAAAGTGTCCAAACTTATTAGCTAACAATTTTGTTGGCATTTTCATTATTCAAAGCATTATGGAACTAACATTCTCCTTGATTATCTCTTAACCACTTGCTTCCTCATTTAGCTCCACTCTCAGCTCATCAAAAGCTAAACCATTTCAATCTGTTTCATCATATCTCACTCTTAACCCATTAACACAAAAACAAAAAGAAAACCTCCATCATATTCAAGGTCCATCTTTTTTATTTTTTGTTAATTTCAAGAATTGACTATGTAATGTTTTGTGTTGTTGGGTTATGAGCTTATGGATAATTCATCTTCTTGAATGTGTTTTTGGATATATTTGTATTATTTCTTTGTAAACCATGATCTTTATGTATTCCTCTGCTACATTTTGCGATGATGTATATTGCACTCGGTTAAGACCATGGCACGTATTTATTTATTTTAGGAAATTAATTTTAAAAAGGAACAATAAAACACGTGTCACAATCTCTACTGAATGTAGTAGAGAGTGTGTCACACAAAGTGTAATAGATGATCGAGATTATGCTTAAAAAAACATGTATGAATTTGGATCTTTGATAGTACGCTTTTAGATGATCATGGAATATTTGGTAAGAACATTGTTCTTTGTCTCCTGAATGCACAATTATTGGCTTCAATATGCGAAGGTGGCTACTTATGGATATTCTTTGAAAATAAAATTTTCATTAGCTCCAGATAAGTGACCGAATTTGATGCTCTTAGCAATAGATATTGGCTTGAGATTGGAGTCGAAACTACGTTATGTATCGACTTTTGAAGTCTTCACTATAATGAAAATTTATGAGTATGTTAGTTATTTAACTTATAGAATTTGTTTGTGATTTATGTGTTTTTGTTGTGTAGAAAACTATGACCATTGATCGACCTAGGTACCCTTCTGTTACTCAGAAGGTAGCGAGCAGGTTCGCCAGAATAGGCTCCACGCCAAATGTTCTGATGTACGAGGGATTTTCCACTCTGCCCTCAATTTACCAGAAACAATTCAACTATGGGAACCACAGTAGTTCTTCGATTCAATATCCTACATTGCAACCGTTCCAAGTAAAACATGACATGTCCTTTGTTACCGCGAATGTTTCACCTGTGTTTGTCAGCGCCCCAGCTGAGAAAGGCTTTACTGGCTTTATGATCGATTTTTTGATGGGTGGAGTCTCTGCAGCTGTGTCCAAAACAGCTGCTGCTCCAATTGAGCGAGTTAAGCTTTTGATACAGAACCAGGATGAAATGCTCAAGACGGGGAGGCTTTCTCATCCATATAAGGGGATTAGCGACTGTTTTGCCAGAACGATGCAGGAAGAGGGACTTGTATCTTTGTGGAGAGGGAATACTGCTAACGTCATTCGTTATTTCCCAACTCAGGTTTGCTACCTGTTTGAGACCACCATATTTCATTATGCCATGTTTAAACAACTTGTAGTTGTTCTTAGTGTTGAAATTTTCTGTAGGCCTTAAATTTCGCTTTCAAGGATTACTTCAAAAGGCTTTTCAACTTCAAGAAAGACAGAGATGGTTACTGGAAATGGTTTGCAGGAAACCTCGGTTCTGGAGGTGCAGCTGGTGCTTCTTCCCTTTTGTTTGTCTACTCCCTGGATTATGCCCGAACTCGACTTGCAAATGACGCCAAGGCTGCAAAAGGGGGAGGAGACCGTCAATTCAATGGTTTGGTTGATGTCTACCGCAAGACCATGGCAACTGATGGTATTGCTGGACTTTATCGAGGATTCAATATTTCTTGCGTTGGAATCATTGTCTACAGAGGGCTCTACTTTGGAATGTACGATTCGTTGAAGCCAGTGCTCCTTACAGGAAAACTGCAAGTAATGCATCTGTTTTGCAAATGCTAATTTCATGTAGTTTTTCTGTTGTATTGTTAATTCTTACAACCCGAGTAGTTAAGTCCATTTATGATATACTCTTTGTCCTTCCTTATATTTCAGGATAGCTTTTTCGCGAGCTTTGCACTAGGTTGGTTAATCACAAACGGAGCTGGCATTGCGTCCTATCCAATTGACACAGTCCGCAGAAGAATGATGATGACTTCTGGTGAAGCCGTCAAATACAGTAGCTCACTCGATGCATTCAATCAGATTGTTAAGAAGGAGGGTATGAAATCTTTGTTCAAGGGTGCTGGTGCCAACATCCTTCGAGCTATTGCAGGTGCTGGCGTGCTTTCTGGCTATGATAAGCTGCAAATGATTGTCTTCGGGAAGAAATATGGATCAGGTGGTGGTTAATTGGTTCTCATTTATCGTTGGCTGTTTAACATCAAAAATCGAAGAGAATTTTTCGCTTCATTCAATACCTTGTTATGTTTTCGAATAATTCACCGGTTCCTAACGCCGGTAATTGAGGCTTGGCATAGAACACCAGTTACTTTCCCTGTGTACTGATAGTTGCACAATCTTGATGTAGTTTCATGGTTTGAGTTCATATAAAGATTATAAAGTTTATTTGCCTGTTCATCTAATTGTTGAAGTTCATCTAATAATAAAGCTCACAAAAAAAAGCCATAGCATCATTATTAATGCTTAGCACCGTCTACCTCTGAAGGGCCCTTCGGGGAGAGAAATTTGGCAGATTAGCATTATTTGGATATCTTTTTTAACTTATAGCATACACCTCTTTTTTTGCAAAGCACTAGCACCCTCCCTCATAACAAGACTATTTTGCCCTTAAATTTAAACAAACTCCATCTATACCCTTTTCTTCTTTCTCTTCTCCTCAACACTTCATCTTCTTCCCATCATCTCTTCTTCTTCTTCTTCACCAACCATAACCACCACCTTCACAAACCCATCACCACCAACAACCTCAATTTCGAAACCACCACCATTTTTATCTTCATCCTGATATCTTCTTTTCCACAAACCCAACACTACCAACAACCTCACACCGGCAAATGTCGAAACCCCACCCCCACCCTATCACAATTTCGGAACCTCACAAGGGTTTGGGGGGAACCTCCCTAAATTCTCTCATTTTTCGATCAATCCTAGAACTAACATTTCTTTCCTCCACATCTTTCTGCGCAAATTCTTCACCTTTATCAACTATAATAGGTCAAGAATCGAGGAAAAATTGCGATACAAATTCTAAGAGAAATTCTTCCTGCAAAATCGTTAATAATAGAATCTAAAGCAATATATCTTAATTTCTTCTTTTCGATGCATGTTTAATCTTTCTTGTGACATTTTGGAACCTTGTCTTTTTGTAAATTAACGATGAGTTGAGTATCGAACTCAGGACATGTTAAAACTTAACTTAGTTTTGAACATATGATGTTTTTGTGTAAAAGTTATTAATAGCTCCTATATTAATAAAGTATAACGAATGATTACTTAGGACATACTCCTATTTATAAAAACCATTATTTAATATGCTTCCGTATGTTGAACTTTATTTCTATATTTAATTCTTATCCTGTGTCCTCGGTCATATTTTAGAAAAACTGTTATTTAGTATGCCCAAAATAATTATTAGAAGAATGAAAATTTAGAAAATAAAATAAAATTAAAATCACGATTGTAAAATAAATATTACATTAATGATAATGAATTTTTATTAAGGTTAAATTTGCTTTGTTCCTAAAACATTTAAATGTTGGCTAATTTGCTTTATCATGCCCTCAGGTCATGATGAAACACACGATAGAGTCAAGGACACTTCTCTATTCATAAACACTAATAAAACTACATTAAATTTTATTAAAATGATATCTGTGAAAACAAACAACGAAACTTATTTAGTAAATTATTAGTACACCACATTAATATATATTAAAATGTGTCATCTAATAATAACTTGATATGTGTCAATATAAATAAGAAACTTATTTAGTAAATTATTAATACACTATCTTTATGTTTATTAAAATGATACCTATCAAAACAAACAAGGAAACTTATTTGGTTAATTATTGCTACACTACATTAATATTTATTAAAATGTGTCATATAATAATAATTTGATATGTGTCAAAATAAATCAGGAACTTATTTAGTAATTTATTAATACACTATCTTTATATTTATTAAAATATTTTTTTCATAATAATAATAACGTAATATCCTTTCTATAAATATGCATTAAAGTTGGTAAGGAAATTTGTCCAATATAATTAATTGGATATTTCCTTTGGCCACACACAAAAAAAGTAGCTAAATTAGTATAAATACAACCCTCATCATAATTGCCTTTATCAAATTATTTGTGGAGAGAAAAAAATGGATGTTCAAACAAGAGTGCTATTAGTTTTTGTTGCCCATTTTTTATTTATTTGCTCATATTTCTCCATTGATGTTCAAGCTGGCAATCCAAAGCTTCTGTCCATAGGACTTATTGGAACTCCAGAAGAATTACCTGATCCCCCTCATGATCGGAAGCTTCTCTCCATAGGACACATTGGAACTCCAGAAGACTTACCTGGTCCTCCTTATGATCGAAAACTTTTATCCGTGGGAGTTATTGGAACTCCAGAAGACTTACCTGGTTCCCTTATGATCGGAAGCTTCTCTCCATGGGACTCATTGGAACTCCAGAAGACTTACCTGGTCCCCCTCATGATCGAAAACTTTTATCCGTGGGAGTTATTGGAACTCCAGAAGACTTACCTGGTCCCCCTCATGATCGGAAGCTTCTCTCCATGGGACTCATTGGAACTCCAGAAGACTTACCTGGTCCCCCTCATGATCGAAAACTTTTATCCGTGGGAGTTATTGGAACTCCAGAAGACTTACCTGGTCCCCCTCATGATCGGAAGCTTCTCTCCATAGGACTCATTGGAACTCCAGAAGACTTACCTGGTCCCCCTCATGATCGAAAACTTTTATCTGTGGGACTTATTGGAACTCCAGAAGACTTACCTGGTCCCCCTCATGATCGGAAGCTTCTCTCCATAGGACTCATTGGAACCCCAGAAGACTTACCTGGTCCCCCTCATGATCGAAAACTTTTATCCGTGGGACTTATTGGAACTCCAGAAGACTTACCTGGTCCCCCTCATGATCGGAAGATTCTATCCATTGGACTCATTGGAACTCCAGAAGACTTACCTAAGAAAGGCGGTCCCCCTCATAATTGAAAGCTTCTCGTCTTTGAAGTTATTGGAACTCCTGAAAATGTTCCTAAAAAATATGGGAATCCTTAGTGATAATCATCATTTTCATGTTATAAATTAGTGTTGTATTGATATTTTGACATACAATACTTTTATTCATTTAGAAGATGATGAGAAATTTAAGTAAATAAAGAACTTGAACTTCAAATAGCATACAATAATTATTGCATCAAAATAATACACAAATATCTTTCTTTACTAAGGAACTTTTTTTTAATTTGCTAGTGTATCAATTAGCAAGAATAACATTTCTTTGTTATCGACTTTTTGGAATGTAACCATTGAAATATTTTATTCTATTCAAATTTTATAGATCTGATAATTATTAATGAAAACATGTATACCGATTAAAAGTACAATGAGAATAATATTTCACGTAATGATGTAACATAAATATTAAATAATGAAAAGTTAACTATTATCCCACTCCACAGTTCATAATAAACAAATTATAAATGCTTATTTATTACGAATGTAATCATCCATTAATTATAAATGATACATAGTATAATTAAGGATACCATAATGAATTAATGATACAGAAGTAACTATATTTTGGTGTTAAGCAAATATACAATTATCTTTACGAAAGGTACCCACCAGTCCAGCACACATCACATTATGATTGAGAATCTGTATCAAGTTGGGCGACACTCGTGACCTCTCAGTAGCACTATTGAACAAACATTTGTTTGTAGCAACTAAAATAATGGTCCTCTCTCATGTTAATGGCAGGCCGCGGCAGCCGTGTTATGTGGGAATTCGGTAATGTTTGCGCCTTTGTGGTGTTAGTCCAGGTTTATTGTAATGCTTCGGTTGAGAGGGATGTGATAAGTTTTATATGAGTATCAGGGTTAAGTGTGCTTTACTTGAAATAATTCTCGAACAAATGACTCACTAAGTTATATACTTGAGAGCACGTGAGTTACCACATAACATAATAGAATGACTCGTGGTAGTTTGTGATGTCAATTCATAATAACGCATTGAACTTAGATTACACGAGGGGATAGCCACGGATGAATCAAATATAGTTCATGGTGGTTCAGTTGAAACACAAGAATATCAGATAGTTTAA
The DNA here is from genome assembly GCA_003412495.2 of Echium plantagineum. Classification (NCBI taxonomy): domain Eukaryota; kingdom Viridiplantae; phylum Streptophyta; class Magnoliopsida; order Boraginales; family Boraginaceae; genus Echium; species Echium plantagineum. Next base: position 16,420,460 of record CM016567.1, on the reverse strand, counting down.
TTGATGATGTGATGGGATTTTATGTTGGATCTCATGGTTCAATTTTCAACATCTAAATATTCTAGCTTTTACATATGATCATATTTCTACATTTTCTTATATACACTCAACTTAAATGGGATTATATGATAACTTTTAGTGATTTATATTAGTAAAGTGCAAACTAAACTTAGTTACTAGGTCCATGTATAATGGTGATGTATTTCTAGAATATACATTCCAAGCATATATTAATGTCTTCTCCGATTTATCCAACCTTTTGCTCATGCCTGACATTTTCAGGCCCGAGGCAAAACTAAAAAAGGGGCCATGGTACAAATTACAAAAAATTATTTCTCCGATACAAATTCTAAGAGAAATTCTTCCTGCAAAATCGTTAATAATAGAATCTAAAGCAATATATCTTAATTTCTTCTTTTCGATGCATGTTTAATCTTTCTTGTGACATTTTGGAACCTTGTCTTTTTGTAAATTAACGATGAGTTGAGTATCGAACCCAGGACATGTTGGAACTTAACTTAGTTTTGAACATATGATGTTTTTGAAAAAAAGTTATCAATAGCTCCTATATTGATAAAGTATAACGAATGATTACTTAGGACATACTCCTATTTATAAAAACCGTTATTTAATATGCTTCCGTATGTTGAACTTTATTTCTATATTTAATTCTTATCCTATGTCCTCGGTCATATTTTAGAAAAACTGTTATTTAGTATGCCCAAAATAATTATTAGAAGAATGAGAATTTAGAAAATAAAATAAAATTAAAATAACGATATTTTAAGAAGTAAAATAAATATTACATTAATGATAATGAATTTTTATTATGGTTAATTATTACTACACTACAATAATATTTATTAAAATGTGTCATATAATAATAACTTGATATGTGTCAAAATAAATCAGAAACTTATTTAGTAATTTATTAATACACTATCTTTATATTTATTAAAATATTTTTCATAATAATAATAACGTAATATCCTTTTTATAAATATGCATTAAAGTTGGTAAGGAAATTTGTCCAATATAATTAATTGGATATTTCATTTGGCCACACACTAAAAAAGTAGCTAAATTAGTATAAAACAACCCTCATCATAATTGCCTTTATCAAATTATTTGTGGAGAGAAAAAAATGGATGTTCAAACAAGAGTGTTATTAGTTTTTGTTGCCCATTTTTTATTTATTTGCTCATATTTCTTCATTGATGTTTAAGCTGGCAATCCAAAGCTTCTGTCCATAGGACTTATTGGAACTCCAGAAGACTTACCTGGTCCCCCTCATGATCGGAAGCTTCTCTCCATAAGACTCATTGGAACTCCAGAAGACTTACCTGGTCCCCCTCATGATCGAAAACTTCTATCCGTGGGAGTTATTGGAACTCCAGAAGACTTACCTGGTCCCCCTCATGATCGAAAACTTTTATCCGTGGGACTTATTGGAACTCCAGAAGACTTACTTGGTCCCCCTCATGATTGGAAGCTTCTCTCCATAGGACTCATTGGAACTCCAGAAGACTTACCTGGTCCCCCTCATGATCGAAAGCTTTTATCCGTGGGACTTATTGGAACTCCAGAAGACTTACCTGGTCCCCCTCATGATCGGAAGCTTCTATCCATTGGACTCATTGGAACTCCAGAAAACTTACCTATGAAAGACGGTCCCCCTCATAATTGAAAGCTTCTCGTCTTTAAGCGAGTATTTGAAAGTAAAATGCTTAGAGCAATAAAAAATCAGTTCTCTCCCATTGTGTTACCTCTTTCTCTTTTATAGATAAAGGAAATAGAATAAATATCACCTGAGTGAAGAAGATGATGACACTTGTCACCATCTGGGCAAACTGTTGTACGGATGAGGCTCGGCCCAAAAGGCTAATTAAGTGTGAGATTATGGGCCGAATCCCGTGTCTGGTCTGATCTGTCCATTAACGACGGAGAGACCCACGAGTTGAATATATATTAGGTTTACATCAATTGATACATATTGAATGTCATTCTAAACGAAAATCAAGATGGAAAGTATATCTCAAATCTTGGCAAACGCTTAAAAAGACAGAAATCGGTTTCGGTAAAGTCATGTGAGAACCACAGTTGAGACCTAATAATTCAATTCAATAAGAGATAGAATTTGGTTACAATTAATACATTAAATATAAAACTTAATCTAAGCGCTCTATGCGAAATCTTGATTCAAGCTTGTTCGAAATACTTCCTACTAACATAATAAAACAAGATTAAATTTACAACATAATTTATTATCTTCAAAATATGAAAGCCATAAAATCTTTCTATCAACATTATTAACCCTTCAAAATTAAATAACATGCATCTTTCATCAAATTCGATGGATAATTTCACAACATGTTTTAACACATAATATTATGTGCATGAATGGTGTTTGTATTCCTTCTAGCTCATAAAATTCATATACTGGTTTTTAAATTGGTGAAGTCCTTCTCCATCTTAGAACCATTCTAGACACCTTTAAAAAAAGAGAAAAATTAATACTACATGTATAAGTAGTATTTTCTATGTAAAGCATCCTATAATAATATACAGTAATTCCTAGTTATTCAACCCATAGCTATACAGTGTGAAAGATTACAAGACTAATAAATGATATAATGAATAAATTATTTGATGTATGAATTAGTAAAGTAGGGGAAATATATATATTTCCACGATTTCATTCCACAATTTTATGTGTTGGATATTTTTGTTATAAAAATAATATGGGACACACATACATCATCAATGGTGGACTTATTAAGGTTCATCGATGTTCACTCGAACAAGAACTTTTTTTAGAAAAAAAAATTATATGTATAAAGCAAAAATTAATGTAAAAATTAGCATTTAAAATTATATTTGAATATATTTAAATGTTTTGATATATTTAAATGTTTTGAACAACCACTTTGAAAATTATGACAATTTCGAACTGGCACTTTCATATGCCTAGATCCGCCACTGTACATCATCGTCTTGGCCGGATAGATGGCTCACTAATAAAGCGAGGGATAAGTAATTCGATACATTCACATCGAGATTATAAATATCGAACGTAAATCATGAAAGAAATGGTATTCACACTTCATCATCTGTAATACCCGGCCTAAAGTGGGCGATGTGATATGTTTGATATGATCTGATTGGTACTACTCATACCATCAAGATGCATCTTCTTTTCGGTAGTCCAACTCATAAGAACTCCAAAGTTAAGCGTGCTTGACTTGGGGAATTCTGGGATGGTGACCCACTGGGAAGTGTCCTGGTGAGCATGTGAGTGAGGACAAAACGTGTTGAAAGACCCGTGATGGTTTGTGAGGTCAGTCCATCAAATCTTATAACGGTCCGCCCGGTGTTCTGGGGCGTGGCGTTAGAAATGGTATCAGAGCGGGGCCGTCCGAAATGTGAGATCTAAGTGCTATGCGGCTTAAAGTGCTACGTCGAGGACGAGAGTGACCTCTTGAGGTCGTAGTAGCCACTTCTAGAGTCTCACACGGATGGTACGGTCCTCGATGTGGAGTGGATGTGGCTCAACGAGGACGCTGAGTGTTTAAGTGGGGGAGATTGTAATACCCGGCCCAAAGTGGGCGATGTGATATGTTTGATATGATTTGATTGGTACTACTCATACCATCAAGATGCATCTTCTTTTCGGTAGCCAACTCATAAGAACTCCAAAGTTAAGCGTGTTTGACTTGAGGTAATTCTGGGATGGGTGACCCATTGGGAAGTGTCTTGATGAGCACGTGAGTGAGGACAAAACATGTTGAAACACCCGTGATGGTTTGTGAGGTCAGTCAATCAAATCTAATAACGTTCCGACCCGGTGTTCCGGGGGCGGGGCATTAGATGATCCTGGCAGGATAAATGATTCACTAATAAAGCGAGGAATAAGTAACTCGTGTAAGCATATAGTATTATTATATTACGATCTTTACACTCTAAATTATATACACTATGATCGATAATAATACAAGGACATACCTTCATACTCTAATTATAAACGTGAACATATATGTGGTACATACCTTACTACATAGTATGTAAAATTGACGAAGATGAACAAGTAGGGGTTTCTTGCTTTTCTCCTCTCTACTCTTTATATAATGTTAAGAGTCTATGTGGTTCCACTCTAAAATCAATTGGCAATAGAGGAAGTAGTTAAGATCTTATATATTGATCTGGAGGACATCGACTTCCAACGTGAGATGTGCATCTTAACAAATATAATGGCCTTAATAATTGCATACTTATGTATATGTTAATGAGAGAAAGGAGAGGGTGGACCATATTAAACATCCACTAATTCTAATATTTAATACTCCCTCCGTTCCTATTTACTTGATCATTTGGAGAAAAAATATTTTATTAAGGAATGAAGAGAGTTTACTAATATATACTCAAAAAGTAAAAAATATGTTGAAGTACTATTACTTTATTGAAGGATAAAAAGAAGAAAATAACCTTAAAGTTGCATTGGAAATACAAACGATCAAGTATTTTGAAAAGGTAAAAGATTTCCAAATGATCAAATATATATAAACGGAGGGAGTATATAATAACCATCATATTAAATCTTTTAATATTAGAACTAAAATATTACATGAACCATAAAATAGATTAATATTAGAAATAATCTAATAATTCGATACATTGAGATCGAGATTATAAATATAGAACGTGAACCATGAAAATAAATGGTATTGATTGGTAAAGTAGTATAGGAAGTGCAAGTAGAATGTTTGTGTTTTGTATTAATGGAGGTGGAGTAGGGACCAAAGGAAGGAAATGGATATGTAGGGACCAAAGACAGACAATTGTACTAGTAGTAGTGGTGTTTAGTATACGAAGTGTAGCTAATAGGCTTCTTCTATCTGTACTACTGTTTCTGCATTAGGTACAGCTGTACGGGGAAAAGGTCCCTGTGCAACACGACACGCTTCTCGGAATGCGCCTCACTTCACATTTCTCCTCACCCGGCTGTGAAACCGGCTTTTGCTTCACATGCCTACTCCCCCTCTCCCTCCCCCACCCCACCCCACCCCACCCACCCTCATGCTTTAATTTCCTCTTCCATTTGGTATTTAATCTCGATCGTCTTTTTTTTTTTGATAGATAGAAACAGTCATTAGAGCGGTAGGATAATCGTACCACTATTAAGCCTATTACAAAACGTAGAAGTAGCATGATCGAAAGTAAATAAATGCGATCTCGATCGTTTTAATTTGTCATTTTTTTAGTTTTCAATCTAGAATAACTAATACTTCATTCTTTATTTTAAGACCTATTTCTATTTTTATATATAAATTTTGATCATGAATTCTTATTAGTTGATAATAAATAAAATAATCATATGATATTTTATTAGATTCGTTCCAATATGTATTTTTAAAATATCAACTTTTTATCATTTTTGTACAAGTAGAATTAGAGATATTTACGTTTTAAGTTGTGTCTCGGGACTGGGAAAAGACAAACGATTCTTACAAAAAGGGATGGAGGGAGTAGTAATTTTACATTTTCAGTGTACATTTTGTTGACTCCTTATAGTGAAGTTATCAACCATCTAATGATGTGATGACAATTAATAATTGATTTTATATTTTTAATGTATGTTTTGTTGACTTTTTCTATTGAAGTTATCAATTATCTTATGATATAATGACAATTAATTATCATTTTATATTTTCAATGTACTTTTTACTACTCTTACATTTTTTTAGAGCATTAGTAGTAGACATAATGAAGATTTTTCAGAATCCATATCCTAACCTGGCACACATCAAAATTTTAGGGATTCTTATAGTAAATTATGAAGATTCGCACTCCCTCCAAATTCCACATTCTCCTTCATTACATCAATTTTCGTTTTTTCGTTTCAAATTTTATTATTTTCATCTTCTTCTTTCAAATTAAATCATACTCTCTCCGTTCTTTACTATTTGTCTTTTTAGATTTAATTTTTTTGATCCTAAATATTTGTCTTTCTAGCATAATTAATTGATAATTTACATTGTCAATGTACTTTTTGATTATGAAGTTATCAACCAACCAATTATATAATTTCAACTGATTGTCTTTTTGAATTTACAATCTACTTTTTAACTACTTTTTATTTTACTTAATCTATGTGCAAATGGCTAGAAAGACAAACAAAAAAGAAAGGAGGGAGTACTAATTATGATTGCCTCTGTCTTTTTTTAACTTGATGTTTTGACATTTCACGGTCACCAAAATACGATTTAGAACAAAAGTATCTCTAATTTTACATGTGTAAAAGTTATAAAAAATTGTTATTTCGAAAATATAGATCGAAACAAATGTAACAAGATCCAACATGACTATACTTTTTCTTATATACTAATGAAATTCATGGTCAAAGTTTTCAAAGTTTAACTTCAAAAATTCTAAACATCAAGATAAAAAAGACAGAAGGAGTAATTTATTTCTTATTGAAGCTAAAATTTATAAATTCATTTTAAGTCTTTTAATTTTCATCTTCTTTTTTTCAAATAAAAACTAATTATTAATTTATTTCAAATTTTATAATTCTCATATTCATATTGCAATAATTTGAGTTTGTCTTCAACATTTAAATAATTTGAGTTTGTCTTAAACTTGGAGCTAAAAATATAAAATAATTGATTTCATGAGTATAAATATAGAATCTGGTTTTGTGAAAAAGTTAAAAATAGTTCCTAAATTTATAAAGTGATATAGGAAGTTGATTTTAAGGAAAAGTTATAAGTAATAAAGTGTGAGTGCTCTTAATCTATGTAAAAACGGTTAGAATGATAAAAAAAAATGAAATCCGTCTAATGTCCTCATACGTCCTTCCTTTTGATACATAGATCAGGTAAATCATGAGATGTGTTTCAACTGATCAGGGGATTAGGTATTACATTTTTAATCACTTCAATACAATTTTCTAATCCACACTGCGTGGAGAGGCGAGGTTGCAGAAACTTAGCACTTTAGTTCTTTACCAGTTATGCTATGTCGGGACTTAGTAATTTTTTATTAATATGGTTGATTGTTTATATTAAAATTATTTTATAAAGAATATATGTATGCTCTTTTAGATTTCATTAGTTGAAATTATTATAATTTGACATGAGAACTTGTAACTTCATTGAACATTCCTATCAATTTTGAAGAATTATTCAATAATCTCCTGTTTATTATGACATAAAACAAGTTATGGAGTTAAGTTAACCAATAATTAAAGAATGTCACATAGTGCTTGGAGAAATATTCATTTTCACTAGGAATTATTTGATGTATCATTCAATTTTATTTTATTCAATATTTGTATTTGGCATTTTGACATACTATTTGACCAAATTTAATTACTCTTTTTCATGGATACTTTTTATTTTGGGCAAATGATACCGGACATCATTAACGTTTGATTTATTTATCACATTTATCACTGAAGTTCACTTTCATGCCAAAGACATCACTCATGTTCCAATACTACTCAACTCATCTACTTTTCCCTAATTTTGCCGAAATCGTATTTTTAAGCACAAAAGTTATAAGGGCAATTTAGTCACGACATTTAAAATTATACCTGTTTCGTTAATTTGATTTTGGCAACAAAAATTTCAATTACTTTCTTCTATCTTTCTCAAGAGAAAATGATATGGAAAAAAGTGAAAATAAAATAATTTTCTCACACATCAAATTATATAGGGTATATAGATATTTGAAAGACAAATACAGATATACGTTAATATAAAAATAAAATAATATAATATGACAATAAATATTTAGGAGATAAATTAACTCTACACTAGAAAGAAATTAATGAATAAGGTCTACCACTAATAAATGAGTAGTCAACCGATTTCAACCGTTAGGTTTGGTCGGAACATGTAAATGCAACAATTAAATAAGCAGTCGAAACTCGAAAAACGTACGAAACATCCTATCATAAATTGAAATTGATAGCATTAAAGTGGTAGTTACATGTGTTCGAAATTAATTGGCTCCTGTTCGGGGGCAACATCATTGAATAGCTATCCATAACATCAACACTTTTGTAATGGAGTTTGTTTTACTTATTTTATAACGATTTTTATAAAATGTGTTAGGACACACGTTAAAATATTAATAACAGAAAGTATTTGATTGAAAACTTGAATTTGAAACTGAAATGGAATATTTTTATCAAATATGCATGGTGTTTTATATATGCTTATAATTATTACATTTTATTTTCATCTTATGCTCTTAACCTATTAGAAAAACCTATTTTATAATACTTGCTTCATTTCACATTGATAGACTTTTTAAGAATTTATTGTAAAATTTAATTATAAATTACTAATATTTTTTATTTCTTCATTTAAGAAAATATATAATGATTATCACTAAACTTTTCTTAAAAATATTTTTATTATATTTTGTTGCTGTAATTTTGTATAATGTATAGACAATGTAGTTAATTATTAAAACTGTGTTTCGAAATTATAAAGTCTATTAAAGTGAATTGGAGATAGTGTTGTTGCTAGATTTATTTCTTACTCCATCCATTTCTTTTAAATTTGTCTTTTTAACTAATTTATACATAGATTAGAAAAAATAAAATGTAATAAAAAATTGCACTAAAAATGTTAAAAGACAATCAATTGAAACTATTTAATTAACTAATTATTAACTTAACAGTAAAAGGGTACATATTAATAATTTTCTCATTCATTTTTATTTTATTTTTAATTGTTTGTACATATATTAAGAAATTAAAAGGACAGTGGTACATGAAATGTAGAATTATAGTTAATTCAAACTATACAAGAAATTGACAATAATTTAATATGGATTATGGAGTAAGAAAAAATAGCCACGAGTACCATAAAAGTATAAAAATATAATTTTCTATGTTAACAAAAGTGCTTGTTATAAAAAGCCTAAAAATATAAATTCAAAAAACGGAGAGAAAAAGAAAACTAGTATCATAAACTCTCCTATAAACTATAGCATAAACTAGAAATTATTAACATAACATTTTAAATATATCACTAATAATAAGGAGATTTCTATTTTAGACAAAAGAGTATTAGGTTTAGGAACAAATAGTGTGTTAAAATGACAACTGCTCCCTCCAATTCAAAATAATTATCTTTATTATATATTGAGCTAGATCTTTGACATTAATTATATTATTAAAATATTTAAAAAGTTAATATCATGAAAATTATTTAAAAGGCTAGTAGAAAAGGCTCTCGCTGGTGACCAGAAGGTCCTCAATTCTAATCTCACCTCATTGCTAATTTACAAAAAAAAAACTACTGTATATAAATTATACTCCCTCTCTCCATATGTTTGATTGTTTAGAAATTTTGGCATGTTTCAAAATGTTTGATTGTTTGCATTTCCAATGAACTTTTAAGCCTATTTTCTTCTTTTTGCCCCTATACAGTATTTTTGTCCTTAATAAAGTAACGCTCGTACACCTTTATTTGAGGACATATTAGTAATCTTGCATCATTCTTTAATAAAGTATTTTTTTCCCTAAATAAACAAACATTTCGAAACGGAGGGAGTATGTTTTTTAGAATAAGTAATAATTATTAGTTGATAGTCAACCTTCAATTTTAAAAAAGTCAAACAACAATTATTTAGGATTGAAGGTAATATTTTAAAATAAAATATCTAGACTAAAATAATAATTAGTAAAACCGAAGGAAGTAATAATTGTAATTAATTTATGTCATCCGTGCTTAATAGCTAAGCGGAAATTTTGTCTATTGCCTTGTGCTTGGTGCCGGGTGAAACTCCCAAATCACTTAAATAATTGATCAATAAATAAGAATGATATAGATATATACAATTATACACCATTCCATTCGTCTAAACAGCTAAATGTCAAATTGATGGATCAATAGCCTAGTAGGAATTAACGATCAATTGTATTAATAAGCCAATAAAGAAAAAAATTCGATAATTAATTTGCATTTGAGATTTGAAATGAAATTAATTTTCAATTATGTTACCTTGTATGTGTTTATATGGTAAATTTTATTTCCATAATTATTACTTAACATGTGCCCTAAGAGCACATTCTAGAAAGATACTCCCTACATTTATCGTTTTAGCCTAACTTTTTTATTTTTTAAGTTATCGTTCTAGCATAGTTAATTGTAATTTTATATTTTTAATGTACTTTTTCTTATTTTTTATATTAAAGTTATCAACCATCCAGTAATATGATGATAATCAATTATCATTTTACATTTTCAATATACATTTTTGTTACTTCTATTTTTTTTAATATATGTGCAACTACAAAATTGAGGGAGAGCAATAACTTATCACCCTCTAGCAAGTACTCAATACAAAATACTAAACTAAAAAAAACCAGAACCCCATTGGAAGGGAATGTTCGGCCATATGCAATCCTATAGGGTGGGTGATTGGTGAATTAGAATTAACGACGATTATCATATTTTTTTATTTTCTTTTAAAGGAGAATATTTATAACAATATAATGTCAATAATGATAAATAAATAATAATTCTCAAACATAATAACACAACTAATGAAAAGATAAGAGTAAGAGTACGATACGTAAATGATATAACGACTTTCAGAAATCCTATCGCTCGACACTTAATTTTCCAACCTTAAGTTTTGGGAAATGTAACCTCGTATATAAATATCATGTTCGAGCTCTCGGCGTACTAGCAACAAACTCATTATATACCGATTACCGTTCTAGCTAACACACTAAAACTGTCCAGCCACGCCTTTAGGCAATTGCTTGACAACCGCTCACGCAACCTTGAAACAAACTACTCAAACGATTGAGGTTAGAACCTCCTTCTAGCAATACCACTAGAACACACTAGCAATCCCAGTAGCTTTCTCACCTATTAAAAGATAGCTACACTCTTATACAAGATTATTCTTCAATGGGTATATATAATTCCAAGGCCCTACTTTCCAAGGCCCCAACCGAACCAGTGAATTCAAGGTTGGAATGAATATCCAACCTTAGATTCACTGGTTCGCTATATAATAATGAAAAATTGAATTGTTGTTTAGAACCGAACCAATGAATCTGAGGTTGAGTATTCCTTCTAACATTGAATTCACTGGTTCGGTTGGAGCCTTGGAAAGTAGGGACTTGGAATTAGTTTTTACCTTCTTCAATGGATGAATTAGAGTGTTTACAAGTTTTGACCTATGGAATTGTTCTTCACAATCTAAGACGTAATTGCAAGATTGATTGAGAAGACTCTTTACTTTTGAAGACAATCAAGATTGGATTTTTAGATTCGGCAAGAAAGGTTTCTAATTGTGGAAGAAAGTTTCATTTTATAGTGGTCTTCATCTTGACTTTTATCGTGGGCAAGGCTCCTCGATGAAGTTACGATGACGAGCTCAACGTGCAAATTTTGGATCCGGCGGGACTCCTATTGTGAGCTAGGGTCATGATAGGCAGGTCACGATGAGTCTTTGATTACAAGATAGATACCCCGATGGATGTGTTCATGAAACTCCTTGCTCGTTATCGTGATCCAGGGTCACGATGGAGGTCACGATTGGCATAGTCGTTCATTCAACCTTAAGTCTTATTTTAATAACATGAAGTTATTGTTATAAAAATTAAAGAATAATTCAACTTACAAATCGTAAATGAACAAAACAAGGATATGCCAAAAAGTTGATTAAAAACGTTTTAAGTATTAAAAACCTCGACAAACCTCGACAAACCTCTCAATCAAAAATACAAAAACATTTAGAGAGTTTAGAGAATTCCTTACACAAAGTTCTAAATCTGATATGTTATATGCACGCCCAAATAGTGATTTTTGGGTATCAAATTACAATTATGCCTCCCTTATTTGCAAATGTAGCAATTGGAGATTTCACATAGGGGCAAAATAATAAATCCATCCCTAAAAAATCACTGTTTTGATGTGTGCATATTGTTGCCCGTCCTAAATGCACAAGAACACATAATTATATGGCCTTCTATCTTGACTTCAAGTATGTGCCAAAATGCCAATGAGAAGCACTATAAAAGTCATTTAATAAATAATTAACACTTTTAATTTGTTAATATCAAAATAAGAAGTACTGATTTGAAGTCAATCGATAGTAAGTCTGTTATTTAATATTCCTTTTGTTTCAAAATATTTAATTGTTTAGCAAAAAAATACTTTATTAAGAACATTTACTATTATACCTTACATAATACTATCAAAATGAAAAGTGAAGCCCACGGGGCATTGCGCGAATGATCACGGACATCACTATAAGAGTGTGTCTCTCCACAAGTGTGTGGGTTCGATCCACGACAGTTGTATGAGTAACTCTGCATTTTGTTCAAGGAAGGACATGCAAGCGGGGCGCTTAAGATGAGCCTATCATAAAATGAAAAGTGACTTATCAAACAAGGGTCAAAAAGTAAAACATGAGTATAAAAGTACATTGATATTCGTAAACAATCAACCATTATAGAAAAAAGTAAATTTTTTCTAAATAGTCAAATATTTTAAAACGGATGAAATATTTAACGACCAGATAATTACACGACTCGATAAATATCATGACAATTTTTTACTGGCTAGTAGGGAGTAGAAACATAGGTGGGGACATGAAGTATAAAATGTACTTAGATGTCATATCATATGATATCTTGTTGGGATGGTGGTGCCTCCCTAGTCCGCCATAATCGCCTGACTCTACGACAGAGACAAAATAGAAAAAACCCAAATTGAGAGAGAGAGAGAGAGAGAGAGAGTGAGAGAGAGAGATTAAAAACCCATCAAAAAGTTTCCTCTCATTTTGCCACATGCTATAATATATATATGTAAATTGTTGTCCATTTCTTCTTCTTCATCTGCTCCTCATACTCTTCTGCAATTATGTATGTCTTTCTTCTAATCATTTTGCATTTTGGGTTTTCTTCCTCCTCTCCAAAAAGATTCACCACTTTTGTTAAATCACTATATTTTTTAGTTTTATTTTTATTTTGTGTCAATTTACATTTTAGAGTTTGTAATTTTGAAAATTACTCTTCTGCAATTATGCAATATGTATGTGCTTTTTTTTTTAGATTTTAATTTGGCTAGTGTGATTATGCAGCATTGAGTGTGGAGAATTTTGAGCTACATTTGAAGTACTATTGTTTTAATTTTCTTGTTTTTAGAAGAAATATCAAAAGATTGGACTATCTCTAAGTATTTTTCGGATATGATCATATGTAGTTTGTTTTAAGGTTTTTTTGGTGTCTTTTCGCTCCCGGAAGCCCGATTAGGTGTTGTCACATTCCAATTTGTTCTGTTAATTCTGAAAGAGTCTCCCTGATTATCATAGGCTAGGCCGGTAAGGTGGGACCCGGCCTTACCCGCTTAGCCTGGAGCCTGTTAGGAGGGATGTGTTAATGTTGATTCGATTTGTGATTTTCTGTTATAGGGACAATGTAGTCTGGAAATTCGAAAATGATGAAGGTTCTGTTAATTTTTGGGTAAAAATGTTATGGTAATGGAAATATTTAATGAAATAGTTATGGTTTTAAGCAGATATGTATGATATTTTTGTTGAATTTGAGCAATTGTTTTGAAGATTTTTAGCATAGACTGGTAAGTGAATTGAATAGCATGGAGTATTACTGTCTACATTTTCTGATATGTGTCCCGTTGGCTTCTGATACCGTTTCTCTTTAAGCTAGGATTTCGTCGAAGAGATTTTTTCCCAGAGCAGAGAATTGTTTAAATGAATGTTTGAACATATGTCAATTTTGTTACCTTGGTTTTTATTGGGTTTTTGGAATTTTACCTGCTTATGTTAAGTACTTGCGATTTGCAGTAGCATCAAACAAGGCGTTTGAGCATTATTATTTTTGAAGATGAATGAGAATCACCAGATGGAGGCTCATTACATGAACACTGGATATCCATACGTTGGAGACGGGTTTACGGGCTTCTTCCAAGATATGTCGCAAGCACCTCAGCCACATTATGCTCATGACGGACAGTCTCATGATCAAGTCCGTTCCTCGTCTTATTTGGCTCTTTTTCACATCTTGATCTGCAATTTTTACTGTTACGGAACTTTTATGATTATGTCTAGTGACAATCTTATATTTGAATAGTATGTTAATGAACATGTTGTAGAAGAACAAACATATTTTTAAATTAGTATATTCCGAGATATTTTCCTACTCAACTCTCAAGCGAGGGAATGGTCTATGTAACTCTTTTATATATGTTGATCTACCTATTAGATTTTGGACTTGATAGTTGATTTACTGGTTAGTGATCTTTCGAATAAAAATATCAAAGCATTTTTGAAGTTTAAGGTTTATGAAAGAATAATTCATGTCTCCTCAGGGTGCTGCCTATTGGTTAATGAATATGGATTCGTACAGATATGGACTATCTGGTCAAGCAAGCACTTCTTATTATGACCATTATGAAGTTGGCCATTCTTTACCACATATGGATCCAGGCGTAAGGACTTGGGAGTACCCACCGATGATGACCATCGAAGAGCCTCCAGCAATCGATGCTCCCTCTGAAGAAAACAGATTCAGTAGCATGAATGATATTCCCGAAGAATGTGAGTTCTACTTATGCTTTTTCTTCCTCATAGGTTTGCTTGAATCCCATCAACAAAAAATGTACATTGCAGTAGTTTTTTTTTAAACTTGTCTTTGTAGTTTACATGCTGTTTACATGATCAGTGAGATGCTTAATCTGGATTTCCTTTTTCTTGGCAATTCACCTTGTTTATATAACAACAAACAAAAACAACATGCCTATGAAGAGGCTCCCACCTTAACGGTGTAGGATGGATCGGAAAGTAAGCTGCCTTACCCTTGTGATGACAGGGAGGCTGTTTCCGAATTGACCCAAGAATGAAGTGCAAACTCTATCTACTACTTCACAGTTCACAATTGCTAAGAAGTGGTGGTAGTGTAATGAGTCACTTTGATTTATTTGTTATATCTAACAGCCAGAGAATATAAGATTTTCGACTCTCAACTCTCAAGGAATGGAAATAATTCACCTTCTTTATCATTGAATTAAATTTTGAGTGATCATATGATGGAACTTGGAACTATATCTTGAGTGTCTCCTCTAAGTCAAAAAACCTTATGCCTGCATACTAGAATAAACTCATTTGATGGGCTTGCAAGATATTGTTGGAAATGTAATTTTATGCTGCTTCTTAATGCTGCACAGCTGCAGGTTCACCAAATCATCAAGACGAAGATAACTCTGAGGTATGATGCCCTTTGAATCGATGATAGATTAGAGTTCAATGATAAGGTAGGGTCGGATTATTTGTTGACCTGCCATTTTCTTTCAAGGCAACAGAAGTTGGAGTCTACCACTTGTTAATGAAATATATGATCATATACATCCTCCTGAAACATTTCTCTGATATAAGAAAAGTACATGACAACAAACCAGGTTTGCCATAAGGTATGGACATACGACACAAAGTATATGAACAATTTCTCTAACATAAAAGTAGATGAGAACAAACCAGGTTTGCCATAAATTATGTAATTGGGAGGAATACTTTTCGAAAACTAATAATAGGTCCTACACCATTCTTCCTGGTGGACTCAAGAACTTCATTATATAGGTCAGTTGTTATCATCATTTGTCAACTCATGACAGTTTCTCCAAGAAAGATAAACAAATATGTAATTGTCGAATCACCTTAAGACCTTAGAGAAAGTCACTGGAGGGACCAGTGTGGCCACTAAAAGCAGGTGCTATCTATTTTACTCATCAAGAGGACTAAAGAAAAAAAAGTAGAAAGTAGTCGTAATGGACGGCATATGTATTGCTCTTGCCTTTGGAAAGATAGACCAGTGAGGCCACTTAAAGTAGGTGTCTTTTATTTATTAAGCAAGAGGACCCAAAAAAACCTTTGAAAATAGTTTTGTGGAGTGCATAATTTGCTCCTCATCAGAAAAATATTTTAGTTAAATTATATACTCAATATTTCGGAAACTAACTACCATTATTATTAGCTTAGTGTGTTAGATATTCTAGGTGGTTGTATTTTCATACTTAGTGGAGTTACATAGATCAGTGATTTACTCATCATAAACCTACAAAATGAAAATTTCTCATTTATGTGATTGTTGTTACAGGTTGGGTGGCAAGACAATATCAACCCTGATAACATGACTTACGAGGTTATACATATTGTTTCTTCATTCTTAGGCTTGCGATCCCTGCCTATACTTTGTCAGCATAATATTTTGCCCTTTGATAAAAATTCCTTACACCTAATGTTCTAATTTTCTATGTGTTTATAAGCTGCTCATGTAGCAATAGGTTATTCTGTGAGATAAGAGCATTAATTAATGATACAGACTGTTAAAAAATAATGATGAGACTGTTTCTCATCACTTAAGTGTTCGAATAATGGTAAAGGCTGATAAAAAATAATGAGAGAAGAGTACGACAGCAAACTTTAGCTGCTGCATTTTCCAAATAAGAGAAGCAAAAAGATTTTCGCAGCTTTCTAAATGGATATGGTGTATACCACTCCTAAAACCTAAATAGCCATATACACTTAGTATTGCCTCGAACATCTTCTTTCTATTTGACTATCCGAAATCACTTTTAAATAGAAATTTTCTACTTATAATTTGCTAAATTACCAAGTGATGCTACATTTAACAAACAACGCATCATCAAGAACTGCAGTTTGACTGTAATGTTTATCTTTTAGGAATTACTTGACTTGGGTGAAGCAATTGGAACAGAAAATCGAGGTCTTTCTGAAGAACTTATTAGTTTGCTTCCAACGACGAAGTATAAATCTGGTGGCCTTTTCTCTAGAAAGAAGTCAGATGAGAGGTAAGTTTGATCCTGTTTAGCTTACATGGGTCGTTCTGGCTATTTAAACCTTTGATTCGAGAAAGTGTTCATATTATTTATATTTTTAAATTTATCATTCAAGACTTAGACCCCAACGGATATGAGAAGTGACAACTGATATCTCACAACAGACAATACATTGTTACTAAGTTGATGACATTTACAACTTACCTTTTAGCCATAGCCACAAAGAATCACCCTTACAGCAACCGATGTAATTACCATTTATTGTGACAAAGTAATCATTAATCTATTTTCAGTTGATAAAGATTAATATTCTACTGTATCAATCAGGAAACTGATGACAAAATACATAGGGAATGAAACAATGAAATAGATTTTGCACCCAAAATTCCGAAGCAGACAAAGTAATATTATAAAGAATTCATAAATTATTTGTAGTACTAATATCTTAGATGATACTCCGTACTTCTTACGAATGCTTAAATGCATGCATAGTTGCATGTAGAAATTTATCGTGGTAATAGGTGAAATTTAATGTACTACGAATTACACAATATGACAAAATCAGAAAACTAAATGAGTTATCTGTCACATTTTTTGTTACATTGATTCTAACTATCCTTAGTTGATCAATAGTTTCTTGTGTTGCTATTAAGTTCTCATCCTTATTGCTTGGTTAGCTGACTTTACTTATGTGTGAACTAACTCGCTTTCCATATGCTGTCAGATGTGTAATCTGCCAAATGAGATATAAAAGAGGGGATCGCCAAGTAAGCTTACCGTGTAAGCATGTGTACCATACTGATTGTGGCTCGAAGTGGTTAAGCATAAACAAGGTGAATATAATATCATTTTTATACACGAGGTTCTACCTTTTTAGTATTTGTCCTGTTCGTCATCACCAAGTTTCATCTCTTTGTCAGACATGTCCTGTTTGTAGCTCAGAAGTATTTGGCGACCAATCAAAACAATAACGAGACTGAAAGCTGGAAGTATAGTTCAAAATACCGTCAACTCCTCCCTTGTCCTGCGCCGTTCTTTTTTCTTTTTCTTTTTTCGTATTTTTGACGTAAAATTGCCATAGGTGTAGCTAGAGTTAGTTCAAAATGCCATCCCATTTTGATATCCTCTGGGAATTTTATCTTACCAGGTAGGTTGGCTTGCTTAGCTTTAGTGGTAGTAGGGAAAAAGATATGATATGATTTATGAATCTGCAATGAGAGGCTTGAAACTATGTAATTTTATGCTTTAACTCTTAAAGCCCCAGCAGACACAAGAAGTCATCATGCTCTTTAGATGACTTATCTTTTTAAGCATGCATAATTGCATAGACTAGAATACTGTTCTACAACTGTTATTCTTGTCTTGTTGCCCCACAAGTAGAGTTGGTAGCGAGTTCGACTTTTGCTAGTTCCAGACTAGCTCGATTTTAAATCTTCGAGATATCTATTCGAGTTTCTGAAGAGCTACTTCGCGAACAACTCCAGTGAACATGTATGTGTGGTATTTATCGAAAATGTTGAACATGTATATGCATTGTTGTTCCGTAGTTTAATTCATATCCGCCAGTAATTTAATATTCCGTAGTTTAGTACTTCATTGCTCTTGAAATTGATAATTGTTTTAATAATTGATTGTTTATGGAATTCAATATATTTTTGAAGTCGTTTTTCTTTTTTATCCCTAATAATTATTTTTACTTTAGAGATTGTTTATATATATATATATATATATATTATATGGCTCTTTTATGACAATAATACATTAATTACTGATGAATCATCTATTCAAAATACTTGTACTGATTTTTTTTCAAAGCTTTACACCCCTACAAATCCTTTGCAACATATTAATTTTTTAAATAACTATGACTTTTCAAATATTACCAATAAATTAAATGGTACTCAATCTCATCTTCTCTCCCTCCCGTTCACTAATGAGGAGGTCCGTGTAGCTCTTTTCCAAATGCATCCGAATAAATCTCCTGGCCCTGATGGGTTTCCAGCAGGATTTTACCAAGAGAATTGGAACCTTCTTAAGGATGACATTTGTTCATCAGTTTTAAAATTTTTAAATGGAGGCCGTATTCTTAAAGAACTTAATAATACTTTTATAACCCTTATTCCGAAAATTGATTCCCCTTCTAAGGTTTCACATTATAGACCTATAAGTTTATGTAATACTCTTTATAAACTGTCATCAAAAGTTCTTGTTAATAGATTGAAACCTTTTTTGCCATCTTTAATTTCTGATTTTCAAAATGGTTTTATACCTGGTAGGAACATCCAAGATAATATTATTCTTGCTCAAGAATTAACTAATCACATTAGAATTTCTAAATGTAAGAAAGTGGGGTTTGGCGCAATAAAAATTGACATGAGTAAAGCTTTCGACAGAATTAATTGGGATTTCTTGTGTAAGGTTCTCTCGGTAATGAATTTTCCCCCTGCCTGGATTGCTCTTATTAGGGAATGCCTCTCCACGGTCCAGTATTCGGTCCTTGTAAATGGAAAGGTATCTTCCCCATTTAAACCTTCCTGTGGGCTTCGACAAGGAGACCCTCTCTCCCCAATCCTCTTTGCCATTTGCACTGAAGCTCTTTCTGCTAGCCTTACTGTCGCACAAACTTCCCCCTTATCAAGGGTGTTGGTATCACTCGTAACTCCACTAAGCTCACACATCTGCTCTTTGCGGATGATAGTTATTTCTTTTTAAAACTTGATTCTGTTTCTATTGATAATTTTAATAAGGTCTTGACTAGTTATTGTAATGCCTCTGGGCAATTAGTTCATTTTGATAAATCCCAAATCTTTTTTAGCCCCTCTACTCCTGTTCTAGTTAGGAATAAAGTTTTGTCTCTTTTGAAAATTGGTCATTCTTCAGTGTTTGGTACCTATTTAGGAGTTAATCTTGATGTCCACACAAATAGAAACATAGTTTTTCTCAATATCATTGACAAGGTTAAAAAACGAATTTTAAGTTGGAGCTCTAAATTCCTTAATCAAGCGGGTAAAATAACTCTAATAAAATCTATTTTGACCTCCATTCTTGTTTATCCTATGTCGGTTTATAAATTTCCGGCTAATTACATTAACAAGCTTGAATCTATATTTGCTAATTTTCTTTGGAGTGATAATTCTAATGCATCTAATAATAATAGAATACATTGGGTAAACTGGCCTTTTCTTTCTTTGCATCAGAATTTTGGTGGATTAAACATTAAAAATTTATCAATTTTCAATAAATCTCTTCTTGCTAAAAATGGTTTAACTCTTCTTCAAAACAGTAATTCCCTTTGTGCCAAGGTTCTTAAATCCAAGTACTATCACACTTCTTCCCCATTTCATGCTAATAAAAAACCTAATTCGTCATGGGTCTGGCAAAGTCTTTTGTATGGTTTCAAATCAGTCCATCCTCTTTTACATTGGAAAATAAAATCTGGTACTTCTGTTAATATTTGGATGGATAGGTGGTTGCCTTTTAATATAAATGAATCATTATCTTCATATAAACTTGAAAATTCCCAACCCCCGCAACCTTATTTAGTCTCGCACCTAATTTTAAATGACTGTTCTTGGAATATTGGCCTTCTGAATCACCTCTTTACACCGAGAATTGTTAGCAATATTCTGCAGATTACCCCATCTTTAGGAGATGATATTCCCACTATAAATAACAAAAATATTAGTACGAAGAACATATATAGTCAGTTATTTACTTCCCAAGTGAATGTCATCACTAAACCTTCGTACTACTCACAAATTCCTCATAAAACTTGGAAAAATCTATGGAAAATCCCTTGTCCATATAAAATAAAATTGTTCATTTGGAAAATCCTTCTCAACAGGTTGCCTACCTCTCTGAATGTAGCCACCCGCACAAAAAACCCTGTTAATTCTACTTGTTGTTTCTGCAAACATGACCAAGAGGAACTAACTCACCTCTTTTGTTCATGTAAGCATATTCAACCCCTTTGGCCATTGCATTTGCTTCGACCATTGACAAGAGAGTCATTTCATGTCTCTTTAGCCTTTTTAATAAACAAGCCTTGGAAATCGCATGAAAATATAAAGAATGATTTGTTATTGCTTACGAGTACTCTCTGGAGTATATGGCTTTGCAGGAATAGTATGGTCTTTAATCATGGAAGCTTTGATAATCAAACTATCTTGGGTATGAGGTCTTCCTTTATTGATCTTTGGAGAAAAATCGATCACCAACCTCGAACCTTTACTCCAACGGTCTCAAGGGCTTTTTCTGTTTATGACTTCACTTCTCCGCAGGAAAATGACATTTCGTTGGTGTTCACTTATGCAAATGCTACCAGAAATAGTTGGAAAATCAGCTTATTTGATCATAAGGATGTTCCGCTACTGGTTACATCCTCTAGTGATGTCAATATTCCTGCTAATTGTTGTGATCCTCAAGGGAGGAATGGCTCCAAATTTTCTCAAAACTTGGACGAAACAATTCTGCAAGTCTTGATTCTCGGCTTAATTTTGGCAATGAATAGACGACCTTCGTCTATTCATATGTTCACTGATTTGCTTTTTTCTCATGTATTTGCTATATGCTGTCCAAGCATTACAAGGAGGAATGCTTGGAAAACGTTTTGGAAGGATCATCGGATAGATGGAGCTAGCCTTACTTGGAGGACAATTTTCTCAGTTTTCACTACGGATATGTTTCAGTAGTTCTCCTACTTTTGTAATAGGGCTTCAAACACTTATTGTTTTGATAATATCTCTCTTTTATTTTGTAATAGCTATAATGGAGGAACCATTACGCTACCATTATAACATATTTGCTCTATCTATCAAAAAAAATATGGCTCTTTTATTGTTTAAAATTGAAAACACAGTGAACAGCCTAAAAGTCTATATATAATGTAGGTAAAAATGTAATAGTAATTTTTTCTAAAGTTTGAACAAACAAATTCATCAACTATTATAAAACAAATGGAGTACTATATAAGTATAATTTATTTGTTTGGAGTTTCTATTTTTTATTTATATTTTGTAAATTAGCGATGAGGTGGTTTCGAAGCCATGACCTTCTAGTAAATAGCAAGAGCCTTTTTCATTAGACTATTCGATTTACTCGTTTGGAGTTTTTATCGAAGTAGTCTTTTGATGGATGCATGTTTCATAAACTATTTAAAATATTAAAGTTGCCTGGTCCCGATTTGGCCAGTTAAAAAATTACAAAAAATCGATAATATTATTTGGCAATTATTTTTCTCGAAGATCTCTTTAGAGTATAAGGTCCAACGAGAATCATTAATTAACAATTCATAGAAATTGAGAAAGTAAAAATTATATTTACAATTTAACAAAAATTCATATCTATATTTGTTAACTTGTTCGATTTTTCTGTAATTTTTTTGATTACATTCAACGGTTTCGAAGTTGACGTGTTGTGTCTTTTGAAATGTAACATAAAATTTTGAATAGTTTTAGTAGTCATTGCACCGTATTATCTTCAGCTTCATCCTCAACGTTGTTATGAATGATTGTAGTCAAAATTTTCTTTTCCATTTTAATTATGTAAAAAAAATTCAATATAGCCCCCTATACTTTCGAATAGTAGCAGGGGTAACATAGTCATTTCGTCTAATATAATGAAAAAGCACGTCTGAGGGTTGTAGGGGGCACTTAGAAACAATCATAAGTATATGGGTACACTGAAACTAAGATGATAGTATAGGGGCAATATACGAATAGCCTTTATTTTTAGGCTTATTTTCATTTTGCACCCTCAACTATCGGTAAATTTTCAAATTGTACCCTAATACTTTCCTAAGCCTCAAATTGCACCTTAAACTTCATTTTTTTTTCATTTTGCACCTTAAAACGCAATATTAATCCCTCAACTAATACAAAAACAAGGGCAAACTTGGAATATCACATTTATAATTTTTTGGGGCACTTTTTGATATATTAAAATTATTAAATTAAAAATTGACCCCACACTCCTTCTACCTCTTCATCCTAAAACCCTACCCACTCACCACCACCATCACCACTACCACCATGACCCTCCTCTTCCCCGATCTGTTCTGCCCACTACTCCCACACCATTCAAACCCACCCCAACCACCCCTCTTCCCAGATCTGCTTTTTTCACTTCAACACCATTCGAACCCCACCCCACCATCACTCTTTCCCGATCTGCTACCCGCCGCACCTCTCTTCCCGGCCCAATCTGCTACTTTTCCAGTGCACCTGCTTAAGGACACCACTAGCCAACAAGGAGAGCCGCGTGAGGAGCTCAGGCGAAGAGAAGGGGAAGAGGGAGAAGGTGATTTCGTGGTTGAGGATTGAGGGCGATTTTGTGGCTGGTGGTTGAAGGCGGTTTGGGGGCTCTGGGCGGTTTCAGATCTGCGAAGAGGGAGAAGGGGAGCTGGATAATATTTATAGTGTCTCAGTTAAGATAAAGGATTTCACGACATTGTACAGTTGAAATCTATCTTCTGTATCTTCAAAATTAGTTTTGGTTATATCAGTTACGAAGCTCTTATGACTTCTGATAATGCAGGTAATTGGTCTCGATTTTGCTAAAGAACAACTGTTGGTCGCTCAATCACGCCAGCATTTACGATCAAACGAGTGTTACAAGAATATGAAGTGAGCTTTGGTGTTCCTGCTATTAATGGGAGTGGGGGTGGGGTGAGTGAAGAAGACAATGCTGGGGTTACATATTTAGTTAATGTTTTAAAAGTGCCCCAAAAAAATTATAAATGTGATATTCCAAGTTTACCCTTGTTTTCGTATTAGTTGAGGGATTAATATTGCGTTTTAAGGTGCAAAATGAAAAAAATGAAATATAGAATGCAATTTGAGGCTTAGAATAGTATTAGGGTGAACTTTGAAATTTCGCCGATAGTAGAGGGTGCAATATGAAAATTAGCCTTATTTTTACCTTTATATTATATTATCAATATCTATGGAATCACTTGTCAAATTTAAACGAACATAAGCAATCAAGGGCAACTTAAAAAAGATAAAATAATTAGTACATAAGCAAAGAAGAAAGATGATCTTTGATTGATCATCATCTATTCATCTCGAGGTCTTGAATAACTTCACCAAAGGTAGATTCATTTGCATTTTTGCAACATCACTGCTCGAACAAATTTTACATTGTAATTGTTTCAGGAAACCATTATATTCATAACGATATACGTTGAAATAATTGAATGTATTACATTGAATTAAAGTCTTCATGTTGTTAAAAAAAACTCTATAAATTATAAATTATTAATGTATTAATAAATTAATAGCTCAATAAATTAATAAATTCATCAGGGCAAGACCATCTTAATATATGAAGTTCTTATTGTATAATAAAAATTTCTTAGAATTTGGGAGTTCATTCACTCATTTTTAGTTTGACATTTTCGTTTCTATTGTCATGTAACAAGTGAAGACAAAGAGATTGATTGATTGATCAAATATTGATGCTGAATAGTATAAAATAAAATGAATTGGCAGATTAGTAAAACGTTATTTGCCTCTTGCCCCGAAACAACTAAGCTCTTCGTATTATCATTAATGTTATTTTGTTTTCCTTCAAACTATTAATAATTTTTTCAAATATCCCATATCAATATTTTTTGTTAAGTTATGCAATATTTAAGGGGCAGATTAAGAAGAATGTCATAGTTTAGGGAAAAAGATAAAAACGAAGAATTGTTAACTTTAACAATGAAGGTTAGAAAATAATAAGTAATTAATAAAGTACTCGGCAACAGTTTAGGGGTAAAGTAGAAAATAGTGTAACAAGACAAGTTGAAAATATTGTGATGGTTGAGGGGCAAATAGAAAAAGGCTTATTTGCCTTTGGCCTTCAACTATTGTTATCTTTTTAAATAGGCCCTCATACTATTATCTTTTCAAACAACCCTCATGATATCATTGACCAATTTCTAAGGGCCTTTTTCGGTTTCTTCAATCTTATCCTCACCCCACGCATACCTCTAACCCCTACACAGACCCACCCCTTGCCCCCCTACATAGACCCCACCTATACCCGTTAAATAGACCCATCCTTCTCCCTCTTGTACACACCTTACACCCTACCTTCTAAAGACCCCCTTACACATACCCCTTGCTCTGGCGAACTCTTCACAGTCCGCAACCAGGGCTGTAGACGAGCAGAACCTTAATGAATATCGGAAGGTTCGAGTTCGGCTGAGTCATTCTCAAGCCTAAGGTTCGGCTCGTCTCGAAATGGCCGAACCTCAAAACGAGAAGCTCAACTCGAGGTTCGACACTAATACTTTGACTAATATTCGGCTCAGGTCTTGGCTCGTTCAAAGAAAATTTTGGTCCGAAGATGATGAAACAAAAAAAGTTCAACCAAATATGCTAGATCTACCAAAGAAATAAAATTAAAACTAAAGTATAAAGCTTTAGCTTAACCCAACGATAAAGAGGGAGGTGGCTACAACAAGAAAAGGGACGGTTGATCGTTCCATCACCATTTTTTGTTCGAAGGTGTTTCTAATTGCAGAAAAAAGCATAGGGAAGGGAAGAGTGAAGAGCGACACGGGAAGGGAAGGGGAAAGAGGATGAGAGGTGAAGGGATTGGGAAGTGAATGGCTGTGCATAAAGTTTAGGTTAGGTTAGGATTTGTTTTATATGATTTGATAACTGTAATTTTACCCATATTCTTTTATTTATTAATTAATATATCTCATTTCTACTTATCTCAAACCTACCCGCAAAAGATATTCTCATATAAATCTAGTATAAAATATTATTACATAATTTCACATGGTGAGTCGAGCCGAACTTTTCAAACCGTTTGCTTAACCGAGCCGAATATTCATTTTAAATGTTCGGCTCTACATTTGATATCTCAAGCCGAGCCCCGAGCCGAACTTCTTTGAAACGAATACCCCCAACCGGATCGAACTTTCGAGTTCATATACAACCCTATTTGCAGCTCCTCGACCCAACTGCTCTGGCGACACACAAGGACGACCATTCCTCGTCTACAATAACCAAATCTGGTGAGTTCAAACCAAAAGGAACAAATCCTTTAAGCACGTCATCTCTAGTCAGCCATCATCGTCAGTTCGTCACACTCTTTGCAAAACATCGTCACACTCTTTGCAAAACATCGTCTTAATCTTCAAGCTTTAGGTGAGAAAGGGGGAGGTCGTTAGAGCATTCATACTAGATGCCCCAAATACATTCTTATCTCTAAAATAGGGTGAGATTTAATAAAGTGAAGCTTTTTCAGTATCCCTATGCGACATCAGAATTTTCGGGATCTCTATAATAAATCCTACAGATTGGGACTCCCTCCAACTTCCCTATTCTCCTTTATTGCATCAATTTTCGTTCTTTTTATTTCTCATTTTGTAATTTATTTCAAATAAAGTTATATTAATTATTAATTCATTTTATATTGGAGCTATAAATTTATATTGGATCTTAAATTATAAATTTATTTCAAATTTTATTATTTTCATAATCTTTTCCCAAATAAAATATTAATTATTCATTGATTTCGAATTTTATTATTTTCATCCTCGTATTAAAATAACTTGAGTTTGTCTTTAACATTTAAGTATTTGAATTTGCCTACGACTTAGATCTAAAAATATAAAAAGAATTGATTTGAAGAGTATAAATAGAGAATCTGCTTTTGTGTAAATCTGAAAGTAGCTCCTAAATTTGATAAAGTGATATAAGAAGTTGATTTTAGAGAAAAATTATAGGGAATCTAGTGTGAATGCTCTTAGGCAAGTGACTGGGTAGAGGGGTGGTGCATGGGTAGGGGGTGGGTGTAGGATTAAAGATGACAATTTTAGTGTTATATTAAAAAAGAACCCCTTATGAATGACTCAATAATAATACGAGAGGACTATTTGTAAAGATAGTAGTATCAACTATCAAGAATTACTTAAAAAGATACGAATAGTCTGAGGGGTTATTACGAAAAAAGGCAATAATAAAATAAGACATGAATAGTTTAATTACTTACCACATGAATCTGTCTCTATTTCCCCAACGGTCGAATTCTCAAGAAATGCATAAGAAAACCCCCTCATTCATTTCCCCTCCAAACCCAACGGTTATTTCTCTTTAGCTCAATTCTCCAATACCCAAATTAGCTGAAGAAATGGAGGTGGCCATTATCGATTGGAAGAGAATCGACTCGCGTTATGTAAAAGATGAAGCTTTGGAGAGCATCAATGCTCCTCAATGGGTCGATTTCAATGCACCAGATGACGTAGTTGATGATCAAGCTTGGTTTTGCAGACCCGGTACTTCCCTTTTATGATCTGTTTCGATCGAGTTGAATGTAGGTTAAATTTTGAATTCAGGAGTTCGATAATATTCACGTACGAAATTCACTTTACTGTAATGCTTCACCTCGATAAATAAAATAGTATCTAATCAAGATTTTAAAATATTTACTTCGATTCAACTCAACTACCTCTAGGTTCATCCCGATCCAAACGACAATAACTGTGTTATTAATTTTCGTGATCAGGGATTTGATTTAATATCTCTTATCTAGATTACAAATTTTGTTTTGATGAATGGTAGTTTGTGTTTTGGTTTTTGTTTGTTGGATTTGCAGAATGCAATCATCCGAAAACAGTTGACGATTTTAAGGAAAGTTCTCCATCGCCGAAGGTTTGTGTGCTTTCTGCATTTTTTCGCTTCCTCTGTGTACACTTGAGTTTATATTTTATATACAATTTTCGATAAGTTATTGTGGTTTCGTTATGAGTGCTTGTTCTTTTATTATGGTCTTATGAATTTAGAGTTAAAGTTCTTGATTTAGTGGGATCTTTGTTACTTTGCAATTCATTTTGGAGTAAGTAACATGATTAATTGTAATTGTGCTGCAGAGATTGTTTTGTTTATCGGAAATGCATCCATTGGGTGAACCAAGTCTAAGGTAATAATACGTACAGTCGAGTTTATTGTAGACTGAGATTGCTGCTTAACAATGAGCTATGATCTGGGGGTTGAAGATGAGCGATCTGTTCTTTTGTTATTGCAGAGAGGCTAATCTGAAGAAGAGAGGTATAGTCCAACCTTCGGTCTTGAAGAATAAAGGTTCCAGGTGGGATAAGATTGGTGAGGATAGCGAAAATCAGAATCCGAATTTTGCGACTCCTCCCTGTGCCAGCAAAACCAACAAATTCTTGAAGCAGGGAATCAAGTCAAGTGCTGATAAGACAAATGCGGCTGTTGAAATTAACTTGCAGAAGGAGAAGACACCGAGCCTTCGAAGAACAATGTCAGCGAAAAATTTGTTTGGAGGTGGGGAAATAATAACCAAAATATCTGAGTTTTGTAATGAGTTGAAGCGTTTGGCATTAAAGGCAAAAGAAAGAGAGACCGAAGAGGAAAAACATGATGAATTTTCTAATGGGGATAAAGGACGCCTCGATGATGGGATGACTGATGTAGATATCAAGGAGGAGAGGACCCCTTTGCTTGATATGTCAAAAGGGAATAAGGCAACTATGCTGAAGAACAAGCTGCAACAGAAGCAGAGAGGAATTTTGTGAGTTCCAAGACTATTCGGTTATTTTTGCTTTGCATTTGTCTGTTCGCTTCTGTTTATTTTAGAATCAAGCATATGGGGGCTCATCGATAACAATTTCGTGTTTAACTGTTATTATAATGTTAAATGTCTCCTAGGGATCGTGGTAATTGATTTGTAGTAATATTTAGCGTTGCCACAATTGCAGAAGATACGATGATGCAGAAAACTCCCCAATCTCCATCGATGTGAAGAATACCAGGAACAAATATGAGAATTCAATTCGAACTAATCCACCCACTCCTCAATGCTTTTCGTCTGGCCGTGGGCAACCACCCAAGGCTTTCAAGTGCAAACCACCACTGGTAAGTTAATAGTATAATAGTATTGTAGTCTTGAGCTCCCTCTGCCTGGTGACTATGCCTCCCATAGCGATGATCTGCTTGGCATATGATATGAGCCAAATAATTTTATCAATGATTCAAATCTCAGTAAAGAGTAAGGAGGATGACTCTGCTCCTTGGCGTATCATATGGTCCAATTTTTTTATCGAACGATCATTTCTATGCAAAGAGTTAGGATGATTTGCTGCTGCACCGATTGATGAGTTGATAACCTCAATAGTTTATAATGCTCTTTATTCTTTCTTTCCATTATTTTTCCACATTCCGCATTCCAGTCAAGAGTTAGGATAATCTATAATTGTAGAAATTGTTTTCTTAGCGTCATTGTGCTCTGCCTGCACTCTCTGCACTGGTCCGATAAGCTGGACATTTTTCTACCATTGCCTTCACCAGATTTTATTTATAACCACTTTCTGATAGCAGGAACGAGGCGTTCTTGAAGAACTCAGGCTGAGAAACAAAGACGAGGAGCACGAGGGTGCTGATGCAATCAAGAGCAATCATCATCATCATATTAATAAAAAACAAACGTCTATTATCGGTGAAAAAGAGGCCAAGACCTTAGATGTCTTCTGGTTCTTGAAACCTTGCACACTTTCAAGTTGAGTTAGTCAAGACCCCACCATTTTTTCATTTGTTCATTTATTTGTTTCATATTCTTTTAAGCTGTAATTATAAATGTATTGAAGCTTCAGAAACCATCTCAAATATATTCTGAATAAGATAATTCTTTTAATATTTTTATTTGATTTCATCAAATTAACCATAAACTCTAGTTACTTTCCTTTGTCAATATTATAATGTGGTGGCTGAACTTTTTCCCGATAAAAAAGTTGTTGTCATTTGAATTATGATAATAGCCAAATAATTGGATTTCGTTAAAATTGCTACTAATCGGATCAAAGGGAGTAACATTACATTAAGCCTCCTAACACCCCACCAAGCAACCAACTAATGACTCACTTAGACAATAAAACAACTCCTAATTTATTCGATGGGTGAAGAATTGTCACTTAGATACAATCTAAGAGTAATTATTTTTTCCGCACACACAAAGAAACCTAAACCATAACTTAAATAGTAAAAGTGGGTGAGAGTTGGGTTGGACTACTTCTATTATTGGGCCAACAAATATCCAATATCATAACATACATGTGATATGAGATATGCGTTTGGTTTATGAAATACTTTTTTTAATATATTATTGAATGTTGTATGACAGTTCTTATTAGTATCAACTTATTTTATGTATTACTTGAATTGTTTTATTTGAATCTTATTCATATGAATATGGAAATATGTGAAAATGCAAATATCCAATTACAATTTGTGTTTGATATGTAAAACAAGAGAAATAGAGTAACAAAGATGAAGCCAATTACAATAAAATTTTCTGCAAACTACATTCAGCAAAAAAATAAAAAAACAGTTTCACATCAAAAGATTTGAAAACCACGCCATTACTCATAAATCGAAAGATAGAACAATTCGTGCACCCGACAGATGCTTATGTTAGGAATCTTTGCTAGTTGAAGGATTAATTAAAGCATTTCAAAACTAATCTAATAACTAGATCCCGCCCAAGATGACGTTCCACTAATCAAACTATAATAAACAGAAGAAATAACTTGCAGAAACAAGAAGGATTTTATATAGGTTCACCCACAATGTGTAAGGTACGTCATGTTGCTGCTGCAGATTCCACTAATAAACACTGGAAGAATTGTTACAAGAACTCAAGACCCTATTCTTATATCTCTCGATTAAGTGTTCTTCTTATACAATGAAGAACCCTAATAACAAGCCTCACATTACAACAATGAGTATAAAGACCTATTTATAGGCTACAATGAGTACCTAGGTCTAAAGCTAAAAGGAATAGAAGAAACTGGGCTAAACAGCCCAAAAACCGCCAAAAGACCCTTGCCGAAAAAGTCAGGATAGGAACTTGTTCAAATTCTGACCGAAGTTCGTATCCCTCTCTTAGTTGACTTAGGGACTTGGTCAAGTTCCGACCCAAGTTCATATCCCTCTTGTAGCTGACTTAAGAACTTGGCCAAGTTTCGAGCACGTTCCGATCAAGCTCCAATCTTTGTTTTCAGCACTTCAAATTTGGCTTCACATCCAACAATCTCCCACTTTAAGACAAATTTCATCAACCCGTC
The DNA here is from genome assembly GCA_003412495.2 of Echium plantagineum. Lineage (NCBI taxonomy): Eukaryota > Viridiplantae > Streptophyta > Magnoliopsida > Boraginales > Boraginaceae > Echium > Echium plantagineum. The sequence goes on along the minus strand of CM016567.1, from coordinate 16,389,530 downwards.
TTCACCACTAATCTTGAATCTTCATCTGCATCAGCTCCCACCTGAGTTCATCATCCCCGAACTCCCACTAACGCCGAGACCAACTTTAATGTCCCTCTTACCGATCCGAGAACATCCCTGAATGTCACCAACTTGGCTATCAAAGAGACATAGCCAAACCCATTACCCTGTTGGACTTTTCCCACATTCAAATCATCAACACGTTCTTTCTTTACATGCCATACCTTATTCGTCTTCTTCCCAGGCACCTTGAAACGCCTCCAAGCCGGATCAGTCATTGATGAATATCTCTTTTCCCTTTTTCCTTGTTGGCCAACAACTCCCACTTGATCAGATTCATCGACATTCGGTGTTTGATAAGAACGCCTCCCTTCAGTTAGCATAATTTTAAAAGGATCGGAGACCCTTTTATCACGTCTTTTTTTTTCCTTCTTCCGCTAACCCAGATGATACTTGCAACACACCTTTGGTTGCAAGATTATACAGAGTACCTGACTTCTGAGCCCGAGCAACGACCCGTGCTCCTCTTGTCACCTTCCAGGACTCACCACCGAACGCAATTCTATACCTCACAACATCCAATTGACTTACTGAAATAAGATTACCTGTCAGTTTGGCCACATGTCTGACCTTCGCAATCTTCCATACAAAACAGGTTGATAACCTCAAATCCACATCACTCATATCACAAACATCAAGGATCCTTCAATCTGCAAGATGAACCTTCCCGAGATCTCCAGCAACATAATTTCTCATTACGCCACAATCACCAGTGATGATATGACACCCAAGAGTCAATCGAACTCACCTCAGTTCCCAAAAGAGCATCATCCATGTTTACAACATTGATCTCCTTCTCAGTGCAATTCTTCTTAATGTGACCCTTCTTGCCACAATTCCAGCACTTAACTATCCGTTTGAATCTACCTTTACCAGTCTTACCTCCATTGTTTTTCTTTCTACTTCTATCCCCTGCGAACAAAGTAGGATCTGAAATCACCTCACCTGATTCATTCCTCCGAATTTCTTCATCCAAAATTTTACTCAGAACTTCCTTGGAAGTCAGTGGTTCTTTCCATGCGGAATGAGTCACTGAAGCCCTCATGGATTCCCAACTATTTGGCAGAGATGCCAAAATAATAAAGGCCTTCCATTCATCATCAACCACAAACCCAAGCGTTGCTAGTTGATTAATCAAGTTGTTCATACTGTTCAAGTGTGTTCACATAAGTATTCTCCACCATACACATATGAAAAAGATTTTTCATATGAGATATCTTGTTGTGAGTAAAAGGCTTTGTTTTCCACATTATGAGACACGTTTGGTGAAAGCTTCAATCGAATCACCCCAGAACCTTCCTGTTTTTTCCACTTCTCCTCACCCATATTTTGCGGCTTCTCAGATAAAGGCTCAACCATATCATTCGTGTACAAATAATCCTCAATCTGCATCTTCCACAATTGAAAATTGGTCAAATCGACCAACTTCATCCCTTGCAGTATCGAAATACCTTCTTCATCCATATTATCCTGTCTGATTAGTCACCAAACCTCGTTCTAATACCAATTGTTAGGAATCTGTACATGTTGTAGGATTAATTAAAGCGTCCAAAACTAATCTAACAACTAGATCTCGCCCAGGATGACGCCCCACTAATCAGACTATAATAAACTAGAAGAAATAACTTGTGGAAACCAGAAACAACACACGAATTTTATACAGGTTCCCCCACAATGTGTAAGGGACGTCCTATTGTTGCTGTAGATTCCACTAATAAACAGTGGAAGAATTGTTACAAGGACTCCAGACCCTATTCCTATATATCTCGATTATGTGTTCTTCTTATACAATGAATTTCAGAGCGTGAATGACGAAGGCTAAGGCTTCAAAAATATTATACTTGTTCAACAAGAACAATTGATAAATATTTTTGGGAAGAAAGAAAACAATTGTTTTCAAAATTTTATTCAATAATCAACTACCTCAATACATTGACTAGACCACTATTTATAATAGAATTATTAAAAACCCTAATATAAGTGGGCTCTTCAAACAACCCTGGTACGAGTGGACTCGTCTGATATTTATTATCTAATAATTTAAATAGTAATACAAGCCTAACAAATCTCTATAAGACTCTTTGTTTATGATTCTATATTTGAGCACACATTACAACAATGAGTATAAAGACCTATTTATAGGCTACAATGAGTACCTAGGTCTAAACCTTAAAGGAATAGAAGAAACTGGGCTAAACAACAAAACCGTCAAGTTCATATCCCTCTCGTAGCTGCTTTAGGGACTTGGTCAAGTTCCGACCCAAGTTCCTGTCCCTCTCGTTGTTGACTTAGAAACTTGGTCAACTTCCGATCAAGTTCCGATCAAACTCTTATTTTTTTTTTCAGCACTTCAAATTTGGCTTCATATCCAACAGCTTAGAGTACCCGCAAAATGATGAAACAATAACACGATATTGAGTTAACGAATGATTAAGAAGACGAAACAAATTCATATGCAGTGTCACTATACAATACACAAAGCCTCCGGGGCGCAGGTCATGTGGTCAAGAGCTTGGGGTGAGTAACAACACGCCTTACTTCTTCTGCAAAATGAAATACAAAAATTTATACCTTAATAGGTTGTCTAATATATCGTTGTATTAATTTTAAGATTTCAAAATTGAAACCGATGGCTCAATAGCCTGCTCACATCTGACACAGCCTTGCAACTAAGAGGTCTGGTTTCAACTCTTATTATAAACAATTTTGTTTCATATTTACTCTATTTGTCTATTAATTATGAATTTATGTATTTGTTCTTTTTGATACCATCTTGTTATTATTCTCATCCCTAATTTATAAAAAAGTACTTAAAATTGAAAATGGTGAATAGACGATCCAATTACACGCATGTTAATTATTGTGGCCGATTTCCATATTACTTTAACTAGCTTAATATTTTAGTACTTGAACAGTTGCAACTTTCACATGACACTTATTGATTTTGAAAAAGTGAACCACGTATGGTGACAAGCTGACTGTTAAATTGGTTGGGTTAACAGAACAGAATAATAACGAAATAGTAAAGATACCAAAACTGGTAACCCAGTTCAATATCAATGCAACTACATCTGGGGGTTGCCTGCCCAAGGGAATCCACTAACAGAAAAAGATGTTAGAAGGAGGGTCTTACTCGTATGCCCCACATACTTAACGCCATAACCTAGACTCTTCTATAATGTCCATATCTGTATCTCTCGATAGTACAACTGCAACATCATCCCGATGCCTCACTCAATCAAAGTGTTTGTGGATGGCAAAGAATAAACCTTACTGTTGTTATATCAGGTTGATATAACAATTGTACGTTTAGTTAGGAGCAAGACACAAAGCTCCTAACACATTGGACAACCTAGTTTACAAAATACAATTTGTTATATGCTCTCGTGCTCTCAATATTGTTGACTCCCTTCTATATCGATGAGCTCTTCTTTATATAGTTAGATCTTGAGCTTCTTGTGTATATGAAGAATAAGGTAATGTCTTCATATGTTAAATATGCGCACTCTAATTTGTTGGAGTATCCAATTGTGATGACACTTGATGTGTAGTTGGTCTGTTCATATGTTCCTTGTGCCATTCTAGAGGAGCGCATTATAAGCTAATCTTTCTTCATCGTACCTTCTTTTAGATGATAATCGTAGGGGTATGTCACAGCTTAATGTTTGATCCCTTGTTTCATATCTGTAGTCTTCCTAGAGAGTGTATGGGGGGGCAAGACATCGCTGTCTTTCTTAGATATTTGAAACATCATAATACAGTTTCTTGTAGAGTCTATGACAAGACATTCTTCTTTTGTGAATTCCACGTACATTCTAATGTCACACAGTTGACTAATGCTAATTAGATTAGATGTTAGTGTAACGCCCCGCCCCGGAACACTGGATTGGAACGTTATTTGGTTTGATGGACTGGCCTAACAAACCATCACTGGTCTTTCCAGCACAGTTTGTCCTCACTCACGTGCTCACGGGGACACTTCCCAATAGGTCACGCATCCCAGAATTACCCAGGTCAAACACGATTAACTTTGGAATTCTTATGAGTTAGGCTACCGAAAACAATATGCATCGTGATGGTATGAGTAGTACTAATCAAATCATAACAAACATGTCACATCGCCCGCTTTGGACCGGGTATTACAGTTAGCTTCGACTAGAAGTACATCACACAGTTTAGGGAGTCGTGGGATGTTGAGTGTACCACGAGGCACAATGGTTCCTTGTTTTTCATCACTAAATATGACCCTTCTTCTTTCAACACTTCTGAAATTCATTAGATGGTCTTGATTTCTTGTCATGTGCTTAGAACACCCATTGTCAAAGTACCATCGTTCCAATGCTGGAACTTTCTGGGTTGTCACTACCACATGGCTTTCACTTGAGCTTTTGAAACCCAAATATGTTTGGTCACGGCGTGTCGATCTCTTCCTTTTCTATGAGCTTTATAACAGAACGAGCTATATGTCCTCATCTCCACAAGTATAACATCTCCCTATTCTATTCTGATCAACAGGTGTGTATAAAGATCGATGATTCACGTTAGAGTACCTTTAATAATTGTGAAAACCAATTCCAGCGACATCTTTAGGTCTTTTTTCTAGGAGTAGAACCTCATCAAGCATATTGGTGCTAGGATTCATCATTTTTACCCCTTTCAAGTATGCCTTGGTGAGATCATTCCAACTACGAAACAACTTCTCATACTCAACTTCTAGTTCATTATGGGACATTCCACATGTTCATCCGTTAAGATGAGATTGTCATTATTATGTCACTAGAGGTAATGGAGATAAAACACATCATTTTTTTGTGTTAATCCCTACTGGTTGCTCCTTGACATATATCAATGTCGGAATATCTATTGTCTTTATCAATTGACTTACAGAGGGATTTCAAGGATTCTGACCCTCCTCTGTCTTTCTTTGGAGTTGCAAGTTGTGCTTCATAGACTGAGAGATTTTCTATCAACTTCCTATCAACGTTAATACTTCAGTGGTGGATAGTGATTGTATTGTTTGCTAGTGCCTCCTCTTCTACGTACTCACTCCAGCAACCCTTGTTCTTTTCAATTGTTATACCATTTCTTATTATAGTTGGAGGTGTCCATCCGTTTAGACAACCTAGCTTACAAAATACAATTTGTTATATGCTTTCGTGCTCTCAATACTGTCGACTCCCTTCTATATCAATGAGCTCTCCTTTATATAGTCAGGTCTTGAACTTCTTGTGTATATGAAGAATAAGGTAATGTCTTCATACGTTGAATATGCACAATCCGCTTTAGGAAAATATGGATGACCGGCCCAATCTTCTTTATTTCCTTGATCGATTGATTGCTCCTTAAGTAACCTAAGTTACCAAATTCAATTGCTTGCTCTTGAAGACTAACTCTGGTCCATAATCGATTAAATTTTTTTAATCTATTTTAGGTAATAACGTTGCTTGACTTCGAAGTAATGAGTCTTGTGGATTGCAATGGTTGACTGCTTTAATACTTGTGCACATTTACTCAGTGGCTTCCTTTAGCTCGCTGTTATAATCCAGGTGGTATAACAATTGAGAGTTTTTTGCATCAATAGTCCCAGTAAGTGGGAGCCAATTGTAAGTTCGTCCTAGTAATTGAGAGTGTTGCAGTGTTAGTCCTCGAGAGTGTACACCTTGTGCGGATTTAGTCCCTAATTTAACGCCCACGTTAGTTTTGGACGGTTTTGGCGTTTTAGCTCGAATTTTGGGGTCAAAATGAAAACTTGTGAAAAGTTTGGGCCATTTAGAGTTTTTGTTGCGCACTTAGTCCTTATTAATGTGTTTTTGTGCGCATTTAGTCCTTTTTTTCTTTCTTGTTATTATTATCATTATTATTATTATTATAAATAAAATTATTATTACTTTCATTATTATTATCCTTATTATTCTTTTTTTCATTATTATTAAGTTAATTATTATTATATTCATTATAATTATTATTACTCCCTCCATCCCTTTTTGATAGGGCTATTTGCTTTTGCACACACTTTTAGGAAATTTTAAACTTATCTCACAAAACCAAATTTCCCTCCACTTTTTATTACTAAATTTGATCAAAATGGAATCAAAAAAGGGATTTCTATTTTGGGAATATATCCCTATCAATTAGGGATGGAGGGAGTATTATTTTCAATATTATTATTATGATTATCCTCATTATTCTTATTATTATTTTTGTTATAATAATTATTATTCTCATTATTATTTTCATTATTATTATTATCCTCATTATTCTCATTACTATTTTAACAAACCACCCTCCTTCAATGAGTTATGCTATCTATAGGAAACAAGTATAATTAGCTTGAGATGCAACAAGTGAATTCCTATCCTCAACAACACAATCTTTAGTTGTAGATTTCAACAATTTTAACTTCTTCCATGTCGTTTTCCTTGTCCCTTGTCTTCCTTTTAATTATTAACTCGCTTGCAATCAAAATTGATCTAATGAATTCACCAACATAAATAAACAAATTTCTGATTGATTGAAGGTGGGTGGTTTGTTAGGTTGAGTGAGATGAGTAATTTGGAGGCGATGAAGTCAGAAATGGTGCGTGACGATTAACTTACTTTAAACCCCCGTTGACCCTTAAATTAAATGTGTTCATTTTGTTGATTCTTTAAGGAAGGTGGGTGGTTATTGCAGGGGGATGACGATGAGCTTTTCACGAGGAAGGTGAGGGGAGAGAGGTGTGAACGTTATGTACTTATGTTGGAGCGCAATAGTTCAGTGGCGTGAAGAATTTAAGGCTAATAATAATAATGAAAAAAGGTAATAAGAATAATAATAATAATGAAAATATTAATAAAATAATAATGAGAATAATAATAATGAAAATAATAATGCTAATAATAATAATTAACATAATATTAATGAAAGTAATAATAATGATAATAATAACAATTAACATAAATGAAAGTAATAATAATGATAATAATAATAATTAACATAATAATAGTGAAAGTAATAATTAATATAATAATAATGAAAGTAATAATAATGAGAATAATAATATTGAGAAAAATAATAATAATAGTAATAAAATAATGAAAATGAAAATAATAATAATAATAATAATGATAATAATAATTAACATAATAATAATGAAAATAATAATAATGATAATAATAATTAACATAATAATGAAAGTAATAATAACTTTAGTTATAATATTAATGATAATAATAACAAGGAAGAAAAAATGACTAAATGGGCACAAAAACACATTAACAAGGACTAAATGCGCAACAAAAACTCTAAATAGCCCAAACTTTTCGCAAGTTTTCATTTTGACCCCAAAATTCGACCTAAAACGAAAAAACCGTCCAAAATTAACGTGGACGTTAAATTAGGGACTAAATCCGCACAAGGTGTACACTATCGAGGATTAACACTACAACACTTTCAATTACAGGGATGAAAGTGCAATTGACTCCCATTTACTGGGACCATTGGTGCAAAAAACTCTAACAATTGATCTCTTACAAAAATTTAACCAATTTAACTACTCTAACAAATTTTGTAATGAATCATTATGAAAAACTATTGGAGTTTGCGGCTCTTTACATGGACAACCATTTTAAATGAGTTCACAACCATTTTAAAGGGAAGAAGAGAAAAACATATTTTTTGTTCACTTTTATTTGAGTTATTGTTATCTTGTTTTTTGTTTTATCTTTGATTTATGAGGATGGCATACATAAACAAGGATAGTTTATTCGAAAGTCATAAACAACAAATCTAACTAATAAATTTCAATTTCCATATAATAAATTCCAAAATACGTCTCAAGTATTAACGTATATCACAATAAATATCAAACCAAATAATATAACTATAATATCCAAAATACATCAGCTCAAGTAGTAGAAAGATATCCTAGCATACATTGACTCAAAATATAGTTTTTTTAATTTCATAATTAGGGATAAAATGATATTCAAACTCAAAATCTTCTCATCAGTATCAAAAGCCTTTTTCATCAAGGATTCAAGGTATTCAATTAACTAGATTCAAAATATAGTTTTTTTTTTTTTTTTTTGTAAATTAGCGATAGATGTGAGTTTCGAATCCAGGACCATCTAGTCACTAACAAGAGCTTTTTTCCTCTAGGCTATTCGATTAACTCGGAATATAGTTAAACGTACATATCCAAACTTACATCAACCAAAACTTGGATACACAAAACATATCGCGACATACATTAATAATGAAACTCATGCAATGCTCTCGATGCTTATGAGAAAATTGAAAAGAAGAAAATAAGTTATACATGAATATCAATTATATTATAACTATGCTTTTTGAAAGCGTCGTTTAAGTAAGTATTATCTAAGCGTTATTATGTAGTAGTTTAGTTCAATAATGAAAATATGTCTCACACATGACAATGATTTGTTTTGTCCTTTGAAAGTTATTAAATTACTAAATAGTTTATGTTCTAATACTATTGTTGTTTCACATCATCTAATTTTTTTTAATAAAACATGAGAATGGAAATTGTTACAAATTACTCTGAAATTCATATTTTTATGGTATATATGATTGGGCAAGAGATGAACTGTACTACTCCTAGAGGAATAGTTTGATTAAAATTATATTATTGGATGGCCTAGTTAGACCACTCAAACTGGATTGTTGAATATATCAATTTAATTGTTAAAATGAGATGTTGAAATTATATATCATAAATAAAAGAGATGTTGATTATTTTCAACATGTTGAATAAGTCCTCGGTCGACCATTGTGTGATAATATCTAATTAATGAAGAAAAAAATATAAAAAAAATGTGGTCTGATCAAATCAAAGAAGAGAGTTATGTTTAAACAAAATCATTGGACAAGTTACGTGTTGAATTACTACTACAAAAATGGGTTAGATAGCGCTTATTTTTTGCCTTGGATAGCGGTTTTTTAAGCTATCTAAGTTCGCGCTATGGTAGTTAACATAACTGTTGAAGAGAGCATGTAGTTAGATAGCGCTCATACTTATATAACGCTCCAAAAGGGTTATGTTAGTCATGTACTTAGATAACGCCTCATACTTGTATAGCGCTCTAAAAGGGCTATGCTATTCCTGGGTTAAATTTTCATTGGACGTTTAAATAGCTGATAAAGAAGCGCTATGTAAATAATATGATCGATCTTGGATAGCTCCTAAATAAGCGCTATTAGAGTTGTTACGTTAAATTTAGAGAGCTCGTATTTAAGTGCTATCTAAGTCATTAAGCTACTTTTTATTTATAAATTATTATACCAAATTCCTATGCTGAATACAATATTTGACAAAATAATGACGAAGTGAAATTCATAATAAATACAGAACTTGATAAATAACATTTTCTCATTTATTCAACATATAATTTAAGCATTCAATAAAATAATTGTTGATCTGCTATCAAATATATATATTTGTAACACAATACCAAATAATATCTTAAACTACATAAATAATCAAAATGTTTGGTTTCAACTTTCCATTTTGTCCTTAAGAAAGAGGTTGAACAAGTATCCCGACCAGTCGATAACAAAATGGTATTCACATCTTCTTCATTCATGTATTGTAAGAGCAAGAACTGAATCACCACCACGTGCTGTTCACATCTTCTTATTCATTCCATGTCTTATTGCTAGCACTGTCAAGAACAACTTTGGCATCTTTTGATATTGTCACCAATAAAAGAAGATCACTTACTATACATCGCAAAAAATTAGATACTAAAACTGGTAAAAATTGTCAAATAATACCTTATTGAAAGAAGCAAACATATCGAGTTCCAAATCATCAATGATCAATAAAATTATTATGTGAAGGAGAAAAAATTTGATGTGAAGTATTAAAAAATAGAATTAGTTGCTGAAAAGGTTCCAATAAGTGGGGGTCTGGTGTAGTTTAGTCCCCGAAATTGGCACTGTTGTGTAAATGGTCACTGAAAGTGTGTATAATGGTGCATTTTGGTCCCTGATCTGTTAACGTTGATGGTTTTCGGCATGAATAGTAAATTTTTGGGCAAAAATGAAACTTTTGAGAAGTTGGTTACCTTAATGAAACTTGGAAGGGCAAAATGACTAAATTTTTTATTTCGAAATTTTTGGCAAACACTAATTTTTGCTAGAACAACTACCAAAATCGAACATTTTTTTACTAGGAAAAACAATTGAAAGAAGAAAAAAAAAGTGTATCATGGGGTAATTTAGTCATTTTGTCCCCCCAAGTTCATTGAGGTAATCAACTTCTCAAAAGTTTCATTTTTTGCCCCAAATTTACTATTCACCTCGAAAACTGTCAATATTAAAGAATCAGGGACCAAAATACACCATTATACTTTGCAAGGACCATTTCTACAACAGTACCAGTTTCGGGGGAGACCAAACTGCATCATGTCCCCACTTATTGGGATCATTCCAACAATTAACTCTTTGAAAAATATAACAATGAGTGTTGAATTTGTAAAGTATTGTGGATATTGTGTAATAGGTGTTTGAGTACTAATGTAAGTATTGAGAAGTAATAATTATCATAACTCGCTTTCATTATAAAACTCTCATATTTTTTTAGTGATTTATTAACCGACTTTTACCAATTTAGTGATTGTTCACATAAATGACAAGGGATTTAACAACTAATGTAACTCTTAGAAAATTAATGATTTGTACATATTTCTCTAGTAATTTTTCAATTGACTATTAAGGATTTGTAAGAATATATATTTGTTATTAAATATATTACATCATTTGTTAATTTCTATTGTATGTTACCCTTACATGTAGATTATCAATATGAACTAAAGTTCAACTCCATGGCCTGAGTGTTTAAATTTAATACTATAAACATGATATGATGGTTGTAACTATGAAAATTGAATATTTTGTAGTGTTTCATAGACATTATATATGACTTACAGTAATAATTCAATTTTTTTTAATCTTTTTACCAATCAATTGCATTATATTTAATGGAGTTTTAACATTATTATATATGTGAAAGGGGAAAATAGGAATGTGTTAAAGGATTAATGATATAAATAAGAATGTCGACGAAAAGAAAGGAGAAAAATGTAAAATATAACCAAATATATGTTTCTTTTAGAAGGAAAATATGTATTATTACATATATTTTTGTAACATAATTTAACAACTTATCCTTCTTTATAGACCAACATATTCTACTTTTTTCTAACACAAGATCATTTATTATAGTCAAGAAACAACTTTTGTAATCTTTGTTGGAAACACAAACTATTCATTTGCAACCTATATTGTTTCCCCCCTACAAATCTTCACATCTTGAAATTTTTTTCCCCTACAAATCTTCATACTTTGAAATTTGTTTCTTTAATCTTTTGCATCAATGTGGAAACTAAAACAACATTTGTTCAATTCTAAACTCATCTCTATCGTGTAAGACGTACAAACTCAAGCAAAAAATTCCCTCACCTACCCCATTGATAGGGTGGAGGGCAAGAAATCAAACGAACAAGAGGAGAAACAAAAATGGAGGAGTCTCGAAAAAGCGATTATAGGGTTCCTGTGATCTCCATTTTGTTTTTGATATTGTTGATATGTGGTGGAACCTTCCTTATCATATATTGCTTTGTTCCTAGTGTTTCCCAACCTTGGTTCCCGGTAGTTGCATTGATTTTAATTGGATCGCCATGGATGTTTTGGCTTGTGACCTATATTTACACCTTCATAAAAGGTTGTTTACGGGCAAGAAATCAAGATGGTGCTCAAATCGGTCACGTTGCACCATCGAATGCATCAAACCCTCAAATGGAGAGGAATATGTCGATGAGATCTCAAAATCAGGAGAACAATGGTGGAGTTTTGTCTATAGCATCTTCAAGGGAATGTGAGGTGCCTTTAAATGCATCAAAACCTTCATCATAAGACATATCTAATGGAAGAGTTGTGACATTTCTTGAGATGTTGAGAGATTGCATTGAATTCTCATGCTTGCATATCAATTTCGGAAGTTGGGAGTTTTGAACGTTAAAGATTGGTGTTCTTCGCGATGTTGGAATGTATGTCGAACAAAAATCATCAATGAATATGGGGCATTTGTAATTGCATTGAATACGGCTTTCTGCAGAATTCTATGCGCGTCTATGAGATGAATAGAATTCTATCAATGAACACGAAACATTTGTAATTGCTTCCAACTTCAAATTATTTCTCATGCTATAGCTTTATTAGTTTCACACTTCATTATATGATATTTATAAACACATTTTAATGAAAACTTGGATGATACTTCATTATGTTTCTAGATATATATCAATAATGTCGAACCTTTCTCTTTAAGATAACAAGATTGTAAATTCATGGTTGAAAGTGTAAAATCTCCAAGTAGATAAGTTTCCATAATTTAATTAGTTTAACTTATTATTGTGATTGTACGTTCACACTTTTTGAAACTGCAGTTGAAAAAAACTACAAATAACAAATTGATTTTAGAATAATAATCCTTCAAAAGAAAAAGAAAATGGTTTGTTAAATAGAGAGCAAATTGCTAAAATGGTCCCCGATAGTATGACCGAGTTGCACTTTAGTCCCCAATAGTTACACGGTTGCACGTTAGTCCCCGAAAGTGGCCAAAACGTTGCACTTTAGTCCCCACGTCAAGTTTTCCGTTAACATTTCATGTTTGAGCGTTAAAATTTGGGTTAAAATATAATTTTTAAGATTTAAAGTCGATTTTTTGCCCCAATTGGTGCCAAATTGAAACTCCACAACCCCCTCCCGCTAAAACTCCCTTTCTTCCTCACCTCAATTAGGGTTGTGGAGTTTCATTTTAGGGGCAAAAAATCAACTTTAAGTCTTAAAAATTATATTTTTACCCCAATTTTAACGTCTAAACATGAAATGTTAACGGAAAACTTGACGTGGGGACTAAAGTGCAACTTTTTTGTCACTTTCGAGGACTAATGTGCAACCGTGTAACTATTGGGGACCAAAATGCAACTCGGTCATACTATCGGGGACCATTTCAGCAATTTGCTCTTAAATAGAGCCCTAAATAATTGTAGAAAGTTCCGTAGCCGCCCTCACGTTACACGGATCTGTCTGGTGTGGTTTATCTCATTGACGTGGTTTGCTGATTATTAAGTCATCTCAAGAAAAATGAAGTTCCTCACTCGAAGAGTAGCGACTGCGGGTCCTTCCTTACAGAGTTTATATGTCCGCCAAGTTATATGCACCATAAGAGTACGACTTTTTAGCCGTGTGCCCCTATACTATCGTTTAATTTTCTGTGGTCCCTGAATTATCAGTTATTTTCAGTTTGCCTCCTAACCCCGTTTTTTCGACTTTAAAAGACAAAATTACTATTATACCCTAACAATAGTCTAAAGCTTAGGCAGCATATTTCACATAACTAAAATTAAACCCCCTTTCTTCTTCAACACACCCCACCCCTACGACCCTACCCTACTAGTGGTTACACAATCTCATCTGTTAATTGTTTATTACATACATATAATTACTAAATTAGTTACGTTGGCACCCAAGCCCTGCTAAACCTTTCTCAATTGTTCACGTTTCATCTTTTTCCATTTTCCACATATAAACAATTCCACGAATTTCCAACACAATCCAAACAATTGATGATCCAATTAAGGAAGCATAAATGAAGAAGATGGATTATGACTTATGAGTATGTTCTTTTTAATTAGTTTTTATTTTTTGGGGTTCGAAGTTTAGGTGTGGCCCCTAAGATTTCTCATAATCTAGCATAGGTCATGGTCATTCCCAGTAGATTTTGGGCGGTTTGAAGGAATTCAAGGTGGTGGATGTTTGGGTTTTGTAATTACTCATGTTTTTGTTCAATCTTCTCTGCCATTTGTTCAATTTTGTGCTAAACCATGCACGACCTATATATTTTGGTTTGGTTGCATCTTAATCAATATATTGGCTCAATTTGGTGCCATTTTCACACTTGCAATTTGGAGGCACTATGTGAGAGGTAATTGCTGAAAAAGTCCCAGTAAGTGGGTGTCCGTTGCACTTTGGTCCCTGTAAGTGGGACCGATGCGCAAATGGTCCCTGATAGTGCGTAACTGGTGCGGAAATGGTCCTTATTTTAACGGATCCGTTAGTTTTTAACGTTTTGATATTTTTAAGGTCATTCTGGGGTGATTTCATGATTTTGAAGAGTTTTGGGCATCCTGGGTCGTGTTGTAGTTTGAAACTTCAAACGGCTATAACTTTGCGATAGGGTGTCCGATTGGGATGAATTTTATACTGATTTCATGTATTTTATGACCCAGACCACCTTTTCTTATCTGCCATTGGATTCGTCTCGAAAAAATACATGAAATCGATATAAAATTCATCCCAATCGGACACCCGAGCGCAAAGTTATGGCCGTTTAAAGTTTCGAACTACAAGACGACCCAGAATGCCCAAAACTCTTCAAAATTATGAAATCGCCCCAAAAATGAACTAAAAAATATAAAAAACGTCAAAAACTAACGGATCCGTTAAAATGGGGACCATTTTCGCACCCGTGACACACTATCAGGGACCATTTGCGCATCGGTCCCACTTACAGGGACCAAAGTGCAAAGGACACCCACTTACTGGGACCATTTCAGCAATTACCTCCACTATGTGATGATTAATCTCCCTGGGGTGGACTTGGGACCCAAATACCAAGGTAGGGAGGATAAGGGTAGGGGTAAGGGTTGGGTGGGGTGCGTTAAAGAATAAAATTGGTGGGGGTTGAATTTTAATTTTATGAAATATGTTCCCTATATTTTATATTATCATTAGAGTATAATAGTCATTTTGTCTTTCAAAGTTAATAAAAATACAGTTAGGGAACAAGCTAAAAAAAATTGATAGTTTAGGGACCACATAGATAGTGTAGGGGCCCACAGCTAAAAATCCTAAAACTACAAATGAACTACTCCTTCCATCCCATTTTGTTTGTCCTACTTACTTTTGAACAAACTTTTAGAAAATTTTAAATTCATCTCACATTATCAACTTTCCCTCCATAATTTTGAATTAAATAATATTCAATTTTGGGATTTCCCAAAAAGGAAAAGTGGACAAATATTATGGGATGGAGGGAATAGTAATTTACTCTTCATTATTGAGCTCACATGGTCCACCTTGCTATCTTCAACGCAATCGTACCAACCGTATTGTTGAATATATGTACAACAATATTACATCAATATGAAAAACCAGAATTAATTTCTAGAAATAAAAAGCTAGACCCACATGAGTATGCAAGTGAACTGTTATGGGAAGTTGCAAAAATAAGTCAACTGAAGATTGAAGCAATCTCCCAATTATACTTTTGCTACATAAGTATTCAACTCAACATGCTCCAATGCCCTTCAGGAGGTTTCAGCTAAGCGGGGATTGTTAAAATAATGACTTAAAAAGAAAAAATAAAATATATGCTTTTGTATGGCAATTAAAGCTCCCCTTTAATCATCTTTATGATTGCATTACTTAATTGCATCATTGCCATGAAATCTGAGGGATAAATGGGAATAAATGACTTCATATGTTATGCATTTTTTGCTCGCTTTTGTTTCTTTGTTGAGTAGTATCACTACTACAGAAATGCTCTTAAATAGCGTTTGTTTTTTGATTTAGATAGCGTTTTTTTGAGCTATGTAAGCTCCCGCTATGGTACTTAACATAGCTACAGAAAACGCGCTATCTAAGGGTATGTACTAAGATAGCGTTTCATACTTACATAACTCCAAAAGGGGCTATCCTAATCGTGTGCTTAGATAGCGCTTTGTACTTATATAGTGCTCCAAAAAGGGCTATGCTAATCTGTGTCAAATTTCATTAGTCGTTTAAATAGTTGATAAAGAAGCGCTCTCTAAGTAATATGATCGATCTTGGATAGCTCCTAAATAGGCGCTATCAGAGTGGTTATGTTGAGCTTAGATAGCTCGTATTTAAGTGATATGGTCACTTTGGTGGACTAAACTGCAATAGTGCCACTATTGGGGACTAACCTATCATTAAGCTATTTTTTTTATAAATTATTATACCAAATTTCTATGCTAAATACAAGATTTGACAAAATAATGACGAAATTAAACCGATAACAAATATTCAACTTAATAAATAAAATTTTCTCATCCATTCAAATATAATTTAAGCATTCAATAAAATAATTATTGATATGCTATCAAATATATATGTTTGTAACATAATAATATCTCAAACTATATTAAATAATCAAAATGTTTGGCTTCAACTTTTCGTTTTCTCCTTGAGAAATATGTTTGAACAAATATCCTGACCAGTCGTTCACAAAATTCTCTAGTTATGAACAATTTACAAATACAAAGTTACAATATTTATTTAGATCATGTCAATTTTTTCAAAAGTCAACAATATAAATCAATTTAAGTAATTATAAGCAATTTATTACCATATCTTATTGTATAAAATAACTTTTAATATCGTGAAGTATTTACATGTATAATGAGAGCAACATTTATCCTTATACCTGGAAGAATTCCTTGTTCAGCAACTGCCTTACAGGGCATCCGTAATTTATCTTTCTTTCTCAGCAACTTCTAATTCACTAGCTCCTCCAATCTGGAAGAAAGAAAAGTTATTACTCCCTCCGTCTCTAAAAAATTGTCACATTTTGACTTTTGTTAGTCAAATATTACAAAATTTGATCATGAATTCTCATTAAACGATAAGAAATAATATAGTCTTGTGGTACCTTGTTAGATTCGTCTCAATATATATTTTTTGAAATATTAACTTTTTATAATTTTTTCGCATGTAGAATAATAGATATTTATGTTTTAAATCGTGTTTTGTTGACCACCAAAAGTCAAAATGTGACAATCTTTTAGGGACGGAGGGAGTACTACCGAACTAAGATGTACAAGCTATATTGCAAACTTTTAGTACAACTACTCCACCATAAAGTTTGGCTAGCCTCTATTGTAGAATAATTGCAGCAGGTTTAGTTTTATTCTTGACAAAATGAATAGATCCTTAAAACATACATAAACATAAATAGCATGCATTTTAGCTCCAAGTATTATATAGCTCCAAGTATTATATAAGTATGAAGTGTTAGGTGGTACCTTGGACCTGCACTTCTTCATAATGCCAATAAATCATTGTCATAACCAGTGATTCGTAAAGCATCAGCAACACAAAAATTGGGAATACCATCATTATTAGTTTGAACGATAATGAATTTAACAAACTAGCCTTGATTAAAATTGATTATTCGTTAGCGGAAATGGATACTTTGAGATGAACTGGATATTACCCCAATAAGATGGACTTGTTCATCTAGTAATTGTCCAATCTTGTGACTCCATTAACACCAACACAAAAGCGCTATCCAAGAACCCACTTAGATAGCGCTTCTCCTTCTTTTTCATCCTTTATATTTTGTTTTTCGATCCCACATCTTTTGGGTGATCTTTTGCAAGTTCCAAAGCTAGGGGCCCACGAGTGAACGTGTCCGCTAACTGTTTGAGAGCTACCAGCGTATATGATTGTCAGCGAGGTCTTGCTGAAAATAGCTTTCTAGGCAGTGGCTTCCTTACCACAACACAACCTAGATATTATCAATAAGTTTTCCTTTCTTGTTTCTTTTGTCACTGTTATATAAATTATATATCATTTTGTTTTATTAGGATAGGGGACTGTCAGATAGTACATAACATCCTATGCTAGCAAGAAGACTATATCCAGATCGAGCCAAGAGTGAAGTGCAAATACTATCTACTACTTCCAAAGTGTGGATAGTTTAGTGAGCCATTATTTTTATTTGTACAAATATATATACTAAAGACATTTCTTAGTATATATTCCACAACTCAAAATTAATTTATTAGTAACATAGACTAAGGATTTTTCTTAGTATCACAAGAGAGTTAATTGCAGCAATGATCCTAGTAAGTGGAGCCAAATTGTACTTTCTTCCTACTAAGTGGCAGTGTTGCAGAGATGGTCCATCATATAGTGTGTACATGGATTTACATGGATTTAGTCCAAATTAAATATAGATGGATTTGGGGCCAAAATGTAAGTTTTAAGAGTTTTGGAGCAAAAATATAATTTTTAAAATATTGGGGCCAAATTGAATTTTTAAAGTATTTTGGGTCAAACATAAAAATTTTACTATATTTTGGAGAAAAATATAATAGTTAATATTTTTGGGGACAAAATATAATTTTCAAAAGTTTTCATAGATTATATGTCAACATTCCAAAAGTGGAAATGATAATGTACAGTTGGTTCCCATTTGGTCATATGTTACATGTATTTATTCATTAATCGTCGTTACACTTGTTTTTCATTAACTAAAATATAATACATGAGAAATGTGTTAGTATAATAATCTACTATATGAGTAATATAGTAGTTTAGTATTATAATATATTGTATATATATTACTAGTATATTAGACTTTTTTTTTTTTTACTATTACAGTACTAGTAAATTTGATTATTTCTTTAAGCAAATTGATAAGTATGTCTTAAAAACAATATATAACCATAAAAGTATGTTGATATTGAACCACATGAAGAAATTTAAAACAAAATCTTATCCATTCATCACAATATATTTTGTTTCTAGAATTTAGAGTTTGACTTTGACTACTAGAGACTAGAGAGTAATATAATACTTCTGTTATAAAAATATAAATATTGCATCCTCAAATTAACCATCACAAGTACTTTTTAATTAGTTTAATTTGTTTTTTCAAACTAAAACTATTAAAGTCACTAAAAGAAGAATATTTGCTACTACCTTCAATCCGAAAAGATTGTCTTTCTCACATATCGAATCAAATGTTTGACTTCAATTATTCTTTAGTTATTTTTTTTTGTAATTTATAAATTATAATATGGACATACTTGAAAAAATAAATCCAACTATATAAATTATATATTTTTAAGAATAGGTAATAATTAGTAATTGATGGTCAAAGTTCAATTTGAAAAAAGTCAAACGACAATCTTTTTGAATTGAAGGTAGTACTTCGTAAATATTTAAAGAGGTATAATAATTTGTATGTGATAAATGTACAAATTAGTATTGTTCTCATATATTAGATTTTTTTTACTGTTACATTACTTTTTTTTTGTAAATTAGCGATTAGGTGAGTATCGAACCCAATACCTTCTGGTCACTGGCAAAAGCCTTTTCCACTAGACTAATGTACTACTGCACTACACTTATATAGTAGATTATTGAAAATACAGTTACCACTTTTTTCGTATTTTATATTATTGTTAATTGGAAATACGTGAATACATGTAATATAGGACCAAATAGGAATCAAATGTACATTATCAAGGACCATTCCTGCAACGTTGTCATATAATCCATGAAAACTTTTGAAAATTATATTTTGACACCAAAAGTATTAAATATTACATTTTGGCCCTAAAATACAGTAAAAATTATATTTTTGCCCCAACAGACTGTAAATATTCTAGTTTGGCCCACAAAGTTTAAAAAATTATATTTTTGGTGCAAAAGTCTTGAAACTTACATTTTGGCCCCAAATCCGTCTATTTCTAAGGGAACCCTGAAATTTTGGACCAAATGAGAACTATGAACACACTATCAGGGACCATATCTGCAACACTGTCACTTACTGGAACGGAAGTGCAACTTATCCCCACTTAC
Organism: Echium plantagineum; assembly: GCA_003412495.2. Taxonomy (NCBI): domain Eukaryota; kingdom Viridiplantae; phylum Streptophyta; class Magnoliopsida; order Boraginales; family Boraginaceae; genus Echium; species Echium plantagineum. The sequence continues at coordinate 16,369,790 of CM016567.1, read as the reverse complement.
TAGAACCATTTTTGTAATTAACTCTATCACATGGCCTCTAAATTGTAAAATTATAGACAATAGTTATAAAAGGTGAAAATACAATTGAAATGAGTACTATTGTGTCTTTATTTTTGTATATGAACATTTTTAATAGATTGGGTAATTTCCATTATTGGGATATACTCCCTCCGTTTCTTTTTATTTGATTGTTTGGAGCTTTTTTCTTATTTCAAAATATTTGATTGTTTACAATTTCAATGCAAATTTTTACAATTCCAATGCACCTTTTTACAATTCCAATACACGCTTTTACAATTCCAATGCACCTTTTTACGATCCAATGTAATTTTTCAGAATCTATTAATAAAAGTATTTTTTCCCCAAACAATCAAATAAAAAGAAACGGAGGGGGGCCAAATTGAAAAAAAATATTGGTTTAACTAATTAAAAAAAAATACGACCTTAGAATATTGGTTTTAACTAGTTAAAAAAATACGACCTTAAAAAAGATATTGGTTTAACTAATTAAAAAATACGACCTTAAAACATATTGGTTTAACTAGTTCAACAATAAAAATTATAAAAAAAATTATCTTAAAGGTATGTAAGACCTTAACAAGAATATTGATGCAAAATATATTATATCCTCTTTTTATGGAACATTAGTGGGTTAAGCCCGTCGAAAAACGGGCGAAATGACCTAATTTGTTTGTCAAAGCCTTATTGAACTTGTAAATACATATGCCAACTTGATCTACATTTAGTTAATACTCTTTAATGTAACTAATAGTTTTATCAAAATCAAGTTCCACAACTTCAAGATCCATGAGATGGAGACTATGAAATATATATCAATCAAGCCTACAATTTTAATTATGATGAAATTGTCTTTAACTGCTAGTTTCAATGGAACTCTTTATGAGTAGTAACAAAAGATGCACAAAAAATAGATCATAAGCATCGTTGATCCAATTATGTTAAATCAAGATTTTTTTTATAATTATCAACCAAATTCTTAACCATCTTTCGTTTATTCCGCGCTTATGTATGCAAATATTAATACAAAAATATATCAAATGTAGAATAAAGTAGAAAAATCAAGTATGAACTAATGTTATTCGAAGTTAATTAAATAATTATAAAATTAACGAACATTAATACAACAATATAATTCTATGTAAAAGATTCAGAATCTCAATTTTTTAACTCCTATCTCCTTCCGTTTTTGTGCAAGTCAATGCATAGTTTTAAACACTACAAGAGTAGTAGAGCTGTTGGTTTCACCATTAAAAATACCATAGTGGTACACTTTTATGCACACATATTGTACAAACAAATATAATTTTCAATTTTACTTAGACATTTGAAATTGAAAAATAAAAAACTGAAGATGTAGAACTCAACTGAGATAGGGAGAGACAAAAAACAGCAAGCAAAACTATTTGTTTCTTCACTTTCTCAACATTCAACAAGCTCATTGGACACCTAGCAGACTCAGGTGCTAATTTGAGACATCAAATAAATTCAATACAACCTCAAAAATCAAAGTTTACAATAAATTGAGTGAAACTTTAATTCCAATGAGATAGGAGAGGCCAAAAACAACAAGAAACATTCAACAAGCTCCTTGGTCATCATCGCCGCTCGTAGCTCAGGTGCTCGTTTGAGACATATCAATCAAAATTTCGTTTATTCCTCGCTTATGCATCCAACAACTATGGTTAATTTGGTACCGATTACCAAGGAATAGCTGTTGGATGCTCCAAATCCTCACATCTTATGATCCAATGGTCATAAATGAGAAGGGCATTTGTGGCTTAGTTTTTTTTTTTAAATTAATAAATTTAAAGTAAATAAACTATCTAAATATCATAACGTTTATCAATCATCTTCAGTCCCTTCATTTTCGTTGACTTTCCACCTAAATTTCAATCAAATCCCTAAATTTTAGCGTCTTTTATCATCCTGATTCACCAAATTTTAGATATGAATGCTCATATTTGTTGTCATTATATTAAAGTGTAATCACTAATTTAGATTAATCATTCCATGCGATTAATTGACAAAACATGCACATAGATTAGAATGTTCAAAAAATTTTGCCATCATATTAAAGTATAATCGGTAATTTAAATTAACCATTTCATTCAATTAATTGGCAAATAGGAATATATATATATATATATATATATATATGAATGCTCGAAATTTTTTGCCATAATTTCAAAGTGTAATGGCTAATTTAAATTAACAATTTCATAGCACTACATGTTAAAAATTTACATATGATAAAAGTTCAATCTGCAATATGAATTTTAGATATGAATGCTCATATTTTCAGTCATTATATTAAAGTGTAATCACTAATTTAGATTAACCATTGCATGTGATTAATTGGCAAAACATGCACATAGAATAGAATGTTTAGAATTTTTTGCCATCATATTAAAGTATAATCGGTAATTTAAATTAACCATTTCATTCAATTAATTGGCAAATAAGAATGTATATATGAATGCTCGAAATTTTTTGCCATCATTTCAAAGTGTAATGGCTAATTTAAATTAACAATTTCATAGCACTACATGTTAATTGGCAAAACATGCACATAGATTAGAATGTTCGAAATTTTTTGCCATCATATCATAGTATAATCGGTAATTTATATTAACCATTTCATTCAACTAATTGGCAAATAAGAATGTATATATGAATGCTCGAAATTTTTGCCATCATATCAAAATGTAATGACTAATTTAAATTAACAATTCCATTCGATTATATGGCAAATATGCACAGAGGTAAGAATGCACACAATTTTTTGCCATCATATTAAAGTGTTGTCGTTAATTTAAATTAACCATTTCTTTTGATTAATTGACAAATTATTTGTCAATAGGTACAACGAATATATGCATCTCAGAAATAAATTCTTTTATCGAAATGCATTGATATTATAACTAATTAGTTCCGTGTTAAAATGACACCAAAGTGTTAATTATGATGGGCAGGCAAAGTAATTAAGATTACTAAAATTGTAAAATACTTAAAAAGACCAATTAAAACTAGTAGGTTACTGGCAAAGAAAGAGGATTAGTGATGTTTGTCTTGAATGCCGCATTGATCATCACCATCTTTCCACATATGAACCATTGGATGTCAAAGTAATTAATGAGGCGCGGAGCAATATGGAAAGGATTTGGAACCATCTTTCCGTATTTAACGGTGATTGGCTTTGAAAATATGAAAAAAATTTGTTATAATCAATTTAATAATTGTAGACTATAATTAAGTTGTTTTGAGATTAGCAGCAACAGAAAAAATTAAACTTTGAAATTGTAAAATAATATAATTAGTATTTAGTGATGGTAAATTGACTAAAAAGCTATTTGGTATTAGTAGTACCAAAAAAATGTTTGGTACCCTAAGTCACACCCACTGAGATAGGAGAGACAAAAAACAAGCAAAACTATTTGTTTCTTCACTTTCTCAACATTCAACAAGCTCATTGGAAACCTAGCAGCTCAGATGCTAATTTGAGACATCAAATAAATTCAATATAACCTCAAAAATCAAAATTTACAATAAATTGAGTGAAACTTTAATTACAATGAGATATGAGAGGCCAAAAACAACAAGCAACATTCAACAAGCTCCTTGGTCATAATCGCCGCTCGCAGCTCAGGTGCTCGTTTGAGACTTATCAATTCAACAAAACCTCAAAAAATAAAAAACCAGAGTGAAACTTTAATTATAACATTTATTCAATCAATTTGTTGCATCTAAATTCAAACCTCTAATCAATTCCTCAATCAACTTTCTCAAAAAATTGAATACTAAAAAATAAACCATTTGATTCACATAGATATTATGAACAAAAGCAACTTGAACAAACAATAAACCTTACAATCGAAGATCACAATATGAGAATTGAGACTAATAGGGAGTGAAAAGGGCAAGAAAATCCAACAATTGATTTGAAATTCCGCATGATTGTAGGCATGGCTCATAAATACCATAAATGCAATTGAAGTAAAAGTCAACTGGAAGGACAAATGCGAACCCCACAAAATCCCTAATTGAAGCATGACCATACACGTTTGAAAGGAGCTTCAAACAACGAAGGGCTAGGATGATTGCATATAGGAGAAATGGTTGCGGGTTGGCGGAGCCATGCGCACAACGACCCGTATCACTATTCGACCCGGATTATGTACAATCAAATCATGCATAATGTACAAGCTCTTCAAGCACCAAATACCATGACCAAGGCTCACGTTAGCCACATCCTTAACCCCTTTATATAGTGAGTTAATAACAAGAATAGATTGTGGAACTAAAGAAGGGGAAAAAAAGAATAGAGTCTGCAACCCATGCAGACTGTGCAATAACCAGTGAAAAGATTGGGTGCATCAATACTTCCATGCATTAGGTTCATCAAGGGGGTTTGGACATAATATCTTATAAATTAAGGGTCACGATACAATTATTTATATAATTAAGGGTCACGCTATAATTATCTATATATTTGTGGCTCAATTTACAAATCACATATATATTTACTACTTTTATTTTGGATTGATAAATATGTGGTACTGTACCATTGTTATAGTATAATTTGGGTACAAGTTATGTTGATATTGTTTTTTGTACCAATGATGAAGTTTCAAGTGGGTACAGTACCCACGTGAAACCTTTAAATGGGTACCTGATGCACCTGATGCATGAAATTATTGATGCACCGAAACCGGACTCCAATAACCAGGTTTAGGGGGGGCCAACTGGGCAAACAACATATTTGTTCATAAAAAGTTATTCTATATAGACGTTTTTGAAAACCCAGGGTGGGCCATGGCCCCCCACCCCCTCCGGGTCTGCCCCTGCTTTATAGGGGCAAAATGGAGAAAATAAGCTTAAAAGTTCATGGGAAATGTAAACAATCAAACATTTTGAAACATGACAAAATTTATAAACAATCAATTATATTAAAACAGAGGAAATATTTACTAAGATAAAGAAAAAAGTGTTCCAAGTTAATAAAGTGTATGGAATAGTGTAGCCCTAAAAAATTTCTAGGACTATGGGTATAGGTCTCTTCTTTAATTTTCTTCCCTAGCTCACGGAGGAAGATGTTGTAGGACGTAGGAACACCATCTCTTAACTTTTGTATCACATGAGTTATCGCCACCCTAAACAAATTGTAGTATTAAATCAAACGTTAGTAACGTTCGGGGCCTTTTACCTATTATAATAATGAATCGATTAAACGAGTAATTAACTGCTCATCTTCCTAACGGCTCTAGTTAGTCATGCCACCATAAATGGATGACTTAAGCATGCCATGATGACGAACTAAACCATGCATGACTACCTTTACATAAAATATACAAAGTTGTTTAACTATGACAAATTGAAAGAAATGATATTAACCTTTGTTTTCTAAAATAAATCTAGTAATATTCCATTATGTTTGTAGAATAGCGAATAAAATTAAAAGTAGTATTTAGCTTTTGTGAATGATTTGACATGAAATGAATTGTGAATATAAATTAAAATAATTGAAATGATTTATACTTTAGTTTATTAATCCGTGCACTAAGGCATTCCATGTTATGCATGTTCATGAATATTTATTGGAAACTATGAATATAGATTGTAATAATTGAATGAAGGGTTTATCTTTTAGTTTATTAATCCGTGCAATAAAGCATTCCATGTTATGCATGTTCATTAATATTTATTGAAAATTATGAATATAAATTATAATAATTGAATGAAGGGTTTGTAGTTTCAGTTTCATCCGTACAATAAAGCATTTCACGTTATGCATGTTCATCAATATATTTTGATATTTAAACATTATGTCAAAAAGTATAGATGCTATAGTGTGAACAAATCAGAAGGTATGAAATACTACTGCACACAATTCCTCTATTATAATTCCTTAGACCCCATAAAACAATTTCAAAGTCACTCTCAAAGTAATAATATTATTTTGTGTGTCTACTACAATGCTCTAGCCATCTATTTATAATACATAACTGTTAACTAGGTCTAGGTTTACAATAATATACTTGGTGGGCTAAGCCCGATACAATAATAATATAACCTAGTAAGTATAAACTATGTACACTAATACACCCCGCAGTCGCAGCGGGAGAAGGGTGAACGTTGAGACTGTCTCGAAAAGCAGTGAACAAAATCTGAGGAAGTCCTTTGGTGAATATGTCTGCAATCTGGTAGCGAGATGGAACATGTAAGACCTGAACTTGACCAAGAGCAACCTTTTGACGAACAAAATGTATATCAATCTCCACATGTTTTGTTCGCTGATGTTGAACCGGGTTCTCAGATAAGTAAATGGCACTGACGTTGTCACAGTAGACAAGGGTGGCGGACGTTAGTGGATGATGGAGCTCAAGAAGGAGATTGCGGAGCCAACATGCTTCGGAGACAACATTAGCGACACCTCGATATTCAGCTTCAGCGCTGGATCTGGAAATAGTAGCTTGGTGCTTAGAAGACCAACACAATGAGATTATCTCCCAAGAAAACACAGTAGCCAGAGGTGGATCTACGAGTGTCAGGACACCCAGCCCAGTCAGCATCTGTATAAGAAACCAGAGATGTAGTGCAAGATCTGTAGAGGTGGATGCCATAGTCCAGAGTACCCTGAAGATAGCGAAGTACCCGTTTGAGGGCAAGCATGTGATATGTCATAGGAGCATGCATATGAAGACAAATCTGCTGGACTGCATATGAAATATTCAGTCTGGTGAATGTAAGATATTGCAAAGCACCGACTAAGCTCCGAAACAAAGTGGGATCATCACATGGGGTGCCGGAGGTACTGCTGAGTTTGGATTTAGTATCAACATGCGTAGATGTGGCGTTGCAAGATGCCATGCCAGCCTTGCTAATGATGGACTCTGCATACTTCTTCTGTGACAGAAAGAGACCACCTGCATGATGAGTGACGGCAATGCCAAAAAATATCGAAGTGTGCCCAAGTCTATCAAAGCAAATTCAGTGCTGAGAAGGGTGATGAGAGACTTGCGCAGGGACTCAGATGAGGCAGTAAGTATAATATCATCAACATACAATAATAAATAAGCAGTATCAGACCCCCGACAAAAAACAAACAGAGAGTGGTCTGAAGCACTGTGAACAAAGCCAATAGATGAAACAAAGTCAGCAAACTGCTGGTACCAAGCCCGAGGGGCTTGCTTAAGGCCATATAAATATTTGCGTAAGCGACACACATGATCAGGATGCGAAGCATCGCGAAAACCCACTGGCTGGTACATATACACAGTTTCATTAAGCTCACCATGAAGGAATGCATTTTTGACGTCCAATTGATGAATGGACCAAGATTTAGAAAGTGCTAAGGACAATACAGTGCGAATTGTGGCCGGTTTAACCACTGGACTGAAGGTATCGCTGCAATCAATCCCCACCTGTTGCGTCTTGCCATCACCTACAAGACGAGCTTTATAACGCTCAAAAGAACCATCAGACTTAAACTTATGACGAAAAATCCACATGGAACAGATGATGTTAACACCTGAAGGGCGAGGAACTAACTCCCATGTATTATTTTTAATTAAAGCATCAAATTTGTCGTTCATAGCCATTTTCCAGTTAGGGTCATTAAGGGCCACGATAGGTGATTTGGGAATAGGGGATAGGGAGGCAGTGGTGAGCATGTACTTTGGGTTCGGCTTGAAAATCCCGTGAACACTGCGGGTGGTGGGTCGAGTTGATGAGGTGTGGGAAGGATCTGTTTGGGCTAATAGAGGAGGGGGCGGATGGGAACAGGTTTGGGCAGGGGAGTTGGGGCTGCTGGGTTGAGGGTGTGGGCTGATAAGCTGATGGTGCGTGGGCTGTTGGGTGGAGGGTTGGGCGGATGGGCTGGGACGGCTGCAATGGGCTGGAAAGATGGTGAGGGTGGCGCGGTAGTGGTCGGGCTAGCTTGGTGGGTGGGTGGTGTGGTGGCATCGTGAAGGATAGACAGATGGTGCGAAGGTGCAAGGGCGGGGGAAGACGGGGGGGGGGAATAGCAAACGAGAAGGAAGTTTCGTCAAAATGTACATGACAACTAATTATGATTTTACTAGTAGCGGGATTATAACAGAGGTACCCACGATGATTAATGGGATAGCCAAAGAAGACACAGGGAGTGGAACGGGCTTGCAATTTATTTATAGTGGTGGTAGGAAACAGTGGATAACATAAGCATCCAAAAACACGAAGGTGGGTGTAAGTAAGTTGTTTGTGATAGAGATAGTGAGTAGTGGTGAGGTAGTTCAGTGTTTTATGAGGTAAGATATTGAGAAGATGAGTGGCGGTCAGAAGAGCATAAGACCAGTATTTGTGAGGGACGGAAACGTGAGTGAGTATTGTACGAAGAATATTATTTATGTTGCGCAAGGTTCTTTCGGCTTTACCATTCTGGGAGGATGTGTAGGGGCAAGAGAGACGCAAAGTAATGCCATTATTATTGCAAAAAGTAGTGAAAGTAGTATTTGTAAATTCAGTGCCATTATCACATTGAAAACTTTTTATATTCATATTAAATTGAGTTTTAACAAAAGCATGGAACATGATAAAGGTAGGAGAGACTTCAGATTTTTTTGATAAGGGAAAAGTCCATAAAAAATAGTAAAATGATCCAAAAAAATTAAGTAATAACGGTGTACGGAGGTGCTAGAACAGGTGAAGTCCATAAATCGCTATGAATAATTTCAAAAGGCACAGATGTAGAAGATAAAGAAGCAGTAAAAGGCAATTTAATCTGTTTACCAGGAATACATGATTGACAATGTTTAGAAAAACAACCCGTACATTTAATTGAAAAACTACTTTGAAGACTACTAAAAACAGGGGGTCCTGGATGACCAAGACGTTGATGCCAGATAATAGAGGAAGCATTAGAGAGAAAACATGGTGAGGTGGTGGGTGGTGGCGGCTTGACAGCAGAGGAAGTAAACAGGTAGAGGTTACCGGAACGGTTGCACCTTAAGAGTTTAGCACCCGTCCGAATATCCTTCACGGAAAAACCAGAAGGATCAAATTCTATTGAAACATTATTATCTTTTGTGAACTTAAGGATATATACTAAATTTTTAATGATATTTGGTACATGAAGGACATTGTATAAGTGTAGGGAAGGTAGAGGTAGGGTAGGATAGTGTGTCCGTGACCATTAACCGGAATGGAATGACCATTACCAACAACGACTTTATGAGTACTAGAATTAAAATAAGTATGGAGCGTACCTCGGTCCGAAGTCAGGTGAGAAGTCGCACCCGTATCCATGTACCAATTCGCGTCAGGAGTAGTAAGGCCCAATGTGTGCATGGCTTGCTCAATATCAGTAGTAGAGTATGCCTGTGTTGGACTAGAATGAGGCCGATGACCAAGCAAGCCTGCATCAGGATGAGCTGGATTCTGTTGGGCTGGACTAGGCCCTGGACGAGCCCAAGGTGCTGCTGGATAAGGACAGGGGGCATTTGGACCAGGCCAGGGACCAGTAGACCAAGTCCATGTGGCTGCAGGTGGGGCGGACCAGGAGGACTGCGAGCTGGATCATTTGGGACATGGGCTGGACCAGCCTGGTGAGCTGGTCTGGGCTGGGAGCCTCTGGATGCTGGTGGGCGCTGGACCATTCCGTCTGGGCCTGTAAGCCTGCGGACCAGGGAAATAGGAATAGGGCTGCTGAGCAGCCGGTTCAGCAGGGGCAATGAGAGCAGATTGTTGCGTTTTCTTTGGTATCCCGGTTTTTTTCAAAATAATTTGAGATAGAGCTTGATAAAATTCAGGTAAGGGGTTAGATTGACGGATGAGAGTACCAACATTGTTGTAGGCATCCGTGAGTCCCGATACAAGTTGAAGCACCAATCTGTTATTAGAAATCGGGGCACCCACATTGCATAACTGATCCGCTAAATTCTTCAGATGTTGACAGTAGGCAGAAGCAGAAGAAAAATCTGCCATGTTGGTCGTGCAAAATTCTTGTTCCAAAGAGACAGCCCGAGAATGTTTATTATCCTGAAAAATATTACGGAGCCGATTCCATGCACCCTGAGCATCTACACCGGGTTCAATAATAGTATGGAGCAGATCCGGTGAGATGGTGGCATAAATCCATTCGAGGACAATGGTATCAATGGTTTCCCAAGTTGCATCATAATTATCCAACGGATCAACAGGAGAATCCGGCAAGATGTGATGAATTACTTGTGTAGAACGACAATGGATCTGTAAAAGTTCCGACCAAGTAGAGTATAAAACTTTTTCCATGTTAAGAGTGACAGTAATGTGAGATTGAATACTAGAAATAGCCATAGCGGGATGGAGGCGAGGATTCTTTGGTGGAGGAGGGGGAAGGGGGGTCGAACCAGGGAGCATGGTAGATGGAGAATTGTTGGTAGATTGGTCTGCCATGGAGATGTTATGGAGACATAGGTAATTTAGACTAAGAGGGATAGGAGATGGTTGGAGAAAAAAAAATTAGGTAGGAACTTTCAGGCTTTGATTACCATGAAAGTAATAATATTATTTTGTGTGTCTATTACAATGCTAAGCTCTTCACTTACTTGATTGACGGAGTGTCGTCTGTGCTCAACGATGACCATAATTTCTCGTACAATGATAAGGCAACAAACCAACGCATCCCGAGCCGGAGGATCACATCTATCATTCGTCACTGTCAGCACAATCAGATCGTAACTCAGGAGGCGCTTCTAGAAGAAACCGAATTGCGCAATAGTCATATCAGAGAATCAGCTGGGGATCTGATCCGAGATCGAGTTGATCCTCCCCAAAAAGATGCGACTGAATCATTTCCTTTTCTGTTTTTTATTTGGTTGATGACCTTCACAAAAGATTCATAATAAATAATATTTATTTTTAGTTGTTCTTTTAACTATTTACACATATATTAAGAAAAATGAATAACATTCAAAATATATAATGATGATCGATTGAAACTATATAATTGGTTGTTTGATAAATTCATAAGAAAAATTAATCATAAAGTACAATGAAAATGTATAAATTACAATTAGTTATGTTAGAAGCTAATGCCTATTTAGGAAACAAAAAATTAAGACGAACAAGACAACTAAAAAAGAACAAAGGGAGTATTAACATCAATATAAACTTTAATTGGACTAATGATCACAACAGTAGCTTATATATACAACATGTTTCTAATTTATCGCTTGTTTTTCAAAACATCCTCGTTAACCACTTATCTTTCAAAATATTTCAATCTCATCACCTCTTATGTCAATATGTCGTTAAGTAGTATATCAAGACGGTGAAGGACATATGAGTTTTCAATAAAAGTATATCCTCATATCAATAAATATAATTTCAGACAAAAAATTCAAAAAAAAACGAATTTGATATAACTAACACCTAAATTTGAATTCACCTAGTGTTATACTTAACGACATATTGACAGAAGGGATGATTGAATGGAATATCTTGAAAGAGAGGTGATTAACAAAGACATTTTGAAATATAAGTAACGAACTAACATTTTAAAAATATCTTGTAAACATAAAACATTGTTGCCTCCATTAACCGAATTTATTGTTCATTTCAAGATCCTTGATGATTTGTTTGTAGACGATACTCTTTCGTTATTAGTAATGCCTTATTATTGACTTTATATATTTGTTGTGAAATCATACATAAAATTGTAACATCGTGAATGTAGTGATATGTCCTGGGCACATGTTAAGTGTTACAAAGTTTGGGGTAGTAGTATCAAGTCTTCCATGTTTTGTAGGAGAGAGAATTGCTGGAATGGTCCTAGTAAACATGTGCCCGTTGCAGTTTGGTCCCACTTAGTTGTTGGTATGCCGAAATGGTCCCAATAATTGGTACATTTGGTGCACTTTAGTCCCCAACCGTTAAATATAGACGAAAAATTGTAAATTTGGGCCAAAATTGAAGTTTTACCATTAAGTCAAGGTTAAAACGCAAATTTGGATATAAATTAGATTTTTCTTAGTTTTTTTTTAATTTCTTTTTTCGATTTCTTTGTCGATTTTTTTAAAAAAGAATTAGGGTTTTTTTTTCGATTTCTTTTTGAAACATTTTTGCGAAACTACCAAAATCGAAAATGTTCGTCAAAAAAGTTCAAAACCGAACATTTTCTACAAACAACAATCAAAATTGAAAATTTTTGCCAAAAAACTACAGAAACCAAAACTTTTTATCAAACCGAAATTTTAGCGAAAGCTACCAAAGTCGAACCCTTTTTGCTAGGGAAAAAGATCAAAAAACAAAAGAAATCGAAAAAAAATTCAAATATCGAAAAAAAATTGAAAAGACATTGGAAAAAAAAACCGAAAAAAAATTGAAAAGGTATAGAAAAAAATTGAAAAAAAAACATTGACAAACAAATCGAATTTTTTTTTAGAAAAAAAACAAAGAAAATTCCAATTTATACCCAATTTGCGTTTTAACCTTCCCTTAATGCTAAAACTTCAATTTTGGCCCAAAGTTATAATTTTCCGTCTATATTTAACGGTTGGGGACTAAAGTGCACCAAATATACCAATTACTGGGACTATTTCGGCAAACCAAAACTAACTGGGACCAAACTGCAACGGGCACATATTTACTAGGACCATTCCATCAATTTTCTCTTTTGTAGGATGTGAGTTCGATTGTTCGAATTTCCTATGTTGTGGAATTGCTTAACGGACAATCTCATATATCATGACCGTTTGACACGCATATAACAATTTATCTCGTCGCAACTCTTGAGGATAAACGGCGAAGCGGTTCAACCTTTTGTTTTCTGTGCATGCATGTAGATAGTGATATGATTGTGTGCTTTAATGATCTTTTGTAACCGATTTTTTTTGCCTATAACCAAAGGAGGTGGAACGTCTACTCTCATTGAAAATTCACGACGTGTGAATACAAATTCAACAAGACGGTTTATATATAAAAATAAGGGTGGATGAATGATATGTTCGACCATTTTTGTTTTAGTAGAATTTTTATTATTTAATTATACATGTTTTAAAATAATTTTTTTCGATCACATATATTTTAAAATATTTTCAATTAATAAATTCGTTATATTAATTGTTAAATTTGACTTTTCTGAACAAATTTTGGAGGGGTAAATTTGACCAATACCAATTTAATGTAACTTTTTTATTCTTAAAAAGGTAACTACATTTTTTTTTGCTTTTATTAATTGTTGTTTGCAATTTTGTCAATTGTATATTACTTCAAATACGTTCAAACTTAAATATTTATATCAATTTTTTTGTTAAGAACGCAAATTACTAAAAGTGGGTTTCAGAATATTTTATCCAAAAAAAAAAATCAAATATAACCAATATAATTGAGAAACCATTTAAAGATATGTGTCATTTAATAATGAATATTTTGTAACATGTGTAATTGAACTATAATAATATTTATAATGAACTCTTCAATTATATTTGTGGGAGGATATGCATATATATTATATAAGATAATCATGTTACATTGATAAGTCAAAACATACCAGCAAATTGATACAGTTAGGTATGTGATCACCTTACACATGCATCTCATGTTTCATGTTTTAATATATTACTATTACTTTGTCCAGTTACGAAACTAAGAATTTTCTGTGGAGGATAAAGAATTGATATAAGTTATTTTCTTTGTTCGCAAATTTTAATATGTCACACATAGCTTTTTTTTCTTTAGAGAAAATTCATCTATATAGTTCTAACTTCTACGTAAGATTCTTTGGAGAGCAAAAACATCTATCATAAAATTCCATATGCAAATTTAATTTATATAGAAAAAAAATCTAAAGTAATTTTATGTAACTTTTATAGCATTAAATTTGTTGTGTAAAATTTAATATTTTGTTCGAAAGTATTTATGATAGTGTAGAATATTACAATTGTTATGAAGTTACCCTAAAAAAATTATATTATTATTATTATTATTTATTGTTTATATTGTAAAAGAAGCTATAGAAGTATTACCTTACACGACGCTTCGAGTCGCGTTGTCCAAGTACATACTTACACAACCCTCTAACAAGTGTTGTCTAAGTATAAATTTAGACGTCATTCATCAATAAAGCGGGATCAAAGTATTACTTACACGCTTTCTCACGAGACTACCATCTAAGTATTTTTACTTAAACAACACTGCTTATATATTAGACACTTATTTGTACTATTTAAGTTAGTTTTTGAGCGATGTTTAGTTATATTTTTGTAATTTGTAGTGAACGACATAAGGTAGAAACTTTTAGTGAAAACCGTATCTACAATGCTATTCAACTGTTTTTATTGATGATATTGTTGGAAGTAGTGAATGAATGTAAAACTGCGTACCACATAGGAGGACAATTAAGGAGTTAACCACTTTATATAGTAGATTCCTTAAACATTTAGTAATTAATTCTTATACTATGCCTAAGCCTCCGCGGGTGTGTGAGCGGTGCAAGACTATTACAAAACGTCTAACATATAACATTAGATGTGATTAATTGGGCGGTCTTGGTTGAACTCGAAGTTCAACTGTGCACACCGAAAATCTGTAATTCGATTTTGAACCACTTGAATCCGTTGGCTGTTATGCCTAGAGTTAAGATGGCTATGAATAGTGAAGTAAAGGTGTGACCGATCACCACCTTGAACCATCTATATATTGAAACGTCCTCCCACTAAAAATTACACAATTAAAAATCCGAAATACAAAAAAACACCTTTCTTTCTGGTAATAGCTCTTGCTTTGTTCTTCGTTCGCTTACATTGCTTAGAGTGCTTATAATGCAGCTTTGGTACACACCATTGTATCTTGGGAAACGATTGCTTTCATGTACCTTAGAACCATTCAGTAGGGGCAAATTCGTTTTAAGGAAATTGTAATAGAAGCCTTGGTGAATATTTCGATTACTGAATTTCCTCGGTAAAGTTACTCTTTTTTTTCCCTGTTTCATCCTTACACACTGAAGCGAATTAATTAACCAAGATCAATGTTGGTGAACAGATGCGATAAAGGAATTATGTAAACAACTGAAAAAATAAAGCACACTGGATTTAACGTAATATCCCCAACGATGTATTAGGACAAGAGGTTTTCACTATTAAACGGGAATATTACAGATGAGTCAATACTCTCATAATAGTTAGGGTGATATTAAAATATAGGCTTAATATCATCTGGGCACCTGAACTTTCAGAACATTCCCAAATAGGCAACTAGCGACCTTTTTATCCCAAGTAGGCACCTGGACCCAAACATTGGCACCTAAACTTTCGGTTTTTCACATTTTTTTGAATTTCTCAGATTTTTGACATTTAAAAATTGTTAACCAAGGGCAAGTTAGTCATATTAAAAATATAATTTTTTGGAGGCAAAATTTAGAGAAAAGCTCAGGTGCCATTCCAAAAAAAAGTATTTTAGCTCCAAAGTTGAAGTAAAACTTCAGGTTCCAGATGCAAAAACATTAATTTTTATTTATAACTACCATTTTTAGTACACTAACAACATTTTAGACAACATAAAAACTTCATACTTGCAACAAAAGTTAAATCTTTTTGTGCTGAAGTTCAATTTTTTTGGTTTGACATGCGATAAAGATTCAACCTTTTTATGAAATGTGATAATGGGTTGGTGAGATTGTGGCGCTACTGTGTTTACCAAGAAAGAAAAGATCATTTTGGAAATTAAAGAATCAAAAATTTCAATTTGTACGTTGAAGATTCAACTTTATTTGTTGATAAATATTTCCTTTATAAAACAATTAGCTAATAATTGAAACATCAACTAAAACATCAGAATTAGCTAATAAATTTCACAATAAAATCAAAATAAAATATAGATTGAGCTGAAAAACCAATCAAAACCAACCAGAAACACCCCGAAAAAGCTAACAAATTCAACATTTTATGCACCTTTTGAGTGATGGGGTAAGCCCTATTCTTACCATATCTGTTGTGTAAATTGATGCTATGCAAGAACCAATCACTTATCCTTGATTGGTTTTGCAAACAACACCTTAAAGATTGAATATAGTCTCACATTCAATCTTTTTGGTGCAATTGTGATAAAGATTCAATTTTTTTGAGAATGATGGGTTTGTGAGAAACTTGACTTTTCTTGGTTGAAGAATGAAGACGATAATGGAAGTTGAAAAGCGTGGGATGTTTTGTCTTGATTTAGATATTAATGGGGGTGAGGTTAAATGGGGGTTAGGTTGAGATTGAGTTAGATTAATAGTACATAGGTGCCTGTTTGGGAAAGTTCAGTGCCCAGATGAAATTAAGCCTAAAATATAATAAAACCCACAAACTATTAATGTGATGCAAAAAAATCTCTAAGGCTAGGCTTTAATTTATAAGTGCAAAGAATAGAGTAATTCATCCCACAAACGATGTGGGACAAATACAAGTCAATTTCCAACAAATCTCCACATTGACTTGAATTGCCCCATATATCAGAAAATTTGACCATTTTCGAAATAGATCCAGACTGCGCTAGTTGTTCCAGAAATATCATAAGTGCTCAAAATGCACCCTACGTACTTAATGTACGAGATACGCTCAGATAGTGAAATAACTCAACAAGCGTGCCAAAAGTATGTGTCCATACCAGATGCACCACAAAACAAGTGTGTCAGATGTATGCGTCCATACCAGATGCAACACAAATTTCAGACATGAATTTACCTCACATGTTCTAAAATGCACCAAATGAACTAGATGTACCAAATGCGCCAAGTGTACCAGACGTACCAAGTTGTACCAAATGCACCAAATGTAACAAGTGTATCAAATGCACTATATGTACTCGAATGTGACAGATGTGCCGAAAAGACACCCACAAGAGATAACAAATGCCTAGAACCTTCATCTCACATGTTGCCCTGCCACCGGGAAACTCAGAGAAAAAAAACGATTTAGAATTGTTGATCACAATACCAAACGAATAGTAAACAGAGAAACTATTTTACATATTTGTGACAGAAGTGCCCCAAACCGACACTAGAAGAATAGACGATACCATGCATCTCCATCCTATACCACCATGCCACCAGGCTACTCACCAGCTTAGTACAAACCAAATGGTAGATCCAAACGTTGTTGAACCCCACCCCTGCAGAATCCTCTCCAATTCTATTGATGTCTTGAGCTAACAACATCAACACAACATGAAGAACCAGATTGGGAACCAGTGTATACCAAAACATGCCTGATTTCTACCCCACCAGTGTGAACACATAACACTCATTCATCCCCTTCAGACGCTGCACTGCGTAGTCCCTCCAACCTATGATCATCAGACCCTTGAAGTAAGGAACCTTCCTCTCGAATGGCAACTTGCCATTGAATAAACTCAACATCAGCAACAGATGACTCATGAGAATCGACTTCCTTTGCAACGAGGAAAGCAAATGCCAACTCATCCAAATAGTCGTACCTTTCATAAGGTACCCCAGCAGTGACTCTCTCAGGACATTATAGAGCTACCTTGTGGTGTTCCGTTGAAGCCCTTGAAGTAATTCCCTCTGAAAGTGAACGAGAAGTGCCCTCCTCTAACTCACTACTAACTCCAGACTCTCTCAGCTCAAACTGCTTACCAACACCACAACAATTTGACTCAGAATACGTCCTACCCTGTAAAACATACAAGGTTCCACGCATTACACCTCTTATAATCACATTCAAACCCTTGTAGGCAATCAACCCTTCACCTTCTCCTCGAAAACTGATCTTGTTGTTGTCCAGACGACTAAGAGATAACATGTTCTTTGTCAAGTGAGGCACATGTCTAACCTCGAAAACAATCCTGCGTCATAATCCTAACAGAGCCAATCCTAACCGTCTTACACACGGATCCATTGGCCAACAAAACGATGCCACCATCTAACTGCTCATACGTCGAGAAACACTCCCTCCTAGGACATACATGATAAGACGCTCCAGAATCAAGGACCCACACATTGGTGTAAAATGTGTCCCCCACTACAACCAGGGCCAGGTCCTCTTCGTTGGCAACTGCGACAATACAACCCGACACCCCTTTTTGTTGCTCTTGTGTTAACATTGGACAATTAGTTTTCCAATGTCCCTTCTCTTTACAGTAGTTGCAAACATCCATTGGTTTCGGACCACGTTTGATTTGTTTGTTAGGGAAACTCTTCTTCTCCGTCTTAACAAATTCCTGTTTGTTGCTGGTCTCAACTCCCTGTTCTGAAGAGTAGCCCGAACCTCTTCCCGGGATATTGTATCCTTACCATTGTCATATTTTCTCTAAAGTTCTCATACGAGTCGGGTAAAGATACTAAACGAGTTAAGGCGGCCTCCTCATCATCAATAACCACATCAATACCACGCGAATCAAGCAATATTGCGGTAAATCGTTCAATGTGATTATCCAACGATGAACCCTCCTTCATTCGCACGCCAAACAAGTGTTGTTTCAGAAGCAGTTTCTTTGTTAAACTCTTGGTCATGTAGAGTCTTTCGAGTTTTAACCATAACCCAGCTGTTATCTCCTCCTCGGATAGCTCAGTGATAACATGGTCCTCCAATGATAATAACAACATTGAATGCGCAATGTTGCCATGTTGTCCGGTGGAGGCACCGGTGGAGGCACCGGTGGATTGAGAGGGGCCCAGAGTACCTCTCTTTTTAACAAAGCCCTAGCTTTGAGTTGTCAGAGACTAAAATTATTCATCCCGTTAAACTTCTCAATTTTCAAACTATTATCACCCATCGTTGGAAATTAATGCATGAGGGTCGAGAAAAATAACCGACGGCTATGCCTGATCAGAATCACCAACCTTAGCCCTCGATACTGGTTTGCTGTAACGAAAGCAAATTAATTAATCAAGACCAACGTCGGTGAACAGATATGATACATGAATTACGTAAAGTAGTAAAAATAAAGAACACCGGATTTAACGTGGTATCCCTAACGATGTGTTGGGACTAATCCACGGGCAAAGCCACAGTAAAGGTTTTCACTATTAAACGTGAATATTACAGATGACTCAATACTCTTAGAATAGTTAGGGTGATATTAAAATATAACAAAACCCACAAACTATTAATCCGATGCAAATTTTTTTTAAGACTTTGCTTTAATTTATAAGCCCAAAGAATAGAGCAATTCATCCACAAACGATGTGGCACAAATACAAGTCAATTTCCAAAAGATGACATATATAAATCAACTACATTTGTAGTATTTTAAGATTTCCGTTGAAATGCTTTACAGAAAACTCTTGTATCTACAATGTCTCCATCATCGTCATATGTCAGAATATCGAATGATCTTGTGATTAGGAGATCTTCTCTAATAACTTAAAGGTATTAAGTTCGTTTCTCATTGTAAGGGCTAATGGGTGATTTATTTTAAAATTAATAAAAAATAAAACATCGTCATATGCAAAATAAGTATCAAGGCAGCCACCAGGGACAGATTCAAGAACTAATTACATTGTGGGTTAAGTAATATTCCCTCTATTCCAAAATAGTTGACATCCTAGAACTATTTTTTTGTTCCAAAATAGTTGTCGTTTCAACATTGAAAATTGTATTTTTACATTCCCAATGAACTTGTTGACTATGTTTTCTCTTGAAATTAGCAACCAACCAATGATATAGTTCCAAATAATTGTATTTCTACTTTTTCAATATACTTTTTGACAGCTTTTAATTTTTCTTAGTCTAAGTGCAAATAGCTAAAACCTCAACTATTTTCGGAACGGAGAAAGTATAAATAAATTATAATTTTAAGGGAACATATGACATCAATGTTTCATTTTTCTAAAAACTTGGACCTAAAAATCCTCGTGATCTGCAATCCAAAAAATATGCTTTCAGTTTTGGTATTAATGGCAATCAACAACCAGCATTGGCTACGATATATTTTAAACATGTTAGATAATTACATATTTAGTAATTATCAAATCGAAAATGTTATCAAACTAACCCAACATTTTGAGGCACGAATACTAGATGATTTTCTCCTTGTGCTTCAACAAACAATTGGCCAAATGATTGACTGATGTAAATCTATTTATTGTAGAGGAAACATGAGGCGATATATATGAATACTTATCAGTCAAGTCTTTATTTTTTGAAAGATATAAACTTCGCCCAAAATTGATTTGACATCAAACCTTCGAAAGCTATTTTTAGTATATACTCCCTCCGTTCCTAAAAGATTGTCACATTTTGACTTTTGGTGGTCAACAAAATACGATTAAAAACATAAATATCTATTATTCTACATGCGAAAAAATAACAAAAAGTTAATATTTCAAAATATATATTGAGAAGAATATAACAAGGTTCCACAAAACTATATTATTTCTTATTGTTTAATGGGAATTCATGATCAAATTATGTAATGTTTGACTAACAAAAGTCAAAATGTGATAATCTTTTATGGACGAAGGGAG
The DNA here is from genome assembly GCA_003412495.2 of Echium plantagineum. Lineage (NCBI taxonomy): Eukaryota > Viridiplantae > Streptophyta > Magnoliopsida > Boraginales > Boraginaceae > Echium > Echium plantagineum. Next base: position 16,349,347 of record CM016567.1, on the reverse strand, counting down.
TATTTTTTGTCTTTTTAGGATTATGTATCCTATTTATGAGCATATTTCATAAAAAATTTAATGAGATAAAATTACTACATTTATGACTTTTCCATTATGACTACATTATGGGACTTCTGATAATCGCATGCATGACTTTTCCATCCCAAAATACATAGACTTAACTTCTTCGCTTAACTTGCTGCAACTTGAATACGATACTACCACACTTTGATATCCACAAGCAGCATAACAACTCACCAAAATACATAAACGATTACCTGTGGGGACACGCTGAACATCCCCCCTCACCATGATTTATACGTACCAAAATATTCCTTAACAGTGCCCCCTTGGCTTGGAGCGTGAGCTTAACTCACGGCGTAAGACATATGCTTCAAAGTGGTGGTTCGGTATTCCCTTTCTTAGAAACATTCAGTCCGTATATAGTGGCATTCGCCGTTTAATGATTACACACCCTTGGATGATCGAACATACATTCAACATACATAGGCATATACCTTTTAATGGATATACGTCCTTTAACGACTGAACATACGCCGAACATTTATAGGCATACGCCTTTTAACGGACATACGTCCTTCATCATACGTTCAATGTTCATAGGCATACGCTTTTTAACGGATATACGTACTTTAAGGACTGAACCTACGTCAGCATCCCTGGGCATACATGCCCTAGTGGTAATAACTTGCCCCCTTGAGATGTTGAATCCATAATGCCCAAGTGGTTCTTGAGCCCCTAGTGGACATATGTCCTCTTGGCACGGCGTTTGATATATTCACGTTATTCCAATAGGGTATGCTACGTCATAGCGCTCTTCGATTGAGATATGAGTAAATAACGGCCGTCAAACAAAGTATTTGGTCTTAATAGATAACAACTAACCTTGATATACATCAATTCTAGCGAAACTCCATGAGTCTACACTCAAAAATTGAATTTTGGGGTCAAAATGTAATTTCTCGTGAAATTCTACGTGCACAAACCATTTTCATGGGGTCAAAAATATAATTTTGACACTCTTAAGGTCTTGAACGTGTAACACTTTATCCTAAGGGTTTAGAGTGTACAAATTAGGATAGGTTTCCCACTCTAAGTCAGTTTTCCAATTGGAATCCGTATTCTACTCCGTTTCGAACTCTATTTGCTATTTAAACCTCTTTCTTCTTGCCTTCCTCATATATTTCGAAATCTTGAACTCCAAAACATAAAAGGCATAAATTGTCTACAACATATTGATCACCATCTTCTTCCATCAAGTGTTCATCAATACTCCATCCCAAGTACTGAGAAACTGCCGAAAACACCAATAGAGGTGCGTTATTTAATTTCTAGTTTTTCCAGCAGCGTGCCTTTCATAATTTTTTGATGGAAATTATTTTTTTATTTTTATGAAATTTCTCCAATTTTTTCATAATTTTGATAGCATATTTTTCTTTCATATCTGTTTAATAGCCTCTGTTTTCTACCAATTTTTTACGGAAACTGACCTGATTTTTCAGCACTTTTGTGGTAGTTTCAGTGTTGACACTTTATTTTATATTTTTATACGTTTTTTTCATTGTCATCCTGTATATTGACTTCAGGTATGCAAATCAGCGAAAATCCCATTGACCCCGCCACGAATTTTGCCGCCGGGATAACTATTACCGAGGATGTGAAATTGGATAAGGAGACAGGGGGTGGTTCCACTCTTGTGGATGTCCCTCTGAACCTTACTTCCGACCTTCCTTCCTCTGTCGGGTGTCCTGGAGGCATAGTTAGGGGTAGTACCTAATCCGTGGGTGCCCCCTTAGATCATGTCTCTAACTCTACTTTCACCATCGTATATTCTGAAGAGGACGTCGGTGATATTCTGTAGCTCCAAGGGACCAAAGGTAGCAATGGCTCTATGTTAAATGATGGTGAGAGGCCGGAAGGTGTAGCCGGTGACGGGGAGATTCCCCTATGCCCCAGTACTCTCGATCAACGTTACCGCTGGATAGTAAAGTACTGCGGCATAGGGGAATCCCCCGCCACCGGCTACACCGTCCGGCCTCTCACATTCAACATAGGGGCATAACTACCTTTGGTCCCCTGGAGCTGCAGAATACCACCGACGTCCTCTTCAGAATATACGACTGTGAAAGCCGAGTTAGAGACATGATCTAAGGAGGCACCCACTGATGAGGTAATACCCCAACTACGCCTCCAGGACACCCGCTAGAAGAAGGAAGGTCGGAAGAAAGGTTCAGAGGGACATCCACAAGAGTGGCATCACCCCCTGTCTCGTTATCCGATTTCACATCCTCGGTAGTAGTTATCCCGGCGGCAAAACTGGTGGCAGGGTAAATGGGATTTTCGCAGTTGTCCATACCTGAAGTCATTTTACAGGATGACAATGAAAAAAGTGTATAACAATATAAAATGAAGTGTCAACACCGAAAGTAGCACAAAAGTACTGAAAGATCTGGTCAGTTTCTGTACAAAATTGGAAGAAAGCGGACGCTATTACATAGAGCTGACAAGTAAATATGCTCGAAAAATTGTGAAAAAATTGGAGGAACTTCATAAAATCAAAAAAATTATTTCCATAAAAAAGCTTTCAAAAAAGGGCTGTTGGAAAAATTAAAAATTAAATAACGCACCTCTTTTGGTGTTTTCGGCAGTTTCTCAGTACTTCGGATGTACTATTGATGAACGATTGATGGAGGAAGATGATGATTGATGTGTTGCAGAGAATTGATGCCTTTTTTCAAGCTTTGGAGGTGGAAGTTTCGAAATACATGAAGAAGACAAGAAGAAATAGGTTTAAATAGCTAATAGCGTTTGAAACAGGGTAGATTACTGATTCCGGTTGGATAAGTGACTCAGAATGGAACTCCTATTCAAGTTTGGACACTTCTAAACCCTTAGGATCAGGTGTTACACGTTCATAGCCCTAAGAATGTCAAAATTCTATTTTTGACCCCATGAAAATGGTTTCTGCAAGAAAAATTTCACAAAAAAATCAGATTTTGACCCCAAAATTCAATTTTTTGGATGTATGCTCATGGAGTTTGTTCGAACTCATGTATATCGAGGTTAGTGGTTATTTCTTACAACCAAATACTTTACTTGGCGACTGTTAATTATTCAGTCACCATATACCTATCGAAAAGCGTTATGATATAGCATACCCGACTAGGATAAAATGAATATATCAAATATTGTGCCAAGCAAACGTATGTCTGCTAGGCACTTAGGAACCACTTGGGCATCATAGTTTCAACATCCGAAGGGGGCATATGTCTTCTGCCATGCCACAAACAACTTCAAGTAAATTTAAAGGGCGTATGTATGTTCAAGGATGTATGCCTATATATATTGAACGTATGCTCAGTTACTAGAGAGCGTATGCCCGCTCGAAGGCGTATGCATATAAACATTGAACGAATGTTTAGTCACTAGAGGGTGTATGTCTGCTCAAACGCGTATGCCTATAAATATTGAACGTATTTTGCACCCACCGTGGGGCTCGAGTTCAACAGCCATACATCCTAAGCTAACGGGTGTACTAAGTCGGAACATATCCCGAGTACTAAATTCTGGGGTCTATAAATATTGAACATATTTTGATCAAATGGCTAGAATAAAAAGAACTGCAAGAAGATTCGGGACACCTCCACCTATTGTCACTAAGAGACAACCAAGGAAGAAGGTAGTGAAACCAATAGTCCCGACGGAACCGGCTGCAGCTGTGGAGAGACAATTATCCAAATCCGATAACCGACCCCCCCCCCCTGGAACAAGAAGTGAATTCTAAGGAACTTCCCAAAGTCGAGGTGATTCCGACTATGTGAAAGTCCCGTATGCTGATTGAGCGTAGATGAAAGAGACAGTCAATTGGCTAACCCTGGTGGTAGAAGAAAAGAGCTTGCAAGTTTCTGTGGGAACTTTACATCGTAGCAAAACTTAGTTACGGAGATCCTCGGGATCGAGGAATGTGCCCACCGCGGGGAACAAGGATCAACAAGCTCATCCCGACGACGAGAGAGAAGGGGAGTCTCACACCCCTCCACATAGGCAACGGGCTGATGGTAGGAGAGAGTTGTCCCGGGTGGCACCTCCTAGTCGTCGGAAACAATTGGACCATCCATCTTCCAGGGAAGGTAATGAGAATGCCAGTCCTCCCTAAATAAGAAGGTGGGGGGATCCAGTGACCCATTGTTAGAATGTAAGATATTTGGTGAAGTTTGTTTCAAAGCAACATGAAGTATTATGCCAACCCTTCCCGACTACCCTCGAGGGGCGAGGGAGGACTTGGTACAATAGGCTCCTTGTTAGGTCAAACTATAATTTCCAACAGCTGGCTCAATTGTTTATTCAAGCATTCCCACATGAGAGGCAAGCCGACCGCGATTTCCATCATTTGATGAGGATTCATCAAAGGGACAATGAAACTTTAAGGGAGTTTGTCGGAAGGTTCAACTCGGAAAAGACTACAGTCGGATATGTGGAATATCAGGCGTTAGTAACATCATTCGTCGAGGGTCTTGAATGCGTCCTAAGCCGCCGTTAGGCGGAAAACGCACTGTGGCTATCCTAAGACTTGTAACCCGTCATAATCGGTCGTTAGGTGTTGTTTCCTTATACCCTAGTGGCTGTCGTGAGGAGACTATGCGCCCGAAGCTGTCATAAGGTGATATATAATTTATCTTGCATCTTGTTTGCCTTGTCTTCTGTCTTAAGATATATATGTATCTGAGGTTGTGGTGAGGCGACGATGGAGATGTCTTTCATGTTATTATATCTTTTCTAAGCATTTAATAGTTGTATTTAAACAGTCTTGTGCCCAAAGTGAGAAACTCTATTGAAATAAATGCATATTATAGAGCCACGCAGTCTCTAGTCTTGAACGTTGCTTACATTTTATTCGAAGAAAATCACTGAAATCCTAAGGAATGCTGGAAAAGAACTACTCAAATGCAATAGTTGTAGAGGTGAATCATGTTCCAGGTCCTCTATATTGGGGTGCCATCCGGCTTTGAGAGAACATAAGTGTTCGGGCCGTATTTCTCTTTTACAATGTATAAACCTTCGTATGTTTCACTCAATTTGTCTTGCCGTAGTGGTTTCGGTACCTCTGCTCTTCGTATGCCAAGTCCCCCACCTGAAACTCTCTCCCTTTCATCTGTTTGTTACAGTATCGCGAGACAGCCTTCTTATATGTGAGGTTTCGGAAGTACGCATTATCTCTTGCTTCCTCAATAAGATCCAGATTCAATCGTAACCCCTGATCATTGTCTGTAGGGTCGTAAGTTGACATGCGCCAACTTAGGAGCTAGATTTCGACTGCCAACGCGTCTTCTGTACCATAACATAAGCTGAAGGGGGTTTCACCAGTGGCAGAGTGGGGTGTCGTCCGGACTCCCCACAGTATCCCGGGCAGATCCTCGGCCCATTTCCCTTTCGGTCCCTCAAGCTTGGTTCGGATTCTATGAAGGATGGAACGATTCACGTTTTCCACCTGACCATTGGCTTAAGGATAATTTATTGAAGTTGTGTGTTATTGGATCCCCAACATTTCGAAGAACGATGTTATTTGTCGGCCTTAAAATTGATTACCGTAATCAGTCACGATGTGGCGAGGCACTCCAAATCTACAAATTATTTGCTTCCAAATGAAGCTTTCGACATCCGTCTAGTTTGTAGTCGTAAGAGTTTTAGCCTACACCCATTTGGTGAAATAGTCGATGGCAACAATGCATGACTTTTGATTGCCTAGAGCTGTCGGGAATGGCCCAACTAAGTCGATAACCCATTGAGCGAATGGAAGTGGAATCACCAACGGAATGAAATTAGTTGAAGGGGCATTGGTCTTGCTAGCGTATCGCTGGCAACTGTCACAACGACGTACAAACTCAGTGCAATCCTTTCTCATGGAAGGCCAATAGTGTAACGCTCCACCCCGGAACACCGGGTCGGAATGTTATTTGATTTGATGGACTGGTCTCACAAACCATCACGGGTCTTTCAAGCACGTTTTGTCCTCACTCACGTGCTCAACAAGACACTTCCCAGTGGGTCACCCATCCCAGAATTACCCCAAGTCAAGCACGTTTAACTTTAGAGTTCTTATGAGTCGGGCTACCGAAAAGAAGATGCATCTTGATGGTATGAGTAGTACCAATCAAATCATATCAAACATATTACATCACCCACTTTGGGCCGGGTATTACAAATAGTATCCTTGGCTTAGGACTTTTTGCGATAACAGCCTTCCAACCACATGGTTCCCGCAGCAACCAGCATGTACTTCCTTCAAAACATACGTGATCATTGGCTCCGCTATACAACGAGCTAGGGTCTCATAGTAATATGACCGACGAAATAGTTCTCCCGCGATAAGTGCATACGTTACAGCTCTATGTTTGCCCAATAACTGTTGTATACCCGATCCCTATATTTTATCAAGTTCTCTGCCAAGGTAGCAAAATCGTCATTGACTTGATTAACTACTACTTGAGAGTCACTCTGAACCATCACCTTCTTTGTTGCCATTGATGAAATAGGCTCCTTTTCCTCCTTTATTTGATGCTACATCCACTTGGATGGTCCAAGTTTCACCATCCGGTGACTTCTGTCTTTCTATTGTCCTTGGATCTGGCTCCGTGGGGGCGCGTGTGGTGCACTCGAAGACAAAATCTGCTAAGGCCTGGCCTTTTATCGAAGGTCGAGGAACGTACTCAATGTCGTATTTGCCCAACTCTACGGCGCACTTAACCATTCTTCCTGACAGATTAGGCTTACGCAAGATGGTTCTCAACGGTCAATCGATATATATAAAGATCCGGTGTGACTCAGAGTACGGCTTTATCTTCCGAGCAGTTTATGATAACACAAAAGGCAAATTTTTCAATTGTGGGGTACCGCTCCTCAGCCCCTCGCAGCATCAGATTCTCAGAGTATATTGGCTTTTGAACTTGATCTTCTTCTCGGAGTAATACGGAGCTCACGGGATAATCGGATATGGCTATGTACATGATAAGAGGCTCCCCTGGTAGGGGTCTTGACATCAATGGTGGTTTCTCCAAGTAGGACTTCAATTCATCGAAAGCTTTTTGACAATCTTCTGTCCATAAAAAATCTTTCGGGTTCCTTAGCTTTTTGAAAAACGGCAAATTCCTTTCCCCCGACTTCGATATGAACCGAGAGAGGGCGACCAACTTCCCGTTCAAACTTTGCATTTCTTTGATGAATTTTGGAGGCTCATATCCATGATTCCTCAATCTTGGTTGGGTTAATTTCTATCCGTCTTTGGCTTATCATGTAGCCTAAGAATTTTCCCGACATCACTTCGAATGCACACTTATTTGGGTTGATTCTCAGCTTGTATTTTCTCAAGTTCTCGAGTGTCTCTCTCCAGTTTGCTAGGTGCTCAATGTATTTCTTGCTCTTGACAAGCATGTCATTAACATATATCTCCATGTTACGCCCGATTTGGCCCTTGAACAATGTATTAATATGCAAATTCTCAAATTAATGAGTTTGTTATATTAAGTGTCACGATGTAGCAATGAGAAGAATATAAAGTAATGAGTTTAAAATGATCGTTATAAACTAATGAGCTAGCGACAAATTTTTTATATATGTGTTCAGCTTATATTTGTAATAGCTATAGTTTCCACAAGATTAGAAATTGATTTAGTATACCATAAAACAAATAATGCAAATACATCTAGATATATATTAAATGGTTAATGGCGGCAGCAATCACCTACGTTTGCTGAATGTTTCCAGCCAATCACCTGTGTTTTAAAGTGTTCCGTTCCATCACCTATGTTTTAAAAGTTTCCAATCCATCACCCATTCCGTTAACGAACCGTCAAATATGTCATGTGACTTGCATGTGACTTTTTGCAAGGGCATTTTAGTAATTTCACATTCTACTATGTTTGTTATCCATTCCATATCACCTCATCTATGTTTGCTAAATATTTCCAGTCAATCACATGTGTTTTAAAGTGTTCTATTTCAGCACCTATGTTTTAAAATGAATCACACTTGATCACGAGTATATACAATTATATATTAAATACAATTATATATATTAAATTATACATTGAATAATATTAAGTATAATTGTGTTTATATATATTATGTATATTATGTATATAGATATAGTTATATATATTAAATATATTAAATTTGATTAGATATTAAATATATATATTAAATATAATTATATATACTATATACAAATGACAAATATTAAATATATATGACAAATATTAAATATAGATGATATATATTATGTATATAGTAAGTAACTATATCTATATAAATAAAGGAATATAAGTCGGACCAGATATCAACTTAGAAATAAAATAACATAAACACTATGTAGCCTAATGTTTCCCCAAGCGTGAGATCGTATTTAATATATATATATATAGTTATTTTATATAATTATATGTATATATATAATACATATCATATATAGTTATATTTCGTGACTAAGTGAGATTTATATTGAAACATAAGTAATGGAATGGAACACTTTAAAATACAAGTGATTGACTGGAAATATTTAGCAAACATATGTGAGGTGATGGAATAATGGATAGAAAACATAGTAGCGTGTAAAATTACTAAAATGCCCCCGAAAAAAGTCACATGACATGTTTAACGTTTTGTTAAGGGAATGGGTGATGAACCGGAAACTTTTGGAACATCGATGATGGAATGGAACCTTTTAAAACACAGGTGATTGACTGGATATATTTAACAAACATAGATGATTGTTGCTGTCATTAGCCCTATATTAAATGGTAATATCAACTCCCAATATATGGAAATTAATTCCCCTTTTGCATTCAATCCACCATTTGAAAGGTAATATCAACTCGAAGGAAAGCTATTATGAAAAAAACTCTACCCACATACTCAGTTGTACTCAAACGACTAATATTAATTAAATTAAATTGTAGTCCTAGTTGTACGTTGGAGTATTATTATACTCTTATTTAAATCATTATACCAAATGGAAATTAATTCCAAATTGACGTATGAGTGGTATGAGCAACCAAAACAGACTAACCAAACTACAAGATGTATTATATATATAAGTATCGCCCCTTGTTTCCTTTTATACTTACAATATATAGTTAGAACGTCGTACCTATTATTCCAAAATATACCTACATATTATCTATATATTACTCTATAGTTAGCTTACACATTTTAAAAAAAAATGCGTATTATTAAAGAGAAGGGGTCGAAGATGATAATTTTAGTGCCGTATCCAGCACAGGGACATGTAACTCCCATGTTAAAGCTTGGCTCCGTCCTCTCCGACCTAGGCTTCCGTCCTGTTCTGGTGGTGCCCAAGTTCATCCACGCTCGTCTTTCACCACATCATCAAATATCCACGAAAGAAAACAACGACAAAAACGACGTACTATTACTAGATGATGGAAAGGTCTCATGCATATCAATCCCTGATGGTTTGGATGAGGAGAAGCCTCGTGATTTTTTCGCCATTGAGATGGCTATGGAGAAGCACATGCCATTGCATTTAGAAAAATATATTGTTGGTCAACTGTTATTGATCAATAATAATAAAAATAATGTTGTTATGGTGGTTGACCTTCTGGCTTCATATGCAATTGATGTTGGTCAACGATGTGGGGTTGAAGTCGTCGGGTTTTGGCCGGCAATGCTTTCGGTTTATCATTTGATTTCAGCCATCCCTAAGTTGGTCCTCTCCGGCGTCGTTTCTCACGACTCAGGTACCCTCTAAACGCATACACTAATTTAATGAGTTGTTATAAAGACAATTGTCGATTTGAAAAGTGGATGTAGTTGTACTTTGGTTTTAGGTAGTTATAATGTTGAAGATTATATTATTAGTCTTCGAAAGTAGCTCAAGTATTGTGATATAGTTTACAATAGGAACAATATTTGAACATTAATTATTAATGAGAAATTTGGAAGAATGACACATTTGAAGCTATTTTTTTAAAAAAAATTTGGCACCCTTTAACCTTTTTTGCATAATAAATGGCCCTAAGAGGGAAAAATTACTAAATTACCCTCCAATATTTTGATATACTTTCTTAAAGTTTTTTTCTATTTTTCGGTTTTTTTTCAAGTAAGGGAGGTCCGATTCTTTTGTTCAATTTTTTTTTACTTCGATTTGGCTAATTGTTTTAGCTAAAAGTTTCGATTTTTGGTAGTTGTTTGGCAAAACCTGTTCAATTTTTGGTAGTTTTTTGCAAAGAGATTCGATTTTCGTAGTTTTTTCGCAACAAACTGTTCAATTTTGGTATTTGTTTGCCAAAAAGTATTCGATTTTGGTAGTCGTTTGCCAACAAAGTTACCAAAATCGAATTAATTTGCCAAAATTGAAACTTTTAGCTAAAATAAATACGAAAATCGAACCCCTTTTTATTAGAAAAATGAAAAGATTGAAAACAGTGTACCAAAATATAGGGGTAATTTGGTCATTTGTCCCCCTTAATGCCTTTTATTATGAAAAAAAGTCAATGGTGTCAAAAATTTAAAAAAAAAAGCTAAAAAAGGTGACATTCCTCCAAATTTGTTTTAAAAAAGTCAAGGGTGCCATACTATGTATCACACTTCTTTTAAGAAAGTGTAGCTTGGAAGTCCTCAAAGTACAATCATATCCGAACTATTTTTAGTATATTCTCTTATAAATGGCCTTAATTATTTATATACCCTCCGAACATCTAACTATAATACATGTATTATCTATCTATCTATACTATAATGTGGGAAGCCTTTGTTTGGTGAAGCTTAGAAGATCATCTAAGCTATCCATGTGGCATCATATATGTTTGACACCTATCTAAGTCAAACATTTAAAAAATAACTACCTTTAATGTTCATATATTTTAATGACAAATAGTTAATAGTGAAGAGTATTTTTTCTAATTAATATGCTTAGATATATAATTTAATTTTTATTATTTTATGATGTCATATTTAGGTTAATATAGTAATAAAAATTTATGAAATACTATTTGAACGAAATTTGCACAGGTTGAACTGTGCAGAGATTACTAGTAAATTATAATATGTACTACACACATCTTCCCAAGATATGTATATAGTCATATATCCAAAATTACATTTGTTCATATATTGTGCTTAGGAAAGGTATCAAGCATACATTTAGTTTACATTTTGAATGTGTATTTTATGTGTTCTATAATATATTAAAAGATATAATATAATTAACGCAACGACGATAATATTTTAACGAAGACGTGCATCAAACACATGTTGGGATATTGCCGACTAGTAGAGTAGGCGCCGTGTTCCAAATAAAAGACAACTTAATCGAGTTTAGAAAAGAAAAAGAATAATACTCCCTCCGTCCCTAAAAGATTGTCACATTTTGACTTTTTTGGTCAATTACAATAAAATTTGATCACGAATTCTCACTAAACGAAAAGAAATAATATAGTCTTCTGGGACCTCGTTAGATTCGTCTCAATATATATTTTTGAAATATCAACTTATTATAATTTTTTTGCATTTAGAATAAGAGATATTTGTATTTTAAATCGTGTTTTATTGACCACCAAAAGTCAAATGTGACAATCATTTAGGGACGGAGGGAGTATAAAACTTTATCCGAAACTCATGATTTGTGTGGCATGCAGGGTCCGTCATGGGATGTGGTTTTGAAATAGACTAGGATCAATGTCTTGGATGTTGTGTGTTCTTTTTTGGCATGCTACACTATTTAGTACGACAAATAATAATGGCAGAATGATTTTTATATTATCATAATAAAAATTATGTTTAGTTTTTTATGTGTTTTGATTTTGTGACTTATAATTATAATATTGATTATTAATGATAAAATATTTTTATTTCAATTTGAATAATGAAAAGAAAATATAAATAAATTTTAACTAACAATTGAAATTACAATGAAAATATAATTTAATTAAAAGGATATAGAAGAAATTAAGCATGATTTTATTCTTACGATATGAAAATTGCGCTTGCACTATCACTAGCTATTTAATAAAAACAATTCATTGATAAACCAAAATCTCTTTGTACCGAGAAAATTCTTATACTTTTATACCCTTTTTATCAAATTAAAATTTGGTCTCATTCTCAAATGGTAATTTTTCAATTTGTTTATGTTTTAGCTATTCAAATTAAAATAATATATTTTATTATTAACAATCAATATTATAATTTGAAGTTATGAATTTATAGGCATAGGATATAAAAAACAAATTAAACATAATTTTTTTTCCGATAATATACAAATCACTCTCGTATTATCGATTTTATGAATCCATCTATATTGAATACATCTTTATTATTAGTTGATGACACTTTTGACAATATTGATGTTTTAGAAAAGTTACAATACTATTTCTAGAATAGTACATTTTAGTTAATTTATAGCATTTTGTATTCAAGTTGAGTATACATATAGACTAAACTACAGGTGCACACTCAATGCTTGTGCACTTTAATATTTTATTTAATTAATATTTATTTATTTAAAAAATAATAAATATATGTTAATTATTGACATTAAACTAACAATAAAATAAAAATAATAAATAAAAAGAATTCGCATAAGCTAGATTATCCACAAACAACTATTATAGTAACACATATTCTAGGACTATCTAAAAATAAGTGTTTATCACAAAAATATTTAAAAATAATTCAAAAGTAAGTTATAATTGTTAACATTGGTGATAGTATTAAAAGGGACCATTAACACATAATATAAACTATGAGAACCATTGTGCACATGAATCATTTTCTATAAATTAACATGTTAGGCCCCTACACTTTTAAATATATACTTTATGCTTCACCTTAATATCTTTCAAGATTGCACCTAACATTCCTAATTCCCGCATCTTTGACTGATTGATTTTTTTATGAAGAAGAATGAATAATCCACCTCATTCGTTATGACTTACTAGCTATCGAGGTACAGTCAATATCTATACAATTTAATATTTTGTTTAGTCAATATTATTTTTAGTATTTCATAATGTATACAAAATAATATAACTACAACCAAATCTTGAAAAGCCCAAAGTCAGTTATTTTAAAATGAAGGATTAATAATTATTACTATTAAGAATTCTTTGTTTACCTTATTCAATCCAATGTTCTAAACTTTTTTTAGTTTAGTAAGTCAATCTCTTCATTTAATTGAAGAGCCCAATTTGAACAACATTTACATGGGTATGTCTTGTATAACTTATGCTAAAACTACACTTGCACAATTTATTTAGAAAATAAATAATTGAGATAGGTGTTGTTTCCTGTATTAAATTTTTATGGTTTTATATTTTGATTTAATACTATCTAATATGATGAAATCGTTTCTTCAAAAATGTCACATGCTTCTCCGATATGTGTTTAATAATTATTGACCAAATTAAATAGTAGATTTAAAAAATTAATTAGATAACATTTTTAAACATAAGTAATCAACTGAGGCATTCATAACATAAGTGATCGATCGGACATAGCCAAATATAGGTGATGTCCATCCCATTAGCCATACGAAGAAATAAAACAGTTGTACAATTAATTAATGTTATGGTATTGCTTGATATGTCGATGTGATTTATACTTTATTTTTGAAACAATACTCCCTTCCACCTTTTTTAGTCGTCGCTTTAGCTTCAATTTTCTATTTGGAAATAGCTGTCGTTATTCTAGCATAATAAATTGTAGGTTTATATTTTCAATATACTTTTTTGCGTGCATTTTCTACCCTAATGATCAACTATCGAATGATAAAGTGACAATCAATTGTAATTTTATATTTTCATTGAACCTTTTGACCATTTTTTTAATATATATAAACATGACTAAAACGACAACTAAAAAAACAGAGTGAATAATGCAGGTCTACCACTCCAAGAAGGTCCTATACATAGTCTGTCACACGCGGCTGGCCAACCTACAATCAATACAGAACATCTTCCATGGTTAATTGGATCGCCATCAACGAGAACTGCACGATTCAAGTTTTGGATCAATACCCTTAATCGATCTCGAAAACTCGATTATTTGATCGCCAACACATTTCCAGACATCGACGAAACAAATAATGATGTTCCCAGGATTTTACCAATTGGACATCTGATAAACTCTCATGTTACTAGCCCAAAGCTGAACTTCTTTGAGGAAGATTCAAGCTGTGTAAAATGGCTAGACAATCAACCGAAAGGGTCGGTTCTTTACGTCTCGTTTGGAAGTTGGGTGAGTCCCATTGGAGAAGCCAAGGTTAGAAGTCTAGCAATGGCTTTAAAAGCTTCAAGAAGACCATTCATTTGGGTGCTCGGGCAATCATGGCGCGAGGGTTTGCCACGAATGTATTTAGATGAGATTAAGGAACGAGGGAAGATCGTTTCCTGGGCACCGCAATTGGAAATTCTTCGACATGATGCGGTTGGATTTTATCTCACACATTGTGGTTGGAATTCTACTGTGGAAGCTATACAATGTAGGAAGTGTATGTTGTGTTTTCCTGTTGCTGGTGATCAGTTTCTCAATTGTGCTTACATTGTTAAAACTTGGAGAATTGGTGTTAGGCTCAAAGGGCTTGAGGAACATGATGTTGTTGAGGGCTTTGCAAGGTTGACTCAAGATCTTGAAGGCTTGAATCAAAGAATTATTGCATTGAATGATAAGTTCATGGGATTTGATACTAATTATTGTAGTGCAATGAACACTTTGAGGGAGTTAATCGAATAGCTTCGTTGAAAAGGCTCTTCCTAGTGACATGAAGGTCTTAGGTTCGATACTCATGTAATTGCTAATTTTCAAAAAGAAAAATAAAATTGAGGGAGTTTGTTCTTAATGTTGAAAATTCATAATGAAACGATTTTATACCGCTTAATGGAGCAAATTGCTGAAATGGTCCCCGATAGTATGACCGAGTTGCACTTTGGTCCCCAATAGTTACACGGTTGCACGTTAGTCCCCGAAAGTGGCAAAAAAGTTGCACTTTAGTCCCCACGTCAAATTGCTGAAATGTTAGCGGAAAAGTTGACGTAGGGACTAAAGTGCAACTTGGCCACTTTCGGGAACTAACGTGCAACCTTGTAACTATTGGTCGGGGACCAAAGTGCAATTCGGTCATACTATCGAGGACCATTTCAACAATTTGCTCGGCTCCCACTTAATGATCCGATATGCCTTTAGCCCTATAATTAAGTTTATCTTCTTGTTTAGATAATGTTTAATGATCGAATATGTCTTTAATCCTATAGTTAATTCTATCTTCTTGTTTATATAATGTTGTAAAATTGTTCATTCTCATTAGATCTTGAATGCTTTGTTTGTTTTAAATTAATATTCAAGTAAAATATTATATTAAATAAATCAATACATGGTCTCTTCTTGATATATTTGACATACTCAATCATTTTGAACAAATAATAGGAATTAATCTTTATTTAGTCTAATGATACCGTATCCGAAATTATACTAGGATGTCTCCGGTGAAATTACATCTATCAAATTACATATATAGAACACGAAGTTCACTATTGTGGACTCAACCTCCAACAAACTATTAGATTAAAAATTTCTATTATTATAATTTGTAATTCCTCTTGGTGAACAAAATACATTTTGACTTTTATAGTCAACGAAATGCGATTTAAAATGTAAATATCTTTTATTCTAAATACTATTTTAAAAATATATTTTGAGACGAATCTAACAAGATCCCACATGACGATAGTATTTCTTATTGTTTAATGAGAATTCTTTATCAAATTTTTTTAAATTTGACCACAAAAGTTCGCGCTCAATATGAGTGACTACGTCCTGTTGCTGCTGCATATTCCACTATAAATGAATATACATTGTTACAAAAGCCCTATCACTAACTAGTCTAACCGTTGAGTACTTTCTTATACACCGAAAGTCTCAACAACAAAGCCTAACCAAGAACAAAGATAAATTCTCTAAGTTCTTCAAAAATATTAGAGCCATAATATTCTTCTTAGGACGATTCTCTAACCCTATGTGTCTACATTGTGTTTCAGACTTATTAGACTCATAGTAGTAGCCCTCTATTTATAGGCAAAAGACAAAACCTAGCTAGCATAAGAAACCGGGCTAAAAGCCCATTAGAATTTGCCAAAATCCTCGCAAAATCTGTCTAGATCCGATCAAGTTCCCACCCAAGTGTTGATCCCCTCGTAATAGATTTCGGAACTTGCCAAGTTCCGACCAAGTTCCGATACAGGTGCTGATCAGCTTGTACTTGATTTCGGATGATTGTCGGGACTTCCATCCACCGATCCATCCACCGATCTCTTGCGAAATTGGCTTCACAACTCAACAAGTAATGTATGGGTGCTATAAATAAAACTATTTTCTTATCAGATATGACTCACATATTTGGCTATTAAGCCTAGCTTGGATTCAATTCGACTCTTTATAGAGATTAGCCAGTCAGTGGTCTGAAAGTCCGGATACATTTGTAACTTCCTCCTTATTGACTTGGACTTGATTTGATTTGTTGCAATATATTTGTAATTATGTAGCTTGATATTGAATGCATTACTAGTTCGAGAGCCTTTGCAGCTGATTCCCAAACATGACTATAGTAACACCAAATGACAGCATGTCTCAATCTCATAGATAGTAACGCGAGTTAACTATGATAATGATTCTATTAAGTGGGTCAAGTTGTACTTTCGTCCCAGTAAGTGACAGTGTTGCAGTAATGGGTGTTCACGGTTCGGTTCGGTTCGGTTTGTGAAAAAAAAAAAAAAAGAACCGAACCGACATCATCGGTTCTACGGCAAACAACCGCAATTGGTTCGGTTCTAAACGGTTTGGTTCATATCGGTTCCAGGTCGGTTCCGGTTCCGTTCCGATTCTGGGCCTCGTGTTTTGGACCTAAATTTGAACCTACTTTCGGCTTTCAAATTTTAGGTATGTTTGTTCATAGCTTATATTGTTATTCATTTTGGACTAAAATCTAAATGTGATTAGTATTACTTTATATTATATGTAACTCATAATTAAGTCCCAAAGATATATCTACTCTATATAAGTTTAACGAGTTCCTTTTAAAACTAATGCCGAAATTTGTATACACATTCGTCACACGTTACCACTTTTTAAATATATATGTATGCTGTATCCATATATTATTAGCTTAAAACATATTCACTTATCTATTATTATATCATACTAACAATAAACAATGTTGAATCCTCTCGCCAATTATCCTGTACTAAGCTTAATTTTATCTACATAAAATTAGATCGGTCCGGTTCGGTTTTATCGGTTCTCCCATAAGCCGAACCGCATCGGTTCGGTTCCCTCAAAGGCGGACCGAAATTGGTTCGGTTTCGATCTGTTCCAATAAAATCGGTTCTTTTCGGTTCGGCTCGGTTTTGGTTTACCTCCACACCCCTAGTGCAGTAACAGTCCAGATAGTTTGCATGTGATTCGCAAATTGTACCAAAATTAACCATGTCGTCATTAATTGATGGATTTTAGCATTTTTTTTTTGGTGAAAATATAATTTTTGATATTCTTGGGTCATATTTTGTATCATCAAAAATTATATTTTTGTACCAAAAACCTAAAATTCGTCAATTATCAACAAAAAAATTAATTTAAGGACTATTTGTGGACAACATGTACACTACCTGAGACTGTTATTGTAATACTATTCTTTACTAGGATAAAAGTGCAATTTAACCTCATTTACTAGAACTATTGTTGCAATGATCTCGATAGATGGCATTCGTAACTTAATGCTATATTAAGTCAAGAGTCTGCACAGAGTAGTCTAGTGTTAGTAAAGACTATATTGATTTGAACTTTGGTTAACAAGGTGAATGTGTACTAACCATTATATCAATTTTATTACTTGTTATATTTTATGTTATAATTAATAATAGGACTAAAGACAAGTTTGATCATACATGTTTGGTGCCGTGTCACATTTTGATCACTCATATTTTTTTGTCTCATTTGATCACTCTTCTTATTCAAAGTGTCCTAGTCACTACTAATGTAAAGTCTTCTGTTTAATGGCCGGTGAGTGCACGTGGGTAATTAAAGGGGGTAAGTTAATCATTTAATAATTAAAAACACACATAATAAATCTTGAACACTAAGAAAAATGCCGAAATCAATTTCATCCAATTGTTGCCCCAAAATAAAGGACCATGACTTCATTCTTTTCGATTTATCATCTTTGTCCGACAGAAGGCCAAATTTTGGGATCTAGGATGACTTCTTGACCATCCAATAAAGATGGTGAATTGAAAATAATGAAGTTAGGGTTCTTTATTGTGGGGCAATAATTGGGGGTAAAATTGACTTGGATATTTTTCTTAGGGTTCAAGATTTATTATTTGTGTTTTTCATTGTTAACAAACTAATTTACCCCTTTAATCACCACATGCAGCTCACATGCACTCATTGATTGGCCATTTGACGGCTGACTTGATGATAGTAGTGACTATGACACATTTTAATAAGACAAGTGATATATGAGACAAAACCAAACCATGATTATTACTTTCATTCCATTTTTAACTTCTATTGAATCAAGAAAAAGGCATTCTTCGGATGATTCAAATATAAGCAATTGGATGTCCAACTCGGGCATCTATGTCATAACCGATAGAAATACTCCACCACACTATCTAAATAAAATCATAATATGCATCAATATATTATTCTTTAAATAACAAAATGTAGTTTATATTGTTACATTACATATTATTTAATTTTATGACAAATAATTTTTAATATTCTTATAAAAATTGTTTAATGTTAGTTATTATAAAAAATACAAAGATGGATTAATATATGAATCTTTAAATAGTAAAAGTATATTTGTCATCATAAACAATTTCATGAAATGATTGATATGGTTCAATCCAATAAATTACTATAAGAGAAATGATTTTATTTACTACAAAATTAAAATACTATCTCTTATTTAAGGATAAGAACATGAGATGCAATTATATATTGTTCTTTAAACAATGTAAGTTATTTATTGTTGAATAACATACTATTATTATATTTGAAGTAATAAGATTGTATGTAAATTCTTTGATTGTATTATATAATGTCAGAGTATGAATTTATTATCTACAAATTCATGAGACTGCACAATTTATAATTTATAATCATGTACTTGTAACATCAAAAAACCTTTATTATATAAAATAATATACTAATGCATTTTATGCTTTATATAGTTATATAATACTAATAAATTCTTAGCTCTTGCTAATGACCAGAAGGTTCTAGGTTCGTAACTTATCTCATGGCTAATTATCCAAAAAAAATGTACTTCTTATGATTCAAATCGAACTAAACTATGTATTACTTTATAAACACATTTTAAATTAAAAACTAAAAACCTTACTCTTTTAATTATTTCTTCAAATAGATTTTAATAATTGAAGTATTACTTAAAGAGAAGTATATTAATGCATATTTATTGTCTTTTCTAATATAATTAACATTAAACAATATATTGTAAAGAAAAATTTAACATTGAACAACTTTTATAATATAATTATAATAAATTATTAGTCTAACTAATTTATAATATAATGATGAATGTTGTTTTTTTAAGAGTATGCATTACTTGACGCAAAAGTTAATCAATTATAACACAAATTGTAACATAGTAATAAATATTACATAATATAATGACTTCATTAATACCAATACATAACAAAATAGAACTGAAAGTTCAAATTACTCAAGCAACATTAAGTTTATGTTTAGGGGACCGGTTCGTATTGGGGCCCATAAATCTTAAGGGGGAAGCGGGGCGGTTTACACTTCTTGTTGGGAGACTATGGTTTTTTCCCGTGAGTTGTACACATTTGTATGACCATATATATTAGAAGCCCTTATAGCGTAACCCAAGAGAGGGCCTTAACTAAATAGGAGCCCGATATTCCTGTAGAACTTATAGCTGAGTTGGCCCCCCTATTTATGTACGCACTCAAATACGGATTCCAAAATCAGCATTCTCTTTAATTTTTTATTTTTGTCAATTTCAGTTTTTTAATATTTAATAAAATAATAGTTTAATAAAAATGGACCAAACATTACATTACTGTTAATAATTAATAATTGAAGTTTGATAATCGGTAGAGCACAGTAGTTTTAATTTAAGTGTTAACTCTCTTATATCCACAATTCAGGTGGTTTTCGTTTTTGCGTAGCTAACTTCGACCAGTAATTACTTATTAGTATTAATTCCAAAAAATATATAATTAATATCGATAAATTTATATTTAAGAATAATTTCGTCAAAATAATTTTTATAATATAACTAATTACTTATTGTTGATCAAAGTTACACACGAAAAATACATATAATTTGAATTGGAGGGAGTAATATTTTCATAGTAAAGAAGTTTTGAGTTTGTGAATGATTGAAAGCATTTTAATTTTTATGTTATTAATATGTCGAATGTCAAAAAAAGAACCTCAACAATTGATTCTGTTTTCATGTTATTAACTAAATAGATTTATTTTTGTTTAAACTTGACCCCTTGAATTTTCATCTTGGCAGTTTCGCCCTTAACATTGACGATAAGGACTTAGTGGTCGACAAAAGCAAAACACACTTGCTCTGGTTGTTTTGATAACTTTAGTACGAATCCCTCCGTACCTCAAAAATCGTTTCGAGATTTGATAAGCTTGAGTTTTTGAAAAAAATTAAATACAGTATATTTAAATCTACTTTATAATACTTTGTATTTGGTAAAAATGTGTTTAGTTATTATATATGAATTATCCTAATAATTTGATATAAACTGAAATTGTGAGTGTTCGGTACATTGAATTTAATTTGATTATTATTGAGAAACAGATGATTATAAATCTTTTTCGGGAGAATATGTATTCATATTTATAATTTACGTTTGGTATTAGTATAGACATTATTTGTATGACGGATTTCTCTTTTCAACTAGAAGGTAATTCCAAAACAATTTGAATAAGTGGGTTACTGACGCATTTTTGTCTTCGTATATAATACTAATTCATAAATGATCTTCGTCAATGTGTATCGTGCGTTTTGATCACAGTAATTAGTGTAACTTAGGAGGAAATGGTTCCTAATATAAATTACAGCTTCCTTTCTCCATTGATAACATGTACATAAGTGGTAATTAAGGATTATTTGCGCACTTACATGATACATAACGAAAAAAGGAGTATCAATTACGAGAAGCAAAATCTAAAAGTAATTATTCATTTATTGAGATTATTTCGCAATTTTCTTTTCAAGTAATGAAAAAAAAGTACCAATTACTCAAATACTTGATTAGTAAGATAAGATCAATTTTAGCCAACAGTAACATATTTTGCATGCATAGATAATTGAGATACATCACTTATCACAAAACAAGGTCGAACATGTTTCAAAGTAAAAAACAACTTCACGAAACACAAAAAAACCCTAACCCAATTGATGATTGCGTCACCTACTTTGTTCGAATAATTATTTAATTCAAAAACGAGATGACATAATCAATCTGAACCCATATTAAAACAATTCATTCTTCCATTCAATTAAATTAATATTTTAAATGTTGGGACCACACATTTAGTAAGTCAAGGAAGCAATTCTTTGCTCTACCCTTTTTCGGTTATTGAAGCCGGCCAACTAATATTTATCTAAATCACATACAACTAATATTTTGATCTTGTTTTGATATTTTAGAGAGTAGACAATCGGACCCGCAATCGAGCATTAATAGCAATTGTTTTATGAATTTGGATGATTCAATAATTTGAACACTCGTTCTGGATTTAATTCTGGCAACGCATAGACATTGTGCATTTATTCATTTGCTTACTAATCTATTTTTCTCATATGTCTTTGCTAGATATTATCCTGACTTCATTAGAAAGGATGCATCAAAAACTTTTCTAAAAGCAAACAAGATTGACCACTTTCTGTTTTTGCTAGAGAACAATTTTGTTAGTCTTTAATTTGGATAGTTACCAGTTCTCTGATTTTTGTAATATATAGGGCTTCAAACAGTAGCGAACCTTTTTTCGGTTCGCTGCTGTTCACTCGAACATACACTTTTTCTTTGAAAAAAAAATTTATATGAATAAAGGAAGAATTAATGTAAAAATTAGCATTTAAAATTATATTTGAATATATTTAATTGTTTTGAACAGGCACTTTGAAAATTATGATAATTTCGAACATACACCTAGATCCGCTACTGGTTTCAAATTTATATGTCTTAGATCGAAACTTTTATGGGTTTTGTAATAGATATAATAATGAAGGTGATCTCATCTTTCATTATAATTTTTAAGATTATTTCTACAAAAAGAAATATATTTCATCTTGTTAATTATGCTGTTAGCATGATATTTTTATTAAATTAAAGTTGGAACATATTATGTTACCGAGATATTTTCTAAGCATTCAAAATCTAATAAAACAATACTTTTGGAAGTGAAGAAACACTTATATTAAAAGAGAGTAATACACTACCACAAAAAGTCACTTGGACTACGCCCACTTAGACTACACTTCAAAAAAGGGGTAGTCCAAGTGGCACTTGGACGACACTCCCGCATGGTGTCGTCCAAGTGAACACTTGGGCGACACCTATTAGTGTCGTCTAAGTGATTTTCAAAAAAAAATTGAAAAAAAAAACATTTTTCACTTGGACGACACCACACGGAAGTGTCGTCCAAGTTATTTAAATTAAAAAAAGAAAAATTTAAAGGCACTTGGACGACACCACACGGAGGTGTCGTCCAAGATGTAAAAGAAACATTAACAAAAAAAAACCTTTTCTGCCTTTATTTGTCTAGGCGGGATCGTTCATCCTCCCCCCCCCCCCAACCCCCCCACCTACCCACAAACCCAAAACCCACATTTCACCACCCAAAATCCCACCTCCTCATCATTAAATGGAGCTTCTTCAGGCGATCGACTAATCTTAAAAGGAGTACTAAAACCCGCACTATTAGCAATCCCAACAACATTCCCCACGTTCCGAAACTTCTTCTTCAATCTTCTCAGCTTCTCCACGAGCTGATTCCGATTGAAATCGAGCTGAAGCTTCTTCTTGATCTGGTCATAAAACGCCGTCGTATCGTGGTGGTGATGTGGATAGCTCGATCCACGCTGGCTATTGTACTCGTAGAAGCCTTGCAGCAGCTCGATCTCGTCTTCGTCAGTCCACAGGCGCTGAAACAGCTTCCTGTTCTCGTCGATCGGGTACGGCGGAGTGGGTGCGGAGTGGTTGAGGGTTGCGTAGTTTTGGCGAGTTTTGGGGTTTGAATGGTTCACGAGACTTGGTCTTCTTGGTCACGTGGTTAGTGCCTTAGTGGCTACCCTCTTTGTTCTTTTTCGTGTTCTAAAGATCGAGCTCCTTTGAGATAAATACGGTCCATAAAATTTGATAAATATTGAATTGTTTTGGTTTTGAGTAATATGATTGGTTCGAATTGGATTAGGATGTTAATTGATTGAAATATCTAGAAAATGTATTGAATTATTTGGTTACCTCAGTTAAAACCTTTAGATGTGTCTTTATGCTCTGCAAAGAATTAATTATCCATGTGTATATATATGAGTGTTGTTTATTCGGTCGATTTACCATATGATTGTATCGGATATTGAGAAATACTATGTACTTGATTGTCCATTTATTGTCAATTCGTAGATATCTACACTTCCCGACGACTAGACTTTTGAATGGGAGATGAGCAATACCCTGCCTCTTAAATTATAGAAATGAGCGGTAATGATTTTCTATATTATGATTTTTCAACTGTTGGATGCTTCTGTTGGATGTTGATGATTTCTCAACTGATGTGTGTTCTTTGTGATGGATGATTTCTCAGGAGAGAGGCAGGCAAACATCAATATAGCTGATGGGAAAAAGAGTTCGGTTATGCTAGCAGCTCAAGGTTAGTAAAATAACTTCAAAGCTGGCAAGTAGTAGCTTTTATTTCTGTCAGAATCTAGTATTAGTTTGTTTTCTCTCATGTTTAAACTTTCTCATTGTGGCAAGAAAATTGATTACTTCGTTAGCATGTTTTCCAGATTAACTGTGTCTACACTCTACTATGAGCTACAACAACAACTACTTCCCTACATATTGACTTCGTAATTTCTACTTATTTTGTTATTTAGAGCTCATCCTTGTGGTATTCTTTATCCAGGTGAGGCAGAAGCAATTCTGGCCAAAGCACAAGCAACTGCCAAGGGAATCCAAATGGTATCTGAAACACTCCAAGGCGTTGGAGGCCATGAGGTATAGCTGAGTTATTCTTGGTTACTTGTGGATAACAGTGTCCTACGTCGTGCTCATGCTGTTTGTGCTTCCTATTACTTGAACGAGCCTTGTTTTATTTTAAGATTTTCATGGTCATTTCATGTCCAGGGTCGAGTGAAGCAGAAAGTATCCTCAGGCGGGAAATATGTATCAGTAAATATTGGACCTGTCCAAGTTATGTCAAGCGAGCAGGTGCTTTTCCATATCCACATCTATCCTTTTGTCTGTCATGGCAGACATTCGCTCTCTTGATAAACAACTTTTGCAATGTGTGTTGTGTTAAACTTATCATCATACAAGCCTTTAAACTAGAAGTAATATAATTATGTTAGAAATGATTATGAATACTGCTAATTCCGTAATTTGTATGAGCATTAAGAATCCAGCCTGATGTACTTTTCACAGTAGTAGAAGTTGCACAGGCTGAAGTTAGAAGACATATGACAGTAATTTCATATTAATGTCCAGGTTCAAGCTGTGTACAGTGCAATGAGAAGAGATGATCGAATGAAGTATTTCTTGTAAACTACCTAAGAATTATGTACAGAGTCGGTTAATGAAGTAGTACGTTGTCTTCTTGTTTACTTTTTTACACCAATGAGATTATAAGACGTTGAAGAGTTTGTGTCTTCTAGTTTTCATTTGTTGTGCATAAGGATTATCCATAGGTTTCTAATATATGTCATTGTCAATTTTTTTCTAGTATGGAATGGTGGTGGTGGTGGTGGTGGTCATGGGTTTAATCCATTTGAACGGGGAATCCCTTCCAAGACCTATTCAGAAGAGTCGATGTGGATGAAAAGAAGATATTAAATCATGAAGAATCGATATGGAATCCCTTCCGAGTATTTTATGTAATTTTGTAGTGTTTAAATTATTTTAGTGTAAAGTTACTTATTTATAAGTTAAGGATATTTTAGTTTATATTTGTAGTTTTTATAATTGTTATATAAGAATTATATATTGTAACCGGTACAAATATAATTTGTTTGATTATATATGATTTCTGAATTATTAGTAAATATTTATATATGGTTCTTAAGCATTAGTATTTTCCATATAGAAAAATTAAAAAAAAAACTAAAATATATAAATATAATTCAGTGAAATATCATAATATTTTAAAAAAAAAAATTAATAATTTTTTTCACTTGGACTACCCCACATATGAGTGTAGTCCAAGTGAGCACTTGGACGACACCACAAGGAAGTGTCGTCCAAGTGAGCACTTGGACGACACCACACGGGAGTGTCGTCCAAGTGCTCACTTGGACGACACTCCCGTGTGGTGTCGTCCAAGTGTGATCCACTTGGCCGACCCCTCTATTCTCTGCACTCAAATGTGTAGTCTAAGTGAGTTTAGAGGGGTAGTCCAAGTGATTTTTTGTAGTAGTGATACTGTAATAGAACTCCGAATCTAATAATGTTGTAATCCCCACCTACACCCCACCAATCACCAAACAAATAAATAAAATAGAAACACTGCCAAATAAAAGCAAGGTCATTGTGAAAGCAGAGGCACATTTATTATATGGCTATGTGGGTGGCGCGTGTGGCTGGTTGTGAGGGCAGTGGAGGGCGGCATGGGCTTGAGTCGGCGAGGGTAGTGTGGTAGGTGGGCGAGAGGGTTGGTAGGGCTGGGTACGTAAATTGGTGGCGCGGTGGTAGCTAGGGTCGGAGGCGTGGCCGATAAGGATAGTAAAAATAGGTGGGTTAGGTGGTAGTATATCATAAATTAAGTAATACATTCAAAATCTAATTACAACACAACGACTCGATCATTTATGTATATAAATTCAATATCATTAAGGAAATAGATGTAAAATTTCAACTAAACCTAACTAGTGTACATGATAAAAGGTCTACACGTCTTTAAGATCGCTCAACCGGTAAAGAGCGACTTCCGTATAAAAGTAGCAGCAACCTCTCTATTATGCATCCGACTCTCATATATAGCGACCTTATACCGAACTAATTAGAAGGAAAGCTTCAGTATATCGACTAGGTGCAGTTGATCTCCGATTTACCTCCTCCTCGTATTTCAAAATAATAAAATACGTGAAAACCATTATTGTTAGTGCGAGAGATTGGGAGAAGTTTTTGTGCGAAACCAAGTGGTGTACCAAAGGACTTAATCAAAGCCCGTGGGATTATGCAAGTGTTGAAACAGCTACTAAAGGATATATCTCTTGACTTTTTGAAGGATAAACACACGCAAACTTTTATTCAATTGTATATTTAATAGTTTCCTCAATTAAGGGATTGCTACAAGGAGAATGCTAATCAAGAAAGGAAATGTAATCAAGAGGTAATGAGGACCGAGTTTCTACGCTAATTATGATGAGATTAAGTCTCCGAACTCACTGATCTACACAAGCTCATCAGCCATTTTATTAGATCAAGTTTTTAGAGTTGTTAGGTTTTTGTTACTAGAAGCTTTTACTCTTTTGTGCTTCTAGTTTGCTTGTACAGTTGGTCTATCCCTCCGATACATCAACAGTGAAGTTATTATTTCCTTCAATATATACTATTGAACAAGTTGATCACTTGCGAGTGATAAACTGATAACTTAAATGTAGAGGTAGGGCGTTGTGTATGTGGGCATACACCCTACTTGTAATTGTCTTTTACTATAATGAATTTTTTTCTTGGATTAGTTGGCTGCCCTCTATACGTAGTTGTTATTCTAACACTGAACTGGGTTATCATCTTGTATGTCATCATTACTTTAACTTCAATTTACTATCTGTACAATTGGTGATAACAATTAATATTTTTATATATCATTAGTGAGGTACACACATTTTCAATTATTATTATGACAATTTCATGCATTCATTAAATCGAGCGAATTGCACAAATAGTCCCCGATAGTGTCACCAAGTTGCAGTTTGGTCCCCAATAGTGGCACCGTTGCAGTTTAGTCCCCGAAAGTGGCCAAAAAGTTGCAGATTAGTCCCCACGTTAACTATTCCGTTAATTTTTAACACCAACACGCGATGAGAGGTCAAATTTGGAACAAAAAATGAATTTTTAAGACTTAAACTCATTTTTTGTATCTCATGAAAGTTCATTACGAAGTTGAAATGCAAAATTTTATTAATATCTAACACTAATAATGAGTTTGTGTCTTCAAAAAAACCATTTTTTGCCCCAAATTTAACATTTTATCGCGTGTTGGTGTTAAAAGTTAATGGAATAGTTAACGTGGGGACTAATCTGCAACTTTTAGCCACTTTCGGGGACTAAACTGCAATGGTGCCACTATTGGGGATTAAACTGCAACTTGGTGACACTATCGGGGACTATTTGTGCAATTCACTCCATTAAATCAAATAGTAATGTACATAAAAATGTCCATTTTAAATAAAGTGGTGATGTGATTGGAGGTTGTTTAGAGACTTCTCGATCAAGTGAAGGGGCTAATAAGTTAGTGATGGAAAATGACGGGCTCAATATGTACAGGAAAAAGTTGGCCTACCAAAAATTATTTTGTTTAAGATTGATGAAATTGAAATACATTAAAAAATTAAAGAAAGTATCGTGACGTTATGATGCATCTTAATTGAATATTCTGCGTAGACTTTTCTCTGCACGCATCTTGTTGAATATTCACCATCTTGTTACTTGCTTACCTTGGCTTCAATTTCTATACTTGACTTGCATTATATGTATGCGCACAAATGTATATGTATATATAAATATAGATATATATAGTGATAAATAATGTAATATATTGTTAGTAAAGAAGTCATATATGTTATTAAGTTTGGTTGTTGTGTATACGTTGATGGTGGTTTATCAAGTTCGGCTACACCGTTGAAAGAATTAGTAAAAAGGACAATGGTTGTAATCATTCTCGTTACTGACATGACAAAAAAGTTTTTTAAAAGTCGTCTTATTTACTAGATTTGTCGTTGCTTGTCCTATAGAACCAAGCCTAAAGATCAACTGAAAATGGGTCTCAACTTGTCAAATTTTGTCAAATGATTTAGTTTATAAATTAATTAAAAAGTATTTATTTCTTGTCAAATTTTGTCAAATGATTTAGTTTATAGATTAATTAAAAAGTATTTATTTCTTGTCAAATTCTATCGTTTAAACTTGTAAAAATATTAGTTATTCAATTAAATAATTTGTCAAAGTTTGTCATTGTACTAATTCGAAGGAGCGGAATAAGGTGATTTCCAAAGATTAGACTTCAATGTGGGGCAGACAGCTAATAGATGCTTTCAATCGATTGGATCTTATATAAGTAGGTGAGAACACATTATTAGAAATAAGACGAATTGTCAGTTTTGTATAGTTAGGGTATAGCATGACTATCTTCAAAAAATGATAACATTAGTTTATAACTGATTTTTATTTCAATACAAATTCTTTTAAAAAAAAGATATTAGTAAAGTAATCGTTAATAAACCAATAATTAAAATAATAATTGAAATGAAATATAAAATAAATTATTTTCGATAAAAATTGACCTCAAATCCCCTAATTTAAAACTTAAATTTGATATTACTAAATTATTTAATCATAATTGTCAATGATCTTTACATATATTAATAACCTTCTTCACGAGGAAATTATTGTGGTAATATTAATTACGCATGGTATCACCACGAAAAATGTGTTGAAGTAATGAAGAATCTTCCATTGGTGAATTTATAACAATAAAGTCATCAATTTAACAATTACTGATAATGTCTTCATCATAGCACCTATTATAGCCAAGTTATTTAGTATGCAGTCATCTAAGGCTTCGAGTTTTTTAAATATATGGTTGCCTTTACAGTGTTTTTGGACAGTTTATTCAGGAGAATTTTAATAGATTGGTACTTTTTAAAACTTTTCTTTTATTTGAAACATACCTCTTTTGTTTTTGCATAGCACTAGCACATACACCCCTAAATTATTATTTTATCCTTACTGACAAAAAAATTATTTTCTTCTTCTTTCCTCATTTTCTTCTTCTTCAGTCCTTCCACCATTTTTTACCCTTTTATTCTTCTTCCATCTCCATCTCTATCTAAATTTCTAAACCACTCAATCTAACCCACACCCTCCCCATTCGAACCTCCAACGCCCCAATAGAACTCTCACTGAAGTCGCAGCCTCACCCCCACCCCTGGTTGACAGATGAAGATGGAAGAAGGAAAAAAGATTGAAAAAGGGTGGAAGGAGGGAAGAAAAAGAGGGATGAAGAAGAAGAAAAGGCTTTTCTTTCAGTATGGATAAAATAGTAATTTAGGGGAATGTGTGCTAGTGCTATGAAAAAAAAAGGTGTGCTCCAAGTTAAAAAAAGGTTTTAAAAAGTGCTAATCTGCCAAATTTCTCGCCTATTCAGGCACCCATTCTGTGAAATTTCAGGTATTTTAGTAATTTCCACTAACGTTTTAAGACAACTTCGAAAATCAAACTCACATCCAGAAAGTATAAATGATTACGTCAGCCTGAGATCTATATCTATAAAATTACTAATCATCTTTAATTCTATGTTTAATTTTCATTCTAGTTGCCGCATATATTATTATATTAATACAGAATAGTATATAATGGAGTATAAAACGTTAAATTTTGGGATGATGATAACGAAAACGATGATAAGTATGACGTCCATTAAAAACAATTTTCTTAATAATTGTAGCCAGCATTGTTGATTGGTACATATATTGCAATTCCATGAACAACTCTTAACTCTGTCCACATGTTTGCAACCAATAATAGAGTGCTACCAACATTAATTTATGTATTGGGAGTAGCATAAAAAATAATAAAAATTAGTGATGTCACCAATATATTTAATTATTTTATTGTCCAAATTAAATAATTAAGTGAGTGATGACATAAGCAAATAATGCAGCTGAATGTAGGGAAACATGGACGAAATAGAATAATAATATCAGGTGAATGACATAAGCAAATAACCAAATCAATACTCCCTCTATCCCTTTTCAATTAAGTTTCTGATACTTACTTTTTGTCTTAATATAATTATCGTTTCCAATATTAAAAATTATATGTTTATGCTTTAAATAAATTTTTAGACTAATTTTTCTCTTCAAATTGGTAACCAACTAATGATATTATAGAAATATAGAAAAATATTTCACTGATGATACTTTTTGTTATGAATACAATATAGAAAACGACTATTTATAAATAACTCAAGCCCGTGGTTGTGAGATATTCACCACTAACCTAACACCTCCCTCAAACTTATGATAATTTTTATAAAATTTTCATAAATTTGCAGTACAATAATAATAATGATAATAATAAAGTAGAAAAAATAAATTGGATCAAGCTGGATTTGTGATCAGTGTGTGTCGGATTCGCCAAACAATGCTTATCGCCAATCGTCAATCAGTAACCAGGAATGCCATACTTTTTGAACCCGGTCAGACTAGTGCGTACAGGAATCGCCAGACTATGAGTAATTCACCAATCAATAACTGTCAGGAATGCCATCGTTTTCGAACCTGTCAGATTTTGCTCAAAAGTCCACTTCAACTCGAAGTGAAATAAATCAATTCTTTTTTTTTCTTTTGCAATGGGCTACACCCACTTGTTCATAACCCTATCTCCCTCCCTCCCTCAAACTCATAATAATTTTTTTAAATTTAAATGAGTTTGCAACAATAATAACGAGTAAAAGAAAGTAACATTCAAATAAAACAAAAATTTCAACAAATATTATAAAAATAAAATAGAAAAATATCAACGAAATCCCGCCGGTGAGTATCACATTGTAGAAAAGTCACCGGCAGGGCAGCGGACTTTTATTTAGGCATCAAGAATCGATAAGCTCGATACCGTGTAGAAATATAGAGAAATATTTTATTGATGATAATTCTTGTTCTGAATACACCACTAACCTAACAGATATAGTTCTAAATAATTGTATTTTTACATTTTTGTGAGCTCGATTTTGTATTTATAGATAACTCGGGCTCGATTTTGTGAGCTATTCACCACTAACCTAACAGATATAGTTCTAAATAATTGTATTTTTACATTTTTAGTGTACTTGTTGTCTATTTTTAATACTTCTTAATTTATGTGCAAATGATTAAAACAACAACTAAGAAGTGATTGAGGGAGTATTAATTTCGATCATACATGTATCAAAAGGTGTACCACTTGGTATTTTCGTTACAATAGATGTTAACCTTGACTATTTTCGAATAATTGATAGGGATCAGTCGTCCAACATTCGGTTTTTGAGTTAATATTTCAATTTTAACAAAAAAAATAACACATTTTTTGCGATCTTGTTTATGATTATTTAACATTTTGTTTCATTTTATACTCCGTCATTTTTAAAATGATGCTTATTTAGCAAGAATTTAGTTTTTCATAATTGTTGATTGTTTACGGAATTTATTATATTTTTGAACTAATTTTTCATTTTTAACCCTAATCACTGTTGTACATTGGTCCCTGTAAATGGCATAGATGATTATATGGTTCCTATAACAAATTTTGAGGGGGTTTGCAATTTTAAAACAATTTGAAAATGGTTAAGCAATTTTAGGTGTACCCAAATTAACGAATTTTGAGATCAAGCAAAATCTTAAAATTATTTTCATTTTTTTGTGCTCTAAATCGAGTGTGTAAGTTATTGCATAAGTAAAGTATGATGTTGAATGGCCTAGTCAGTCACAAATCCTGCTCGAGTGTCCGAGATAATCTTAGAAAAAATAGCTTCCATTCTGGTTGAACGAATCATGGTGATAATCTTGTTGAAAAAGGTGAATAAACTAATCGGTCGATATTAACTTTTTATCTTAAATATATTAGTATTACATATGTAACTTTTTAATCCAATCATTGAATATATATATATATATATGTGATGTACATATTTAATATTAATTCCTTTTATTTTTCTAAGGATCCCTTCAAATTAACAATAATAATTTTTTTTCATATTATATTATATTAGATTAAGTTTATTATACTATTACTTTAAATTTATATAATATTATAATATAAATTTTATTTTTAATAATTTAATTATTTTAAAATATATAACTGATATTAAAATATTAATATTATTTTTGTGCTACTATATATAATATAAGTTCATTAATATATAAAATATTTATTGATATTACTTTATTTTAATTATCATACATTAAATATGTAAGATAAATTTTTTCATAGGTAGTAATGAAATGATTCAAAATAATTCCTTGCCCTTGTGTATTCCTTTAACCTTCATTTCATTGCACAGTCCACTATGTGCGAATTCATATATTTATAAGAGTTACGTCAACTACAATAGCGCTTCAAAAGCGCTATATAAGTGTAATACCCGGCCCAGAGTGGGCGATGTGATATGTTTGATATGATTTGATTGGTACTACTCATACCATCAAGATGCATCTTCTTTTCGGTAGCCCAACTCATAGGAACTTTAAAGTTAAGCGTGCTTGACTTGGAGTAATTCTGGGATGAGTGACCCACTGGGAAATGTCCTGGTGAGCACGTGAGTGAGGACAAAACGTGCTAGAAAAGACCCGTGATGGTTTGTGAGACCAGTCCATCAAATCAAATAACGTTCCGACCCAGTGTTCTGGGGCGGGGCGTAAGTTTGGTATCAGAGCTTAGGTTCTAGGATTGTTGGGTTTGTGGTTATGTGCTTATCTGCTAGAGTGTCTAGGGTATGCGGTGTCTTTAGGAGTCAGTATGCGATTAGGAGTTGATTGCGTCGTCCTTGTTTGTTTTCCCGTAGACTGAGAGGAGATGCCGCCCAGAGTAGAGACGCGACGATCTGCCCGAGTTAATTGCAGAGATACTACGGGGAGGGGTAGAGGTACCCGTGGTACTAGTAATGCTCCTAGGGGACGGGGCCGAGGTCGTGGCCGGGGAGCCGGGGTTGCTGAGCCTAGTACAGGCCAGCAGGAGTCGAGCAGCCAGACTGTTCCTCCGTCTGTCCCAGTGGCGCCAGAAGGGGGCGAAAGATCGCAGGTTCCAGCGCAGGTAGCAGTGCCTGCAATTCAGGGAACACAGAGTAGGTTGTTCAGTGACTTCCTCAAGAGGAAGCCACCAACTTTTGACGGGGCGTACGAGCCGATCAAGGCTCTGGAGTTTTTGGAGGATCTACAGGTGATTTTCAGACCACTTGGGGTTAGAGGACCGATGCAGACGGAGTTTGCAGCTTATCAGCTGAAGACAGCTGCTAGACATTGGTGGGATTTGGTACGGACTTCTTATGGGTACGGAGATGACGTTGAGATTCAGTGGGATGAGTTCGTGGGGGCCTTCAAAGCCAAGTTCTGCCCGACGAGTAAGATGCAGGCCCTTGAGAGGGAACTGCTTCACATGGCGCAGGAGGGACGCTCAGTGGTGGAGTATGAGCGTCGATTTAGTGCGTTATGTAGACTGCTACCCGATATACACCGTGGGGAGGAGGTTCGGATCCAGAGGTTTCAGGAGGGGTTGCGATTGGAGATCCGCAGCCGGATGTCTCTGATGACGTATTATCAATTCCATGTGGTGATGGATGCTACTCTGACGGTAGAGCGAAATCTTGAGAAGGAACAGAGGGCTGAGAAGAGGCCTAGGTATGAGACTTCTGGACACATGGCGCAGCCGTCGAGGGGATTCAGTAGGCCGGACCAATTCGGGCCTAGTCTATTAGTGCATACTGCACGTACAACCGTATCGATTGTAAGTTCTTCAGCGCCACGTCATCCAGCTAGACCTGCGGGGTACCTGGGCGGCACCACTTATACTGCAGCTAGTGTGAGGTATCATCAATGTGGGGGAAGAGGCCATCGGAGGGCAGAGTGCCCAAGTGTCCAAGGTTGAACAGTACAGAGGGGCATAGTTTGCTATAAATGCCTGACGGCATGACACGTGGCTAGAGAGTGTCATCAGGCTAGGACGGGTGCGGCTCCATACGCACTAGGTGAAGGGGAAGTGCACGCTGACCACCCGGAGCTAAGGGGTCCATCAACTGGTAGGTGTTTCGTCTTTCTTCTTCTACTTACGTAAAATTTCGGGGTCGAAATTCTTTAAGGGAGGTAGATTATAATACCCGGCGCAGAGTGGGCGATGTGATATGTTTGATATGATTTGATTAGTACTACTCATACCATCAAGATGCATCTTCTTTTTGGTAGCACAAACTCATAAGAACTTTAAAGTTAAGCGTGCTTGACTTGGAGTAATTATGGGATGGGTGACCCACTGGGAAATGTCTCGGTGAGCACGTGGGTGAGGACAAAACATGCTGGAAAAGACCCGTGATGGTTTGTGAGGCCAGTCCATCCAATCAAACGTTCCGACCCAGTGTTCTGGGGCGGGGCGTTACAATAAGTGGACGTTTGGATAGCTCTTTTAAGTCGGTGTTAATTGGCTCCCATGATTGGACAAGCAATGGATGAACAAGTCCAATGAAGTTGGAGGAGCATTTAATATGTAATGATATTGACACCACATATAAGGTTTGGACATATCATGGTGAGAGTAAAGGAAACTGTAGCTCAAGTGGCAAACGTACACTGATTATCAAGACATTTTGAATCCCAGTCTGAGTTTAGAAATAAAGTGAACATCAGTGATATATGTGATGTTAATGATAAAACTAGTTACAATAGTAAGATACAATTTAGGTTATGAGAGGATACAATTTTAGGTGGCAGTAGAATCTGAGACACATTCAGTGGTGCCGCAACGTACTTATGAAGTTAGGACGGTAGGAGAAGTTGTTGGACATTTCATTTCGTAGCCAAAAAGGCTGGTGTCTTTAAGTATAAAGGTAATATAATTTAAGCTATATAATGAATTCAGTTGTATGATACTTTGTGGTGAATTGAATTATGGATGATGGTTTTACTACTTCCTGACTAACATTACATTACTCACACTTCTGTTTATGACGCTTCTTATTGAGTCACTTTTAGGAAAATGAACATCCCTTTTAGAATAATATGGTAAGAACAACAACAAAGTTACATAAGCAGTCAGTGAGTTGTTATAAAAGATACTTCTCTAGTACTGGTGCACTTGTTAAGAATTTACGTAGTGTGTGTTAATATCGATATTGTTGTCATTGCTTTGTAGTGCCCATCTCCTACTAAGATTGATAAGAGAAACGACAAAGTTCATACTAGTACAGACAAGCCTATCTTCAAAAGTATGGAGTCAAAAGTTTGAGATAAGCAATTAGGATATCCCAAGACAGGAGATGCTCAACATAATTCCATGGTATTGCACATTTTGCGTTACTTACCACCAACTATCATTACCGGTGGTATCGAAGTTCCCATGACAAAATACTTTGAAGGAGAGCCTTGGACTGAATGCATTATTCAGCAACATATCGTGGAGATTTTGAATGATCGATGGCTAAGTGCCTCAACCATTGCATTCTATATAAGGTGATAAAACTATAATATAATAAATTTCTTTGATGTAAATGTTGTAAAAAGTTTAATAATTTTGTATCCATTGTTTAAGGTATTTGGGTGAAGTTTATTTTTCGGAAAATGCTGAGTTGGCCAGAAAGCTTTCGTTTTCAGCGCCCCATATTACACCTATGCTTGGTAGTGGGACATTGTCAAATCATGTGGCCGAGTGTTTGTTGAAGTATATGGGACAAGACCATTTATTACTAGTGCCGCATAATATCGGGTGAGCTTAATATGTTCCACTTTATACATTAGAATTATTTACTATATTGATCTTAACTACCAAAATCTTGAAATGCAATGATTTGAAGAACATCGTTGAAATGTAAATATATGTTATAGTTTTTTTACATCACATATGTCTCTCTCTATATATATAAAATGCCATTTCTCAAAGTTGTAGAACATAACTAGTCCTGTTATCGGGCCGGTCCGGGCCGGTTCCCAAGGGTTCCATGTCCCACCCGTTAACACTATCGGGTGAACCGGGACCGAACCGATAAGAAGTCGGTCATAAATTTGGAGCCGTTCCCGACCCGCCAGAAAATCGGGTGGGTTATCGGTTCTCCCGTTAATATTAAACAGGATAAAAAAGTACTCATTAAGTATCCAAAACCGGCCCGAAAACCATCTTTTCCTGAAAAAATTTTAAGTTTCCTGGAACAGAATTCAAAAGTTTCCTGGAACAGAATTCATTTCTACCATAACTCCATAATTCAAAAGTTCTAATAAAAGCATAATGGCCTCAGAAATGCATTCATCATAGACCTGATTCTAAGCCACAAAATATCAAGTATCGAAGTTAAGTTACATGCCAGTAGCACAGACTGTAAGAAATCCAGAATGATAGTATGTAAGAAATCCAGATACATCAAAAGAGCCTCAGAACATGTTCATCATTGGCATAAAGGCGAAGGCTAAGAGGTTATGCTGAGGTTATGTTGCTTGAAGCTGCCGGTGCCGGTTCCTCTCCGAAATGATATTGCATAGGGTCATCTACTGGTTCTTCAAGCTGCAAAACAAATGAACAAAATGTAAACAATAAGAGAATGAAAAAGAATAAACAATAAGAGAATGAAAAAGAATGCAATACTTACAATACTTTGTCCTTGCTCTTTCTTAATGCCGTAAATCTCTTTGACCCAATCACCCGCGCAAAGAAGCATTTCAACAGTTTTGGTTTTCATGGATGCTCTTTTTGGATCAATCACTCGTTTACCGGCACTAAATGTAGATTCAGAAGCAACAGTAGTCACAGGAATAGAGAGGATATCTTTGGCCATTTGACTTAGAATTGGATATTTGGCCTCATTAGCCATCCACCAAGTCAGAACATCAAATTTAACGCCTCCGACACACTGAAATGGAGGCTCTTCAAGATAATATTCAAGATCAGACTTGGCTTTGTTGTTCCCCTCGACAGTTTTTAAAAACATTTCAAAGCTCCTCTTTCCAACACCAGAATAAAAACCAGTATTACCATCGACTTGAGCGGTCTGAGTATCAACCTTTTTGTATGAATCTTCATACATCTTAAATAAGGTGAAAAGGTGGCTTGATAACTCATCTTGACGAGTTTTGGCATCATCCATATCACCATTGGTATACAAGAATGGGTAAACCCAAGAAATAAAAATCATCTTATACCTAAATGAGCACAAGTGCACAATAATGCCTCAGAATTTCAGTAACAGATTAGGCATGCAAAATAGGCAACACTTGTATAGAAATTCATCATAGGCTAATTTAGGTATAAGATGATCATAGGCAAATACAGATCAGGCAGCATAAATTGGAATATGTAAATCAACTTCAGGCAACAGAATGACAGATCCACAGTCCACAGATTAGGCAACAGATTAGGCGACAAGTCGACAACGCCTCAGATTAGAAATCATCATAGGCAACTAGGCAAGTAGGCAACAAGTGAACAACATATCAAGTAATATATTAGGCAACAAATTCTAAACTCATAATAGGCAACAACAGATTAGGCGACAAGTCGACAACGCCTCAGATTAGAAAATCATCATAGGCAAGGCAAGTAGGCAACAACTGAGAATAGGCAACAAGTCAGAATAGGCAACAAGTTATAATAGGGTAATAGGCAACAACTCACTGCTCAGAAATCAGAATAGGCAACATATTATAATAGACAACAATCCAGAATAGATAACAAACTGAGAACAGAGAATTGTAAAGTACCTCGGATCAAGAACAGCCCCAATAGAAATCAAAAGGTTACTTTGGTCCCAATATTTGTCATACTTGGCCTTCATTTGTTGTGCTAAGATTAGCAAATGAGGCTTCGTAGAATTGACACAATGCTCATCGAGTAACACCTTGACTCTATATAACTCAGCCAAGAACAAGTTAACAGTAGGATAAGAACTGCCGCTAATGATGGATGTAACGTCGGAGAATACTTCCAAGAACTTGCAAATATCATACACTATTTCCCAATCAAGTTCAGAAGGTAAAAAGTGCATAAATGCACCATTCTCCTCCGCATAACGAGGCCACACATCTCTATAAAAATAGGCAGTACTTAACATCAACCAAGTAGAATTCCACCTGGTTTTCGTATCCAACACTTGAAGCCTACCCTCTAGCCGTAACTCAAGAACAATTTTTTTGAAGGCTTTACACCTACTTTCAGAATTTAAAAGATACCTAACACCATTCCTAATTTTCTCAACACAAGGTTTAATCACATCAAGACCATCTTGAACAAGCAAATTCAGAATATGTGCGCAACAACGCACATGAAACAACTTACCATCTAAAGGCAGATTCTTCCTATTACTAAAATCAACCTTCAACCTAGAAATACAATTGTCATTAGAAGATGCATTATCTACAGAAATAGATACTACTTTATCTCTAATATGCCAATCGTCCATCACACGCAACAACTCCCTAGCAAGAACTTCACCAGAATGGGGGGGGGGCACATTAGTAAAGGCTAAAACTCTTTTATGAAGTTTCCATTTAGCATCAATGTAGTGGCCTGTCACAGTCATGTACCCAATTTTTTGTTCACCCGACCACCACAAATCTGTCGTCAATGAAATCCTATTGACTAAAGCTATCTCCCTTTTCATCCTAACCTTCTCCTCATCAAAACAACTCTCACAATCTTTTTTAACAGTATGTCTAGTTATCCTTTTGTACCAAGGATAAATTTCTTTCAAAAACTTGTTAAAAATTTCACCTTCAAAAATTGAAAAGGGAAATTCATGGCCTAAAACCATGTGAGCAGCAACTTCCCTAACTTTATGATGATTATACTGCCAACTGGTGATGCTAGGAGTGCTACCATCACCAGCAGTTAACAAAGATTGAGAAACCACATTCTCAGTACCTTTCATTTTCAATTTTCTTTGTAAACAGTTTTTCAAATGTTTTGTACCATTTGAAGTACTCTTGTACTTCTCATCAAATGTGTAGAGAGCTCCACACCATTTACATTTCCATTTTTTTGTTCCATCAGGCAATACAATTGCCTCCATCTCAGTGTGAACAATCGATTTCTTTGCACGAACCATCTTACCATAAGCAGTGCTTGTAGCAGGGTTTTCAATCTCAATTTCATTAACATTTTCATTAACAGTTTGGCTACTGTTCAAATCATTAAGCTCCCCAATCTCAATTCCCTCAACAGCCTCTGCCCCGTCATCAAAATCATCAAGAACAAATGGATCCATGGGTGGACAGTGTGGACTAACTGATGAATCTTGAAAAGACATAATTAGTATAAACTATAAACTACAATGTATAAACAGATTAGTTGTCTTTTATTTTATAAAAAAATTATTTCAAAAACAATGTTTATTTTACAACAACAAGGTTTATTTTACAACAACACTCTATTTTACAGGTTACAACTTACAAGTTAGTAGTTAAGCATACATGAATACATGATTGATGATACAACAGAACAATAAAACAATAGAACAATTAACTCTCCTGAAAACAGTTAAACACTTAAGCATACAACAGAACAATGAACATACATGAGTAGAACAATTAACATATTACATATATGAAAACAGGTTAATTGAACATTGGTTAAGTTTACAACAACATTAATTTTAATTTAAAACAGTTTGTAAGAAGAAATTAAAAAATCCCCAATTTGAAAACAGTTTGTAAACAGCCCTAATTAAAATTTAAAAGTTCAAACCCTAATTGAAAAATCCCCAATTTGAAACTCGAATTGAAAAGCCTAATTGAAATTTGAAAACCCTAATTGAAAACCCTAATTGACAACCTTAATTGAAAACCCTAATTCAAAACCTTAATTAAAAACTCTAATTAAAAACCTTAATTAAAAACCCTAATTGAAAACCTTAATTAGAAACCCTAATTCGAAAACCTAAATTGGAAATAGTCAAACGAGTATACGAGTTTAACACACAAAATCAAGTAATCAACAACCCAAAACACAAAATTACTATATCGGAAACCCTAAAGTCAACTCTGTGCAAACCCTAAATTAGAATTTCAAAGTTCAGATTAATAGATTACATGTATCAAACCAACAAAAATAGCAACACAATATGTAAACCAACATATATTCAGATTTTGTTTAACAGATTACAAAGTTAAAAATTAAAAGTCAACAGTCAACAAGTCAACATAATCGAAATAACAACATAAAATTTAAACGAACACAAAAAATCGAGTTAAAAACAAGTAAACAACAAACAGGATCTAAATAATTATTGAAGTTTAAGAGGAAAAATATAACATACATGAATCGAAATCGCTTCAAACCGATTTTCGATATGAAAAATCGATGAGCAATTAAGAATATTGATGAGAAGATTTGAAGAATCACCCTAAATCGATGAAGATGAGAGGTCAGAGTTGAGAGATGAGATGAGATTTGAGAGGCAGAGAAAGGGTTTTCGAGAGGGAGGCACAAAATGAAGTGAGAAGAACTAGGGTTCTGTTCTCCTGTGTTTATATAGGCATTTCATATCGGGTCTCTTATCGGGTTAACGGGCCGGGTCTTTCGGCTCCGCGGTCCCAAATTGAGACCCATTCCCGGACCGTTAAGACTGCGGGTGGATACTCGGGCCGGGTCCGGCCGGTCCAGATCCCGGGTGGATCCCGGTTTACCCGGCCCAGTAACAGGACTAAACATAACATAGCATCAGTAGTGCACAAAAAGCATGTGATGTGATTTTGATGGACAAAATATAGTAATCAACATTCTTATTCAGTACTGCACACCCGTGCTAAATACTGCATCATCTAAAATTTCTAATTCAATAATAAATGTATTATCTTCAGTTATAAATTACATATGTCTAATATTATTTTATACGAATAGTGCATTGAGAAGTTATCGGACTCATCGAGGTATATCTATAACAAAAGCTGCAATGAACATATTTAATTGGGTAAACATTCAGGTAAACATTTTATAACATTAAAAGTTAGTTTGTTTAATAAAATATAAATTGATTATAATTACTTGGATGTTATTTGCTACAGTGTCCAAAGCAGGTTGTTATGGATGGTATTCATTGTGGACATTACATTTATTGTTATATTCAGGATATCTTGAACACCGGTGATACAAGTATTCCTATCTTTGTAAGTAAATATTTTATTTAGTTACTTTATATTGACTTCTAAAAAATGATATAATCTAACTACATATTATAACATTGGTGATTGCAGTTTGTTCATCAATACACACTCAAAACTTATCCTGAATCGAAGTTGGAGAAATTTGTGATCGACTGGTCAGGATACTTGTACAATCGATTCCTCAAACAGAAAATGGAAAGTTGAAGCCGAACAT
Organism: Echium plantagineum; assembly: GCA_003412495.2. Lineage (NCBI taxonomy): Eukaryota > Viridiplantae > Streptophyta > Magnoliopsida > Boraginales > Boraginaceae > Echium > Echium plantagineum. Next base: position 16,307,783 of record CM016567.1, on the reverse strand, counting down.
ACATTTTGGTTATTAGGTTATAGTTTAAGATATTAGCTGGTATATTGTGATACAAATATATATATTTGATAACATATTAACAATTGTATTATTGAATGTTTCAATTATTTATTTAATGAATGAGAATTTATTTTGTGCATTTATTATTAATTTGATTTTGTTACTATTTTGTCAAATATTGTATTTAGTATAGAAATTTTCTTATAATAATTTATAAATAAAAAATAGCTTAATGACTTAGATAACACTTAAATTCGAGCTATCTAAGTTCAACATTACCACTCTCTAATAGCCCTTATTTAGGAGCTATCCAAGAACAACCACATTACTTAGATAGCGCTTTCTGGGGCGTTATGTAAGTACGATGAGCTATCTAAGTACACGACTAGCATATCTAATTTTTAGACGCTATATAAGCACTACACGCTATCTAAGTACATGCCTAGCATAGCCCTTTTGAAACGCTATACAAGTTGAAACGCTATCTAAGTAAATAACTAGCATAGCCCTTTAGAAGCGCTATGCAAATATGAGTCGCTATCTAAGAAATGCCCTTACATACCACCCTTTTTGCAGCTATGTTAATTACCATAACGCGAACTTAGATAGCTTAAAAAGTGCTATCTAAATCTAAAAAGAGACGCTATCTAAGCCTAATTTTGTAGTAGTGAATATTCTCCATGCATATACATACATATGTCCAAAAAAATAAAATTTTCTTTTATATAAAATGAGATGGTTCACATAAACCAGCACGTCCGCCCCAAAGGACAAAGAGAGTAAATATTGTAAGAATAGGACAAATTAAATGGGATAGCGGGGAACGTTATTGAGACATATCACCCACACGTTGTCTAGTAAACCTAATCTACTTTGCTGTCGTCAGCCAATACCTTTCGACACGTGTCCCACAACATAGATATTTGCAAACTGTGTATTTTGTCCTTATATGGACATATGGCCTTATGTTGATTGTTGAAGTTGGGTCATGTTGAGGAAAGGGAATCATGTCTGGAAGTGAATGGTAAAAAGAATTACTCCCTCCATCCCAATGACATACTCCTATGTTTTACTCCCTCCATCTCTAAAAGATTGTCATATTTTGACTTTTGTTAGTCAAATATTATAAAATTTGATCATGAATTCTCACTAAACGATAAGAAATAATATAGTCTTGTGGGACCTTGTTAGATTCGTCTCAATGTATATTTTTGAAATATTAACTTTTTATAATTTTTTTGAATGTAGAATAATAGATATTTATGTTTTAAATCGTGCTTTGTTGACCAGCAAAAGTCAAAATGTGACAATCTTTTAGGACGAGTAATTTTTACGATCGTTAAGAATTTAAAATATAAATACTATATATTTTACACTGTAAAAATTATAGAAGTGTGGTATTTTAATAATATACATTGAAACGAAACTAATAACGTAACATTTCATATGATTATATTATTTCTTATCGGCTAATAAAACTTAACGATTAAATTTTTTAAAATTTCACTCCCAAAATAAAAATAAAGAGTAGACCAACAAATTAAAATGGAAAGAGTAAAATATATTCGATCTAGTTTATCCTCATGGGGGTCGTTAAAGATGACATTAATAGCTTAATAATATATAAAGAGATACTAACATGTTCGATTTTTGTTGGCAGAGCTTTCAACCACTCACTTCATGATTCATGCAACAATGTGTATTAGGAGAAATTTGTTTATTATGGGTTCAGATTCCTATTATTGTTAGATTAGTTAGAAATTTTTATTTTGTATTTTCTATTTATATAATTTTAAAAGAGAATATAGGGTCATATATTGTCTGTTTTGTTGGTACATAGCATATACGTGTGTTGGATGAAGTTTTTCACTACACCAAGTGTTAACAACAATGCATTAAAGACGCTAATTCAAATGAAGCATTGAACCAAATGATTAATCAAGTCAACTCCTTCCAGAAGAATCAAGGGTGATTAATGCAGATTGGAGTAACTTATGATACGGACATAATCACCCCAAGACCAAGTAATTACAAGATAAATGCGGTCGTGGTCAACTTACGGAGGAGCATTTATTCGGCCGTGTGTCAATCAAATTTACATTTATTGTCGATTGACTAATTAAATGTAAAGAGCCGAAATGCCTAGTATAAAGGAGATGGTGGCCTCACTAGTCGAACACACCTTTTATTCACTTGTTCATTTTCACACGAATAAAGCTTTGAAGCAAATTTGTGTTATAATTTTCTAGGCAATCTTTGTATAGAAGCATATTCTTCAAGCTTCTATACTAATTGTACAGTTGTTGTTCTACAACGACAGTGAGGAGTGTTTAGTCAATTGAATCTTGTAAACATCTCATCACAAGGGTGATATAGGAGTAGGGAGCCTATTTTGAAAAGGCATTGTATAGGGCAATAGAGAGTATGCGGGCATACTAGTAAGTCCCTTCGTGTAAGATACCTTTTAAATAGTGGATTGTTCCCTCGGGCAGGCTGCCCCCCAGAGGTAGGTGCTTATGCACTGAACTGGGTTACCAAGTTCTCCGTGTTTGATTTACATACTTGTCATATTGTTTCTATTAAACCAATTATCATAACAACTGAAATAACATACGTGGTGGATATAGAACTTTCATGTTTGAACATAGAATTATTACTCATAAGAATCTATCATAAAAAGGTCATGATCTCTTAGGCTTGTGTGTAGCTTCTTTTTATTTATTTCGGGTGCTAATTGCTCAATGGGCAAATATGATGTTTTGAGTATTATTATTAATTTAGATTTTTGACATTATTGGGAGTTGATTTGCATCAACACCAAGAGAGAGTCCATTTATTACTTGGATTCTCAACGCGTATACCACAATAGTGTAGGCCGAACGGTTATAATGCAAAAGATCAACATATAAAATATTCATCTCATCACTTAACAAATTTACAATATGTTTTGCCTTATCTATACTATAATGTGGGAAGAGTTTATTTGGTGAAGCCTAAGAGATTAACTAGGCTATCCATGTGGCACAATTAAATTTTGATATGTGTCCATTTTTAATTTGAAAATAACTACCATTTCATCCATTTTATATAAACATATATGTTTAGTCATGTTTTTATAAATAACTCTTTATATTGTCCAACATATCTTAATTATATATATGTTTTATTTATTTATGCAGATATATTTAATAATATTTTTATAACTAAGCATTTATTTTGTATTAATTGTTCAATATTTTAAAAATAATAGTAACAATTTTAGATCATATGCAATTATCTTTTTGTTTTCTGCTTTTATAACAATGAATTATAATTTTAACTATTGAAAAATTATTACGAAAAAAATAAAATGATTGCACAGACGAGACTGTGCTCAAACCACTAGTAGTATACTAATATGTGTTATATGATTTGTTTTTAGTTAGGATCATGATTTCATATCGTGGCACCACAAGAAGCATAGTGTTCCAACAAAAAAAAAGTTAAAACAACATACTTGGATTAGCGTAGAGGTAGTATATAAGTTTGATTTTTCTGGTTACAATCATTTCATTATAATTACCGTAAATTATAACATTGGTGAATTCAGAGTTGATGAAATTCTGTTTTTGGGCAATGTCATTTTGAAGGATGGGATGAATGTGGACCCTGCCAAGGTCTCTACAGTTCAGTCATGGCCAACTCCAAAGACGGCGACTTAGATGCGTCTAAAGCGGGCATCGATGCAGTATTAAGTCGGTTAACACGTCCAATTGCTTATTATGGTGATAAACTGGTAAATGCTCAAGGACGTTACAATAGGTATGATGTGGACTTGTATGCTATATTGCAAGCTATGAAACACTGACGTCATTACTTGTGCCGTTAAGACTTTGTTTTGTATACGAATCTCAATGCATCTAAGCACACGAGTTTACAGGACAAGGTGTCTACACGTTACACTTCATGGTTTTCATATATGTAGCAGTTTACCTTTATTATCAAACATAAAGCAAAGGTGCAAAATCAAGTAACGGATGCTTTGAGTCGTTGTCATTCACTACTGGCCACTATGACCGTGACGGTTCCGGGATTCGACCAGTTGCCTGAAGGGTATGCATCTGATCCTTTCTTTGATCATGTTTGGGACGAGGCTTCAGCTGGGATGTTGGATGAATATTTTATGGTTGATGGCTTCTTGTTTTGGGGCACTTGCGTTTGTATAACGGATGGTAGTTTGCATCTTCAGATTATTCATGAGCTGCATGGTGAGGGCCATATGGGGCATGATAAAACTCATCAGTTAGTTGCAATGTCCTACTTTTGGCCAACTCTTAGACGGGATGTAGAGCGGTTTGTTGCACGATAAATTATTGAGTAAATGGCTTCATCGATCGCCCACGTTTGTTAAAAAACACTAGTCGATCACCCTAGTATGACTTTGTATACTTTCGATCACTCAGGTTGGGTATTGTGTATACTTTTGGTCACTCAAGCATTTTTTTGGTACAACTCATGATTTTTCGAAAATTTTAACATTTTTAGTAAGGGTATTTTTGATAAATGCTGCTGCATATCGTTTGTGCCTTCCTCCTCAGATAAAGACATCCGATGTGTTTAATGTCAAACAGTTGGTTCGTTATCTACTTGAGTCTGATGTTGAAAATTCCGGGTCGAACCTTTCTATGCCCAAAGGACATGATGCAGCGGTTAGATGGAAGAAATTTAGTTTTGTTTTATTTTGTTTTGCGTACCACATCTACTATTTTCTATTTTGATAGCTTAGCTCCCCATTATAAATAAATGGTACTGATATTGTCCTTGAGCTCCGGCTTAAAATATCATCGGTTATTGTCTTGATCTCCGGGCATTAATTCGGTTATTCACAGTCGGGTTTTTGTCTTACTACACAGGCATTAATTCGGCTATTCTAGACAAAATCCACAAGTTATTTCTACTATAGTTCGGACTATTAATTCGTGTTTTCATCACTAGGTTATGGACTTACGATACAATTTTTTTTCTTTTTTGTAAATTAGCGATGAGGTGACTGTGAGTATCGAACCCAGACCTTCTGGTCACTAACAAAAGCCTTTTCCACTAGACTATCCGATTAACTCTACTTACGACGATACAAATTTTAAGTGACAAGCATGAAACGATAATGTGAACTTTGTCAAAAACACACTAGAAACGCGGCAGAAAATGGATCTCTAATAAGTTGAATCTTGGAATGTTTGGTAAGAGTATGAAAACATCAAAAAGCACCGTACAGTACAAATTCGCCTAACCCAAGTTGAGTTGCTACAAAACTAACGTGGTTGAAGATAGATTCCAAGAATCTCAATTATTGGAGAATCCAACGAATTAGAGAGGTGATAGATAGCTTGGTGGTTGGCTTGATCATGACTCCAATATGTCAATAACCCAAAATTTTGGACTCTTTTCTTATTATCATCATAATACTAGACTTTTGTGCACACGATATGTTATTTGAGTAAATTTATTTATCATATTTATAATATGTTTTTCGACAATTTTTACACAAATTTGTGATGAAATGAACTACAAAAATACATGTACATGTTAAAAATTATATGTTATTATTTAACCCATCAATAATACTCCCTCCGTCCCTAAATGATTGTCACATTTGACTTTTGGTGGTCAATAAAACACGATTTAAAATACAAATATCTCTTATTCTAAATGCAAAAAAATTATAATAAGTTGATATTTCAAAAATATATATTGAGACGAATCTAACGAGGTCCCACAAGACTATATTATTTCTTTTCGTTTAGTGAGAATTCGTGATCAAATTTTGTTGTAATTGACCACAAAAGTCAAAATGTGACAATCTTTTAGGGACGGAGGGAGTATAAGATTTTTAACAAAGCACTTTCCAAAACTTAAAATAAACATATTTAAGGGAGTTTGACTTAGAATACTAAGCTTTATTTTTAGTACGGATAAATACTAAACGGTAAATTAGTCTTTTGTCAATCCAATTTATATCTATACTATAAATTTTCATTTGGTGAACACACATTTAATTCTCTAATTTTGAATTCAAGAATTTAAACTTTTCTTCAATGGAAACGAAACTTTTTGTCAACCACATGTCTTGAATATTACTTCTATCAAATAAAAAGTAACCACACATGACACATCTAACAACCTTGTAAAATTATAAGTTACAATTAAATTAAAGTGATGTGTTAGGGTTGAGATTTCTTTACAGAAATGAAATAAATTAGTTAGTAGAAAGGTATGTAATGGCAAATGTAATTTAACCATTTTGATGAACGAAGGTGTGAAATCCATATGTATTTTGTATTTTATACAATAATTATTAATGTTGACTATTTACATAAGGACATAAGGTAAATTCAGTGCAAACATGCATTGTGACAAATAATTATTAGTATTATTATTAAGAAATATTTTCGTGGCTATAGATAATGGTGAGTAGGGGATATTGACATGTCCTCGTAGGTAATTGTTTATGTATTTTGATGAGTTATTATGTTGTTTGTGGATATCAAAGTGTGTAGTGTCGCATTACATTTGCAACAAGTCTATGTATTAAAAGAGGGAAAAATCATGGATATCATAATCAAAAGTTTCACAATGCTTGAAACTTGAGTATAAAAAATTAGTATTTAAACAACATATATTGATTGGGACAAACCAAATAAGATTTCACAAAACTATATTATTTTTAACCTTTTAATAAAAATTTAAGGTCAAATTTTGTGAAAGGCTCAAGACGAGTATATAACTATAAGGATACATATATATGCATCTGCTCAAGCCATTGTCACACACTATGAATATTTATATTTTGATAACCCTTGCAGTTGTTACGTCAGATACCTTTATTGTAAATTTGAGTACCTTATTGTAAATTTGTAATTAAATCGCTCAAAAGTATTGATTATTCTGCTCAAAGGTATAGTCTAGTGATAGAGTCAATTCAATAGTTCAGTGTGAAAAAAAAGTTCTTATTAATAACCAAAAGGACTTAAGTTTGAAATTCACCTCATCGCTAATTTACAAAAAAAAGTGGTATAGTGTAATGATAAGTGACAAAGTGATTGAAGGGAGATAATTTGACATCATAAGTTCGAATGCATGAAAAATAATACTTTATTGAAATATTATTAAAATTGCTTCTGATTGTGTATCCCGTTAATTCTTTTCATTACAAAGGTATTGAAAGACTAACTTTTGTTATTAAAAAGGATTCTTTTTTTTTTCTTTTGTAAACTGACAATGACTTATTAAAAAAGAATTGATTACCTTAATGTTATCTTAACTAGAGTTAAAGCCGTGCTGCTAGGCGAAGCAGCCCGAATGCTGCATCCTAGATGGCGAAAGTCCAGTAGCCGAAAGCATTACTAGCTTACGCTCTGACCCGAGTAGCATGGGGCAAGTGGAATCCCGTGTAGTAGCCCTTTGGAATTTTCATTTTTGGGAACTCGCTTATTGTCTAGATTTTTAGGTAGATACAGTAAAATGTTTATAAATTAATATTCAATAAATTAATAATCTCTCTAAGATAATAAATTTGTCCGGTCCCGATTTGGGCTAGTTAAAAAAATTAACAAAATCGATAAAATAATAAGATAATACATTTTTTTAAAATTCCTTTATAATATAAGCTCCCACAAAAATTATAAATTAATAATCCTTAGAAATTGAAATAATATAGTTACAATTTATTTAAAATATGACTCTATATATAGTAGTTTGTTTTTTCTTAAAGTTCAAATCACATTGGAGTTCATCTCAAATTTTTCTTATTGCATTCATTAGTTTCGGTGTTGTGTTTTCGAATTGTAACATAAATTTGTGAAAAGTTCTAGACGCCAAAAGTGTTTCCTTTCGGGTAACAAGTTCCGAAGACACAGTATCATCTTCATCTTCATCATCAACATTATTCTCAATGATAGTAGTAACATTATTAAACTCTTTATGTTATTAAACTTTACATATATTTACGCAAAAAATCTTCATCTTATGAAAAAACTCTTTAAATTAATAAATTATTTATTTATAGATAAATTAATAACTCTCTAAATTAATAAATTTGACCGATCCTAACATTATTAATTTATAGAAGTTTTACCGTATAGGAAAAGGACATTTTGTATGTTAGATGGTGAATTCCCAAGAGTAATAAGCATCAGATCTTTTTGGGTTCATATTTCCCTTTCTAAATAAAGATCAAAACAAACAATATTTATACAAAAACTTTTGGTGGGTCAGTGGATTCATGCCACGAGTCCACGACAACTTCACCACAAACACTTGTTTAAAGAGATTTTTTCCCATTCAAGATCATCTCCACCCGACCATCAAATCTAGTGTTACATATGCCGGTTTGCCTGATTGTGATGGTTTGTAGGTCGAGATCGTACTGTTTTAGGAGAATTAAATTTTTCTATTTGTTAAGAGTCTGTGGGGTAGTAGTCCAAGATTTTGTATATTGACCTGGGAGAACATCGATATTCGATGTGAGTGTGCATCTTAACACTCCCCTCACGTGTAACCCAATCATCGGCGAAATTTTTTTTATGTTGGTATGAATTGCCGGAACAACATCGTCAGGGTTACACGTGCCTTAATAACTCGGGCTAGCTCATGAGACCATGTTAAGAGTCTATGAGGTTCCACTCTAAAATCAATTGGCAATAGAGGGAGTAGCCCAAGATCTTATATATTGATCCGGGAGGATACCGATATCCGATGTGGGTGTGCATCCTAACACTATTATCAATAAAAAGTAAGACCAATATATCCTCTCCCGAGTATAAAAAGTATATATAATACCTAACATGAGTGATCGAAAGTATACAAGTCATACTAGGGTGATCGACTAATATTTTTTAACAAACGTGAGTGATCGATGAAGCCATTTGTTGTCTAAGGTATATTTGTTGGCAGAGGGCATACTAGTCTCATCTGTCAATTTTATTCTACCATAATGGTATATTATATTCCTTTTGGAGTGAATCAAATTAATATACAGGAATAGTAGGAATCTATTTTTTATTGTGTTTGTGAATCTAACTTATTTTTATCCTAGAGAAAACAACTATCATTAATTCACGAGGAAATTGCCGAAATGGTCCCCGAAAGTGGCACCAGATTGCACTTTGGCCCCCAATAGTGGCACCGGTGCAGATTAGTCCCCGAAAGTGGCCAGAAAGTTGCAGTTTGGTCCCCAAGTTAACTTTTCCGTTATAATTTAACGTTGACACGCGGTTTTGGGGTTAAAATGGGGCAAAAACATAATTTTAAATACTTTAACTTACCTTAAGTTACTTTAACTTACCTTAAGTTACTTTAACTTAGTTTTGGTGCCAAATTGCAATTTCCAACTCTTTTCCCTCCAAAAATAACTTTATTCCTCAATTTTTCCCTCCTAAATGAAATGTCTATATGAAGACCCAAAACCACAATTTTTTCCTCCATTTTTCCCTCCTCAATTTCTTCTTCTTATTCAACATAAATAGAAGAAGAAATTTTAGTTGAAGAAGAAATTGAGGAGGGAAAAATGGAGGAGAAAATTGTGGTTTTGGGTCTTCATATAGACATTTTATTTAGGAGGGAAAAATTGAGGAATAAAGTTATTTTTGGAGGGAAAAGAGTTGGAAACTGCAATTTGGCACCAAAACTAAGTTAAAGTAACTTAAGGTAAGTTAAAGTATTTAAAATTATGTTTTTGCCCCATTTTAACCCCAAAACCGCGTGTCAACGTTAAATTATAACGGAAAAGTTAACTTGGGGACCAAACTGCAACTTTCTGGCCACTTTTGGGGACTAATCTGCACCGGTGCCACTATTGGGGACCAAAGTGCAATCTGGTGCCACTTTCGGGGACCATTTCGGCAATTTCCTCATTAATTCACCATCATTTTTTCTGATTCCCTAGGAGAATGGAGGATAACAATATATTTTATTATATACTTACTCTTTTTGTCTGATTCCGTTAGCTCACAATTAATGCTATTCGAAAAATAATAAAATTTATTTTCTTTAATTCCCTTTTATTCTCTTTCTCTAGGATAATTTTAAATGTCCCTTCCATAATTCACCACAATTTTAAACACATCATAAGTCTATAATCAAATATATAGCAAAATCACTTATATGCTAAGATAGATTACTTGTGTAACATTTTCTTTAACTTTGACTATATCACAACTCCATCACACTTGGTCCTAAGAATCTCCGTAACCAATATATTTTAGGATGAAAACCCATAATTCTTAACAAGATATTAAACCTACCCCAATTACCAAGAGCATGAGATCATGCTCATGCTTACTCTTTTTTCTTCTCATTCTCTAGTTGTGTTTAGCAACATATGTTGTATGATTCAATGTCGAGTTGCAATCAAGTTGTAAATTGAATTGACGAGTTCTTTTGATCACTTTTAAGGGGAAAGTGTTTCGATAAAAGATTTCTACGTGCAATTTTATTTATATCATAGACTATTTATAAGAGCATGTATATTAGCTTCCTCAAAAGTTATAATAGGACTTAACAATAAGAATATAACAAATAGTACTTTTTCAGCTCTCCTAAAATAACGTGAACTCTCAAAATATTTTTCACACCCATACATATAGTACAAATATTTACATTGTGAATAAGTGTGAATAAATTATCAAAAAAAAAAGAATAAGTGTTAATATTGCACTTTCATGTTATCATCTACTATTGTTTTTTCCTCCGACATTTTTACCACAATCTTTTCTCCTTATTAACTCTTACAAAGTTTCCGAAATAGAAAACTACAATTGGACCAACGCAACTAAATCAACTCGAAAATTATTTTGATTTTTTTTAAAAAAATTGATCATGGTTGGAATTATAAAATTTTAGAAGGTCAATCCAAAATTAAACAATATTCAAGGGGGCAACAAAAGATTGATCATTACAAATCAATTTGTTTACACTACAAAATAGATTTAAAAAAAATTACTTCCTCATTTTTTTTAAATAATTACTTTGCAAAAATTTATTGACAATTTTGAGAAAACATTTTAATATATTCGTAAATTATTTGAGTCACATATGCCCTTTAAAAATATAAATGTTGAAAATTTTAGAAATAGTGACATATTTGAAATATTAATTTTTTTATGTTTGGTGAATAATAGGGAACCGCTAAAGTACAAACATAAAATGTTAATGCCAAAAATAAAAAAGTAGAGATTAAAAGTGCAGTACAGAAGCAAATTTAGAGAGTTGATGTACATGCTCTAATACGGGATATTTAGTAAAAAATGTCTACCCTTAATTTTTTAGCACGAGATAACTAAAGTAAGGATTATGTGGGAGTCGGGGTGTACTTAATTACACTTATGTAATCTATACGAAATGAAGCCTATGGGTTCCCTCTAAAAGTAACATTTGAAGTTTTATTTCACCTTATTTAGATTTGACAGTTTTCATTGATAATTTCTTAAAATTTTAAAAGTAAAATTTATCAAAAAGAATTATTTTTCAAGATCTATCACTAAAGACTAAGTTTCTTTTATTCTGGAAATAATTATTTTATTATATTTTTTAAAATTGTATGCATTGATGTATGTATTCATGATATGAAGGAAAGAGGAAAATGAATTATTTCTTAATTGTCTGTAAGTGTAGAGTGTAAAAGATATTGATATATATTTGATGATGTGATTATATGTCAGGAGATACTTGTTTTATGAAATATATATTTAATAGTATATGTTTATACTTAAATTCTCTTTGAAATTATTGTGCACGAGTATGTCTTCGTTATTCGTGATTATTTCATATTTATAACAAAACAAATGACAAAGGCAATTCTAAACATTAGAAACTTTAGGAGAAATTTGGTAGATTGGCATACTTTGGTGTCAATATTTAACTTCTAGCGCTTCTCAATAATATTTGTATAGACATAGCATCTCGCCTCTTGAAATAACTATTGTACCCTTATCTTTCCCATCTCTTTCCTTCTTCCTTTTCCTAACCAAACCTTATTGTCCATCTTTATTTTCCCTCAGCCACCTCACACCTTCCCCTTCCTGAGGCTCTCGTCCAGCCGCGTCCATCACCAGCTTCCCGCCACCATAACTAAGACCGCCTCTTCTCTTCTTCTCCAAACAGTTTTACCATTACATCGATTGCAGGGATGAAACTCTGAGGTTTTCGAATGTTTTTGGCACCCTTGATACGGAATCATTACCAAAGAATGAAACCCTTCAACTGTTTGCTCATGTGAACCGAATTCGTTGAAATTGTCGACCACCCGTCCATTTATACTCTCAACCAACCGAATTCATTGAAAATAAAAAAGTACTATTCCTTAAAATCGGAAGTCGTTGCAGTCCCGGGTCTATCTATAAGATCTTAGGCTACTCCCTCTATTTATCGATTGGTTTTAGAATAGAACTCCATGGACTCTTAACATGATATCATGAGCCAACCCGAGTTAATGACGCACGTGTAACCCGCCGATGCTGTTTTGGCAAATAATATAGGCCGGGACTACTTCCGTCGACGATTGGGCTACACGTAAGGGGTTTTTTTTTGTAAATTAGCTATGGGGTGAGTTTGAACCCAGGACCTTCTAGTCACTGCAGAGAGCCTTTTCCACTAGGCTACACGTGAGGGGCGTATTAAGATACATATCCCACATTGCAAGTCGGTGCTCTGCCGGGTCAATATATAAGACCTTGGACTACTCCATCTATTGTCAATTGATTTTGACTTCACGGTTAAAAACATTCCATTTTAGCACAAAATTAACTTTATTTAAATATGTTTATTACACTTCGATCTATTTCATTTTAATTTCACACTCTTCGAAGCACAATTTTGATTGTCAAATACTTTGTATTTACATTATAGAAAATGATTAAAAATTATGGAAAAATATTTATCATGATATATTCAATAATATCAATTTTTATATTCTTCACATTAATGAATAAACCCCTATATAGTGCTTATTTATTTTTCGAGTAAGTACAAACTTATTGTGTGCATTCTGTTTGCTATATTTTAACATCAAATTATTTAGGAATACTTGTTAAATCTATGGTTAATGGCACCAAAGATCACTGAAAATATCTAATATTTTCAATTTGATCACCTTAATTTAAAAATGCCCATGTTGGATCAATCAACTGCATTTTTTGGTAAAATTTGGTCAGTGGACCGTTTTAAAAGATTTTGGGCCATTTCGCAAGTTTTTTACCGAGGATAATTTTCTCTGTTCACATTTATAGACATTGAACCGTATTTTTTTAATTCTTTTACTTTATTTTTCTAAATGTTTTTTCTTTTTATTTTTTTAATTCTTTTTCTTTAATTTTCTAATTGTTTTTCTTTTTATTTTTTCTAATTTTGTTTTTAAACTTTTTTTAATCTAAAAAAATTAAAAAAAAATTAAAAAAATTAGATAAAAAATGATTTAATGTCTATAAATGTGAACGGACAAGATTACCCTCGTTAAAAGACTTACGAAATGACTAAAAATCTTTCAAAACTGCCCAGTGACCAAATTTTACCGAAAAATGCAGTTGAGTGATCGAACATTGACACTTTTAAATGAGGATGATCGAAATGCAAATATTAGATACTTTCAGTGATCTTTGGTGCCATTAACCCTTAAATTTAATTCTTCCAGAAAACTCTTCTAGTTAAGTTTCCATGATATTTGGTTATTTTATAGATGAAATAAAATAATATCATATCAAAATCCTTAAAGTATTTTCAAATTATTTGTAAGTTAATGTTATCCACTTAAGCAAATTAGAAGTGACAAATATAATTTTTACACCTCTCACAATTCTCTCAACACTAAATTCATTCTCCCATTTACATATTTAGTTGAATATCTTAAGTTTTTTATTATAAAGTTTTTTGAATAATTAGCTAAAGTTATGTAAATATTATATATCTTTATTCAAGCTTAAATTAAATATTTTAACTTAATATCTAAAATTTTATCACTAAATTTTTTTTCAAAAATTAGCTAAAGTCATGAAACAAATATATATCTTTATTAACTTTCAATTATAATTGAGTTAGGCTTCAAATTTCATATTTTACAAACATATCCTTATTGTTTCTTATTTGCTGATAACTATAGATTTTCATTTTTTTAAGTTTTAATTAATCTACATACTACGACAATATTAAAAGTGTGAAATTATCATATTAGTCGTTTATACACACTTTATCGATATAAAATTGACTTTTTACGAGAGTCGAATCCCTATCGCGTTTCATCTTCAGTATGTTTAGAATTTCGTCCATCACTAATACAAACTTGAAATTATGTATGCCGCATTCATATAAGGATTTTGACAAAAGTGGTTTTCCCTAGTTCTAGAGAACTAACACCTCTCCTTTTTGTTGGATTGAGACATTTGATGTTACATACATAGCAATGCAAAATTATACACTCCATATTAAAAAATAAAAATAATTCAAAAATCATTTTTTAATTAATTTTCCAAATGTATTAACTCAAATAATTGAGATCTGTAGGATGAAAGTAGTATATACTCCCTCTTATACATAAACATTGTATAGTTTTCACTTTTTCAAAAAATATAAAGGAGAAGATATAATATTAGTTAAAATTGGATTTATCTCCTAAAATATATGTAAAAGTTTATCAAATAAGACAAGTTAAATCTTAATCAGTCGAGTGCATACAAGAAAATTTTCATTTGTTAAGCTTTTTGGTTATTAGTAATTCATTAATTATCAAAAACAGCGAATTATGTCATTTGCAATATTTTATTATCACTATTTTTGGTATATTATAAGTAATAGGTACCATTTTCTTACAAATATAATTTATTATTGTTAGTTATGTAATCTTACTCTTATTTTTAGTAATTTATATCAGTTTGTTTAACGAATGTATATTATAAGTAATGCGTAGCATTTTCCTCAAAATATAATTTATTAGGGTTAATGGCATGTGGGACATCACTTACCTTTCACCAATATCACCAGTTGATCACTTACCTTTTAAAGGGTCCTAGTTGATCACTTACCTTCTAAATTTTGTCTCAGTTGGTCTATCGGGCATTTTTCCGGTTGATCAACGCCTATGATAAATATTAGTAAGGGCTTTTTCGCCTTTTCATGTCAAAATTAAGGGTTCGTTTTGGGGTTATTTCTAATTTTCAATTTTTTTTGTTGCTTAGTTTCGTCATGAAAATAGGGGAAAAAAACCTTAGTAATGGGTAGATAAATAACTAAGACAAATTTTAAAAGGCGAGTGATTAACCGAAACTCTTTAAAAAGGTAAATGATCAACTGGTAATATTGTGGATATGCAAGTGATGGTTATTAACCTATTAGTAATGGGTAGAATTTTCTTCAAAATATAATTTATTAATATCCCTCTGTTTTTTGAGTTGTCGTTTTACCAATTTACACATAGATTAGGAAAAATTAAAAATGGTCACAAAGTACATTAAAAATATAAATTATCAATTGGTTGTCATCATATGATTGGATGGTTGGTAAATTCAATACAAAAAGTGAACAAAAATTACATTAAAAATGTAAATTTGTAATTAGTAATGCTAGAATGACAACTAGAAAAAAACAAAAACTTTAGGCTAAACGACAACTAAAAAAACGGAGGGAGTATTACTTATGTAATCTCACTCTTATTTTTAGTAATTTATACAAATTTTGATACACATACCAATCATCTGCATAAAATAATTAATGAATGATATTATTAACGAACCGTAACGGTCCCAAATACTAAACCTTGGATGCACTATATATTGGTCCCAGAATATTGAAAAATAATGTCTATAGCATCTCTCTCCATTTCTATTAGCTTGGTCTTTTTTCATAATTATCACACAAGTTGCTCTCTTGTGACTTCTCTTTCTCATCTCCCCCTCTCATTTTCCTTTATAGAATCGTGGGTTTAGCTTATTATCTCCAAAAGCTTCCCACTTTCCTGCAACAGTTTTTTGTCTGCAGGTAAACCTCTCTCTTGTTTCAAGAAACTAATAAAATATTTGGTTTTCTTTCTTTTTATAGTTTGTGTTTTATATGTAGATTATTACAAAGTAGTGTTCTTTGTTTATCCAGTTGTTTTCTTTTAGTTTTTCTGATTCATTTTCTTGTTCTGTTTGTAGCTTATGTTTATGTTAATTATAGCTTGATGGGTATTTTTCTTTTTTCAATGCAGTTTCTTCATTTGTTTATTAAATAACTATTCACTTATTTTATGGAAATTTTAACTGTTATAACTTGTGTGTCTGTAATGGTCATTTTATGTTGATGATTTGCAAGAACTGTATCCAATCAGCATGATTGTATTTTTTTTATGTGTTCTTGTTATATAATCTAACATGTTTTTGGTTATTTAGGATTTTGTTTAGTGTGTAAGATCAAGTTTCCAGATCCTATGATGGATTTAGGAGAATCTAGTAGTGGTTAACATATGGATCTATGGTATATAAGGTTAGGTTTTTGAGGCTGTAATATTTGGGATGAGTGATTACTTCAATTATGCTTAGAGGATGCCGAAACGAGTAATAAGCATGTTTGTTAGCTCATTCTTGAAATCTAGGACTGATTTATATTGAACAATCTGAGAAATCGTTAAGGGCACTTCAGGATTTGATAGAATAGTTGAAAATTCGTTTTGATAATTGAATTGTGTTTATATGTTACCAGGGACTATGTTGAGACATGGCCTTTTTTATCTTCGAATTTCTGCCTTCTTGTCGGTGGCATTCATATTATGAAATATTTCATATGAGAAACGTTGAGATGGAGATCATTCCGATTTGATCTGTTGAGAAAGGAAATAAACTTGTGAGAAAATAGTTGTCATCATTATTCTATTCCACGGACTTTGTTTGACTTATCGGCTAGACAAAACTTCCTATTGATACTGGAGGAGTTCGAAACTATACTATTTTGCTGTGAGAATTTTCAAAGGCTACTGATCATTTTAATAAACTTTTAGTAATTCATCGTTTTCCACTCAAAACTCTTTTGTTTGTGTTGTTTGTTTTGACGTATTCTGCTTTTGTCTTTCATCGTTTTTTTAAGCTATACTTCCAAACAGTTGATAGGGAAAGACATTGCAATCATTGTGAGTATATCCGGTTTATTTCTGTTTCCAGGTATATACATCATGGCTTTCTTGCTGGGGAAAATCTTCGTTCTAGAGTCGTCTGCATCTACCTAAGAAGACCCTCTACACAGTTTCAGCACTCAGATAATATTACTCTGTGCTTCAATTCGATAGAATGGACAGAGCAGATACATCAGGTTTTGTGAGTGGCGGGCCTGCATTATTGACACTGACTCGAGTTCTCTTGTTTTATATATAAAGTAATGAAGATCGTTTTTAGTAACTGAGTACAAATTATTTGCTTGTTAGTTTGAGATTTGTTCATAATATTGTAGACTGAAATAATGGATATCAGAAAGAATGGGGCAGTTTTCTCGTTAAATGGAGGGTTCATGAATGGTGGTAACTTTGGTGATACAACACTAAGATTGGATTGCTTTGGTTATGGAGGAAATGGAGGTGCTGTGTTTGGATGTACCCAAGATAACACAAATATCCATGTCACTCCGACAAAGGCTCTTGATGATGGCTGCAAATTGGTCCTTGGATTAGGTCCGACACCTAACGCTGACAATTGCCCTGATGGAGGTTCAAAAATAAAAGAATTCACATCAATATTGAATCAAGAGTTTCCATATGAAGAAGATTCAATCCTCAAACTTGGCCTCTCGGGTTGCACTGATGAAGTTTCAAACATTCTGAATTGTTCAGCTTCAATGAGTATCTCACATAGTGATCAAGTATTTTCTGGTCCAACACTCCGTATTCCTGTCGGAGATGAAGGGTCTACCTCAGCAAAAAAATCTGGTGGTTATATGCCATCTCTTCTTTTGGCACCACGAATGGAGAAGAGCAAATTCTTTCTGGAGAGTAAGGAGACTTTTCCATTTGATGGCGACTCGAATTGCCATCATTCTCAAATAAGCTCTGAGCCATCAGCTGTTTCAGATTATTCGATGAGCACGATTTCTGAACCTTCAGCCTGTCCAAAGTCATCTGACAACAGAATGACTAATCCTAAAAGATGCAAGTTTCCCGGATGTTCCAAAGGAGCACGTGGGGCAACAGGTCTTTGTATTGGCCATGGTGGTGGACAAAGATGCCAGAAACCTGGTTGCAATAAAGGTGCTGAGAGTCGTACTGCGTACTGCAAGGCTCATGGAGGAGGTAACAGATGCCAGCATCTTGGTTGTACTAAGAGCGCAGAGGGTAAAACAGACTATTGCATTGCTCATGGTGGTGGAAGGCGTTGTGAGTATCCAAAAGGATGCACTAAAGCTGCACGTGGAAAGTCAGGCCTTTGCATTAGGCATGGAGGGGGTAAGAGATGTAAGGTCGAAGGCTGCACTCGAAGTGCGGAGGGCCAAATTGGTTTGTGCATCTCCCATGGAGGTGGACGCCGCTGCCAATTCCAAGATTGTTCCAAGGGTGCTCAAGGCAGCACTTTGTACTGTAAGGCACACGGAGGGGGAAAACGTTGTATATTTTCGGGGTGCACAAAAGGTGCTGAAGGTAGCACTCCTCTCTGCAAGGCCCATGGTGGTGGAAAGCGCTGTATGTTCGATGGTGGGGGTATATGCCCAAAAAGTGTGCATGGAGGAACAAACTATTGTGTTGCTCATGGTGGTGGAAAACGTTGTGCTGTTCCAGGATGCACCAAGAGTGCACGTGGACGTACTGCATGCTGTGTCAAGCACGGTGGAGGAAAGCGCTGTAAGATTGAAAATTGTGGAAAGAGTGCACAAGGTAGCACTGACTTCTGCAAAGCTCACGGAGGTGGCAAGCGATGCAGCTGGGGAGAGGGAAAATGCGAAAAGTTTGCCAGAGGAAGAGGCGGCCTATGTGCTGCTCACAGCAGCTTAGTGAATGGCCGTGAGAAGAATAAAGGAAGCATGATCGGACCTGGACTATTTCACGGACTTGTGCCTGCTGCCTCCAACGGTGCTACTGTTAGGAGCAGCTTCGACAACAGCCATTCTTCGTCACCTATAAGTGCAGTCTCCGACACAGTGGATTCACAGGAAAGACCGGCCAAAAGGCAGCAGCTCATACCGCCTCAGGTGTTGGTTCCTCTATCAATGAAGGCATCCTTGACTTTTACAAGGCCATCGACTTCTGAGAATCAAGAAGGAAGGAGCACCAGAACGTCCAACAATGCTCAAACCGAGTTGGCAATAACGGAGGGACGAGTTCATGGAGGTGGACTTATGTCCTTATTTGGTGGAACCCTCAAGAATGCCATAAATGGCATTTGATTGTTATTTCTAGTGTATTATCATGTGATTAAGACATTGGTAGATATTGCTTTCTTGATGATGGTTTTGTGTATAATGTGATCAGTATTGTCGAACGTTGTTGAATCGTACTTGATTAAGACACCGATAGCCAATAATTGGATAATAAGGTCATAATTTGTTAATTTCTATCATGAGATATCTACAAAAGGGGCTTGCGTGTGTGGCTCATGCGTGGTCGTCATGCCCCCCCCCCCCCCCCGCCTTCCTCGGAACCTCCTCCCCTCCCTAACACCAACCTCCCTCCCCCCTTTCACAAGCCTCTTCCTCCTCCTTCCACATAGCCTTCTGAGTTATGTCTCTTCGGCCGCCCTGATACACCATGGCCTTCAACGCCTTAACTCCACAATTGCTTGAATTATCTAAAGATCCAACTTTAATAACCCAACAAAACATTACTAGATTTCTTAATAGCCTCATAAAAATATCAGAATGCTATTCACTTTGTACAAAATTTACAACTCCAGCCCCATAAATTACAACCATTACATGATATATATCACAAAGCTACAAACTATGCCCTTCAAAGGTAAATCCAAAATTGATAAAAATAAAAAAAGGTAAATCCAAAATTGACAACATACTAATTTTATATGAATTTTTTTCATTCTTAAGTTGAGTTATTCAATCAAATTGAACCCAAAGTCCACCTTGATTCTTTTTGTTTCCATAATTTTTGATTTATATACGATTTTTGGTCGGTTGCTCCCTGAATTATACTTTGATTTTCTACGTGATCCTTATAGTATAAGTTCTTTTTTGGTATCTATGTTTTCTGCAATACCCCTGGCCCTAACCCTTTTCCTACCTTGAAACAACTAAATGATAATTGTACCCTAACAATATTTTTTTATTTTTTTTTGTAAATTAGCGATGAAGGGAGTTGCGAACCTAGGACCTTTTGGTCACTAGCAAAAGCCTTTTCCACTAGGCTATTTGATTAACTCTACCCTAACAATATTTTAAAGAATGAATTAATCGAATAGCCTAGTGGAAAATGTTCTTATGGACCAAAAGGTCTGAGTTCGAAACTAACCTCTATCTTTAATTTACAAAAAAAAAAAAACAATATTTTAAAGAATAAGAGGACACTTTAAAATATTTTTACATAATTAAAATAAACTCAAGCCCTTATTCTTCTGCACACCTCACCTCACCCCTCACCATCACCCTCAACCTTGTGTTTGGAAAGGGAAATTGCTTAAAATTATCCTAGGGAAAGGAATTAGAGGTAATCAAAGAGAATATGTTTTATTGTTGTTTAGGTACCATAATTGTAAACTATTAGAATGAGGGAAAATATAATTAATAAATATGTGATTCTCCTCCATTCTCCAAGGATTTGGAAGAGAAAAAATTTGAGAAGAATCAGGGGTAATGGAGATCGATTAGTAATAATAAATTCTCTTAGGTAAATATTAATTGAATTCCCAAACATAATAGAATATTAAATTTCTCTCCATTCCCCTCATTCTCCCAAAACAAACACATCAACATTTCACCCGTAATCAAGGATCGAAATTTAGTTTGGACGTTAGTTTCGGTTAACTAAAATATGGAAATGTTTCGAAAACTATATAAAAAAAAAACATTATGGAAACGATGTGGAAATACGGAAACGCAGTAAAAACAAACATCTAGTAACATTAATTCATACGACATGTATTTATTCATAGAAACAGAATGTCTTCAATTCAAATACGAAAGTAATTAGAAAATATTCTTGAAAATAAACATAATTTTAAAAAAAAATGAAATAGTAATCCTTTGCTTTCTTCAATAATATTGATCACCTACGACTGCCGTGATTTTCATCTTGAGTAGCATGATCAAAGTATTTCTCTTTTGTAAATATCAAGGTTCTATTGGGAAGATTCGACATCCAGAGGACTAGTTAGAGGAGAATTATCTTTCGCAATAGGTTCATGAATATGTCTATCACAATGCTTATGCAAATTTGAAGTTTCAATTCTGACAAAAAAAAGTTAGATTGTTAATGTGGGTTCACTATAAATATCGATCGTCACCAACATGTTCATCATCATCAGTTCCGTTGTCATCGAGTTCAGTAACATTGGCATCATTAAAAAGTTTAGTTAATCTTCCTGCTAAAAACGTGTGACAGATGATAACTTTAGTACTATTTATATGTTGTACTATTAAAAATACTCCCTCCATCCCTAAATCTAAGACCCATTTACTTTTTCACAAGCTTTAAAAAAGTTCAATATCCTGGCACCATTAGTAAGTTTACTTAATCTTCCTACTAAAAAGGTGTGACAGATAATAATTTTAGTACTATTTATATGTTGTATTATTAAAAATACTCCCTCCATCCCTAAATCTAAAACCCATTTACTTTTTCACAAAGGTTAAAAAAATTCAAAATTCTCTCACATTTTAAATTTTTCCTCCAATGCTTTGACTCACAAATGAAACTTAATTTAGGAATTTCCTAGAAAGGAAAATGGCTCTAAGATTAAGAAATGGAGGGAGTAATACTATCATGTACTATTATTATTTATTGTGCGCATTTTTATGTATAGGTGAACCCCAGTTAATGAGGCACGTGTAACCCAGACGATATTGTTCCGGTAAATAATACCGACGAAGAAAATTACGTCGACGATTGGGTTACACGTGAGGGGGAGTGTTATGATACACATCCCACATTGGAAGTCGGTGTACTCTCCTGTCAATATATAAGGTCTTGAGCTACTCCCTTTATTGCCGATTGGTTTTAGAGTGAAACCCCATAGACTCTTAACATGGTATCAGAGTCAGGTTAGGTCGAGTATAAGCGAGATATAAGAGACGTCCAACCAATTATTGCGCCTTTGAGTGAAGTAGGTATCATAATTAGAAAGGGACGCAACAATACATAGAAATAGTGGTCTTTGCATCCGGTATCTCCATTGAAATTGCGGATCTGTGTAAGTTGGAGTTTCTGCGAAGGAGTCTTCCAATAGCCTTTTATGTGCTACTCCATGATCCCTATTTATGTAAGTCCTTTTCTGTGTTGGATTACTCGAAGCTTGCCATTCTTCAAGTAAAAGTGATTGTTATTCAAGTAAAAACTCTTCCAACTCATATTTGTTGGAGCTCTAAAAAGTTGAACTCAAAAGGTGAATTCAATAAGAGGAGAAGATTTGAGTATGTTTTGTATTTTGCTTTAGGATATTTACAATGTTGGATTGACGGACTTCAAACATCGAAGTTAACCAAATTTGATCAAAAGATAAGATATGAAGAGATATTATTGTGATTGTATTATTGTATTCAACATTGTATTATTGTTTTGTCATGTGCTCCAGTTGCTACTATTTTTGTCATGTCTGATATGTGTAGTCGTGTCTTGTCCTCCACTTACTACTATTTTTTTCAAGTATGATATGTGTAGCCGTGTCTTGTCTTGTCCTCCACTTGCTACTATTTTTGTGAAGTCTGATATGTATAGCCGTGTCTTGTCTTGTCCTCCACTTGTTATTATTTTTATAAAGTCTGAATGTATATAATCTTGTCTTGTCCTCCACTTGCTATTGGAACTATAACACATAGTTTCAAACATAAGTAAACACACAACACACTTTTATTAAAACACATAGTTTCAAACATCATTGACTAAAGTAAACACACAACACAAATTATTTTAGAACATTACACCTACATCGAAAAGTAAACAATACATCGAAAACTAAACACACAATATAAACTCTAACATAAAATTAACTATCAAATAATTCACTCGTAAGCATGTTAAACATTGTTTGTTGGAGCTCATCCCGATTATCATTTTGGTGTAGGCTGCACCATAACTCCATTTTCTTAGCACGAGTTTGCTCTTTGTTTAATGAAGCTAATGTTTCCATTGCTACAATTTCACGCTCTCTATCTTGCTTAAGAACCTGACGCTCGTGAGATATCTTCTCGAATTTTTCCTCAAAAAATTCGTTCGATTTTCTTGATTTGGATCCACATGCCTTAGCTTTCTTCTTTGTTGCTTCCCTTCCTTCCGGACGCTCAAGAGAAGGACTGGAGGACGAGATATCAGTATCATAACCACTACTCTTCCTCACTACTTCTAGATGCACTAGATCCAATCATGTACTTTGGTTCATTATGAACTAACTTCCACTCATCGATTAAAGTAAACCTCTTATGAGTTTTCTCAATGAACACCTCTTGAGCTCTTGATATATAATCGTCATCATATCAACCACTTCGCCCCTCTGACATTGCATCTCTATATACACCCACCCAAATATTGATTTGTTTGTTGAGATCACGATAATGACTTACACACTGTGTTTGAGATGAGGACCAGTTGTTGAATTATCGTTCACATATGAAGTAATTTTCCCCAAAAAAGTGTCTCCCTTTTGTCCATTACCCAATTCACTATCATTACTGCAGTGGAAAAAACCAGATAGAAAAATTTTGTTTTGTTTGGTACTCCAAACTTCATATTTCGAGTTTTTTTCGAGGTACAAAACTGGTTGGAGTGTCATCATCAGGCTCACCGAGAGATATTTGAGTCTGAAACTCAAGAATTTATGTAGATTCACTACTGAAACGTGGAGTTAATTGTTCAAGTGATGGCTGTGAGCCTTGGTTTTGCATATTAGGATACCCATACTGCATATACTGATAATTATAAGGATATTGCATACCGAAAACAAGATTTGATGTCATCGAATTTGGATTTGGTGGCAACATAAACTAATTTGGATTGGGTGGCATCATAAATTGTACTTGTAAATTTGATTCCATACTCGTATTTTGTAAATATTCTGGGTGTTGATTATTGGGGTTTTGAGATGGTTGATTATGAAATGTAAAATTTGAAAGCATAATTATAATTTTGGTTTGGGTCTATTGAAGAGTTGGAGAAAGTAGCAAAAAACTATAAAAAAAATAGAGAGAAAGACAGAAAATTGTGAAAATAAATTATTGTCCAAATCAAACAAACCTAGTCTTTATTTATAAATCTTGAAAAAATAAAAATATTGATCTAAAAAAAAAATTAATTTATATGGCAAAATATCATTTTTAATGATAAGACAAAACCAATATCTAATTAACCAATGATGACATGCCACCTCAGCAAACCCATGTGGGCTTAAAATCACTCTCCCCCACTTGTCACGATAACTCCCGAAATTATTGAATAATTTCTCAAAAATTGGGCAAAAAGATCTTCCTCTCAATTATTCCCTATTGAACCACATACTCTTCTCAGATATTTCTCAATCCTCTCCCAATTGAGATGGTCAAAATGAATAAAATAATTAACATATATACTAAATTTTTTGTTCTTTAAAGTTTCTTTACTTCATGAATTATGTCTATAAATTTCAAAATTCACTCATCGCTAATTTACAAAAACAAAATTATTTAAAAAATAGTATTAATATTAGTCAATTTATTTTTTGAAGTATTTACACAATAAGATATGGATGATCAAAATTATTAACCTAATTAGATGAAATATCTGTGAACATATGCATTTTTCCGGTTAGGGTAGGGGTGGGTATCTGGTCAATAGTGTTAAGGGTCGGGTCGGCCTACGAGTTTAACAAATAAAGTTAGGGTCGGGTGTTGGGTACTTGGGTAGAGCTAAAGCCCTCTCCAACCCTATCCATTTCATCCCTACCTAAGTCATTTATGTACCAGTGCAACAAAGATCTCTGATATCAGCAACTAATTCAAAATTATCTTCATAAAAATAAAGTATACCAAAATTCATATTTGGAGGATTTTTAAGAGCAAAAAATGGAAATTATCATCATTAAGTGTGCCAGTGCATTTGAACTTTCAGTTAGTCTGAATCAGATGAGAAACTTCCCTCCAAACACAGTAAGGTTCTTAATTCCTATTCCAAATACAAGTAACCTAAACAAACATCTGAAATGACTCATCGAGGTTAACGATATCTCTGACCTTTTCCGAAGATAGTGATACAACAATACAACAGTAGTAAATTGGATTACTTCCACAGAAATTAATCTCAGATGCATATGACGGAAGCAACTACGAAATTCCATATCTGGTACGCGAAATGTATTTGCAGCAAGATCATTAATCAATAGGCTTATAACTTGCTGATTGACAAGAACAAGTCTGACAAATATCCATACATGCACGCTCGAATTGAAAAGCTCACAGGCAGTTGAGCATAATCCTGGTGTCCATCTTAGCCACTAACCACTTAATTGCTATTTGTTGATGCCCTTCCTCTTGCTATATGTCAACAAACAGTGATCGAACTTCTCATTGTCAGCGACAACTTTCGTGGCAGTATCACTACCACATTCTATGAGGTTATTTTTGTCAACATGCTCAAGCTTACTTAAGTTACCTTCTTCACTTAAGAAGATTTCAGTCTTTCTACTACTATCGGGGCAAGGTTCATTTTTTCCATCAACCCCAGCAGATGAACCATCTTTAATGGTCTCTAGGAAAATCTTTCTCTGCGAACTACCCTGTTTATACGAGCAAGGTTCAGTCGTTTTATCAACTTCAGCAGATAAACCATCTTTAATATTCTCCAGGAAAATCTTCCTCTTCAAACTGCCCCGTTCATATGGGCAGTGCCCACTTGTTCCAACAACTTCAGGAGTTAAGCCATCTTCAACATTCTCCAGGAAAATCTTCCTATTCAAACTGTCCCGTCCATACGAGCAATTGCCTCTTATTCCAACAACTTCAGCGGACGAGCGATCCTTAATATTCTCCAGGAAAATCTTCCTCTTCAAACTACCCCGTTCATATGTTCTCCACTCCAATCCCTTATTCCTTTTCTTGTATGTTATCGGGAAGTGTCCCGATTCACACACTCCACTATTTACTCTCTCACTAACTCCAGACTTGACCACCCGCTGCCGTTTGTAACAAATCACACCATTTACACTACCATTTTTACCTATCCCCCCACCCTTCTTACCATCCTTAAATCCCGCAATCCCATCCCCCAATTCCAGCACATTCCTAGCCACTCCATTTTTCGCACTAGACCCACATGGTGCCAACAAAGCCAGCACAACCTCCCTCCCCATCAGACAATTCCCATCACTCAACACAACTTCCCTCACCCGACTCCCAACCTTCCCCCCTTTCCCGACTTTCTTCCTCTTAACGACCCTAACCGACTTCTTCAACACCTCTGGCACCCAACAATCGACACAAACAAAATCCCCATCTAACCCTAACCCCAACTCCCTTCTACACAACAGCCACGGCGATTCATCGCCGTACCGAACAACGCAATCCCTGTGAATCCCCCTTTGGCAATCACGACATTTGACACACTCCTCAACTGCACATTCTTTATAGCAATAACTACACATTTGCTGAAACTGGACCCGTCTAATGCATTTTCTACACAGAAGCATAATTCTCCAAACACTATCTAAAATCAAGAGGCGATCTTGAGGGTTGGTGTTGTTGACCCGCGCATTGCAAGCGTGGCAGTCCGACAAATTAGGGAAGTCTCGCGTTTTCTTGAGGGGGAAGAGGAGAAGATCGTCGTCGGAGGGGGGGAGGGTGGAGTTAGGCCGCGAGGTTGGGCTTTGTTTTGGCCGGAGGCGTTTCAAGGAGGAGGAGGAGGAGGGTGGGGGTGGGGTAGGTGGTGGTGATTCATTGCTCATTTTGCAGTGGGATTTTGATTAGGGTTTGGAATTGGAGATTTAGTTCACAAATGGAACAACACTACGTCGTATGTCTGATGTTGAGGATTAGTTTGAAGGCTTATTTTCACTTTGCACCCTGAAATATGAAGAAAGTTTCAAACTGTATCATAATATTATTATCATAAGCCTCAAATTACACCTATAGTACGGTTTGTCTCATTTTGCACCCTAAAGCGCCAAATGTGATGTAATGTCGTTTTAAAAGAAGGGCAAACGCGGAATAATACATATATTAAACTTTAGGGGCATATTTTATAAATAAAAAAACTTGTAAATTAAAAATAATTTTTACCTCTTCATCTTCTTCTCATCTTCTATATCAAACCCCTAACTCCCACCACCACCACCCCAACCTTCTTCTTCCTCCAACCCCAACCACCTTCGAAGACCATTAATTCACCGGAAAACAATCTACTCGAAGCATACATTTTTGTTTCGTGAACAACCATGAATATACTCATAACTCCAAAGGAGTCGCATTTAAAAACAATCTATTCTTAGTAAATTGCACTACAAGAAAAAACAGCCTTTTGTTACGCCAGCGAAAAAGTAACAAAAGCCCCAAAAATCGTAACAAAAGGCTTTTCGTTGATTTGTTAGGCTTTTGTTACGATTTTTGGGGCGTGGCAAATACCGCCGTGGTAAATGTAGTCGTTACGCCTAAAATCGTAACAAAAGTCTTTTTTTTACGCTCTTTAACAAAGGCTTTTTTTGTTACGAGATGGCCTCGTGCATAGCAAAAGCTTTTCGTTTGTTACGCTATCCACAAGCATAACAAAGACATTTGTTGTGATTTCGAGGCGTAACGAATAGGTTATAATATAATGAGCATGGGATAAATATGTAGGATGGTCGAAAGGTTGAGTTGTTAGGGCATACTTAAACAAGTGGTCGCCAAATGGACTGTGATAGCAGTAGTTCAGCAATAACCTCCAACATGCATTTTGAAGCTCCCAAACAGTAGCCCAACGATAGCTTTTGAGAGTTCCTAGTTTGACGTATTTCATGCACATACTTTAGTTGTGTTTGGGAATATGATATTATGATACACTAAATTTGTGTTTTCAGATTTGATATTTTGTATATTCTGGATTTATAATATAATACATTGTTTTGTTATGAATGATTTATTACATAAATTATTTTGTTATTATTATTAAATTTCTCGATTTATTATCAATTTCCGAATCTGAAGTCTGACAACAAGTGACTGAAAACTGAATCTCTGAATCTGAATGATAACTGAATCTGAATAATGAAATGTTTAATTGTTTGATAACAGTTCACACAGAAAAAGACTTAATTTAAGTCGAGTTGACAAAATTGCCCCATAACATACTTCATTCATATATATAAATTACTAAACAAGTCATTTGTATAAATATTATAATCTAAATTATAAATAGTATAAACATAATATTATGATTCAATAAATATTAAAATTTTATACAAAATAATTAATATCATTCAATAAATTATAAAATTATAAAGAAGATAATTAATGTAGGTAAATAAATATTGAATATTAAATTAAAAGTTATAATATCTAAAATCGAAAAAGTAAAATATAACAAAAACATGGCCTAACAAACAAAAAGTTATGATTATTAGTCATATATATGTAATATGTATCCACTGCCTCATCATCACTTCTTCATACGCATATTATATCAAGATGTACAGTAATTGGACTGTTCATCAATCACAATCATTGACAACCTAAATCATTATCAACAATCACAATCGCAACCAATAAGCAAAATATGTACCCAAATCAATATGAAAATAATATCTGAACAATAATAGTAACAAAAAGATGCAAAAAAATAACTAAAAATTCAGTTTTAACCATAAGATTACATTATCATAATTAAAATAGAGAATTATATTGAAAATATATAACATCAAAAATAAATTGAATAGAGAAAAAGAAAAATATTATTAACCCGTTTGATAGAAATTTTCTCATCAATTGAAGTAGATAATTTGGAGAAGAAGTGTTGAAAAGAAAAGAATTATGTGATTTCTGAGGTTAGATTTGGGCAACATGATGGAAAAGAAATGAGACATTCTCAACAATACTTCCAACATCGTTATACACACGCTAATCATGATGGAAAAGAACCCATCAATTTTAAAACTATCAATAATATCACAACCCGCCTCATAAATCCCTTCACATCAGTAGAGGTTAAAGACGCACTTTTCCAAATGCCCCATCATAAATTTCTTGGACCAGATAGATTTCGAGTTGAGTTCTTTCAAAATAACTAGTCAACAATTTAAGATGATCTTATAATACCATTTTGGACTTTCTCAACAATGGTCACATTTTGAAGGAATTAAACAAAACATACATAACCCTAATCCCAAAAAAATCAAACCCAACACTATTAGGGGACTACAGACCTATCAGTCTTTGCAATGTCTCATATAAAATTACTTCCAAACTTTTAGCCAAATAGACTAAAATTACACCTTAACTCTCTTTTCTCTCCTTTTCAAAATGGCTTTATTAATGGTAGAGGAGCTTAGGACAATATTTTGATGGCCCATGAAATCATTCAAACTATCATGCTATCAAAATGTAAAAAAAATGGTATGGCAGGCATTAAAATTGATATCAGCAAAGCCTTTGACCGTTTTTGTTGGGACTTCCTGCTAACAGTCCTTAGGAAGCTTAATTTCCCATCTCATTGGATCAATCTCATTAAGGAATGTATTTTCACTGTTCAATTCTCTGTCATAATCAATGGAAATCCGTCTACACCATTTAAGCCCGTCTGTGGTCTAAGACAATCCCCCTCTCTCTACTCCTCTTTACCATATGCACGGGAGCCCTTTCAGCCGCACTCTCTAAATGTCAAGATAATAGAATCCTCAGAGGCATTTCCATTGCTAGGAATGGACCCGAAATTAGCCACCTTCTCTTCGCTGATGGTAGTTACTTCTTCCTTCACCTCAACAACCAATCAATCACAACCTTTGAAGAAGTTTTACAAGATTTCTACATTGACTCTTGGCAAATTATCAACTTCACCAAATCAAGCATTTCTTTTAGCCCGCGCTCTCCTTCTTCCACCAAAAATAAAAATATCAATGCCCTTAATATCCCCGAATCCCCCCTGTTCGGGACCCACCTCGGAACATCACTTGATACAAATAAACCAAATAGAAAAATTCTTTTTGCAAACATTATAGATAAAATTAAAAACAAATTAATTAGCTGAAAAGCTAAATTCCTAAATTTTGGAGGTCGTACCACTTTAATCAAATTTGTCCTTACCTCATACTTTGTTTACTCAATGGGGGTGTATAAATTTTCTCTTTCAACTGTTCATGAAATTGATAAAAAATTTTGCCAATTTCCTTTGAGGGAGTGATCACACCAGATCAATTCATTGAATTAACTAGGATATCCTTTGCTTGAAAAAAATAATGGAGGTTTTGGCTTCAAATACCTCCATCATTTCCACCTTGCCCTCCTTGCCAGAAATGGTTGGAGACTTATTCATAATTCATCCTCCCATTTTCATTACGTCTTTAAATCTAAATATTACCCAAATACCTCCCCATATATGACAGCCTCAATGAAAATTAAAAACAACAACCCATTATGGGCCTGGAGAAGTCTTCATGCTGGTCTACAATAGATTAGTAAAATGAAAACTTGGACTGTGGGAAATGGTAAGAACATTAATATTTGGGATGATAATTGGATCCTGAATCTTCCCCCTGATATTCAGATCAGAATCTTCAAAAGTCCTTCATCCCCATCCAAGGTAAATGAGCTCCTTCACACGGAGGAACATTGAAACATGAGTAAACTTCGAGCATTGTTTCCACCAGTTGTTGTTAACAAGATTTGTGAAATTCTATCCCACAACAACCTGGATCAATGGTACTAGGATACGACTAAACTTAAAACCAACACACATTTAACATTTTTTTTTTTTGTAAATTAGCGATGAGGTGAGTTTCGAATCCAGGACCTTTTGGTCTCTAGCAAAAGCCTTTTCCACTAGGCTATTCGATTAACTCAAACCATTATTTGAATAACAATCCACTTAACAATATCTCGTATCCATCTACCTACCATAAAATCCCTACTGAAACTTGGAATCTCCTTTGGTCTCTTCCCATTCCCTACAAAATCAAAATCTTCCTCTAAAAACTTCTACTTAATATACTCCCAACAAATAACCTTCTTATGAACAAAACAAAAATAAATATCAATACCTAATGTTCATTTGGTCTCGATCCTATGGAAACAAGTAATCACTTGTTTATTCATTGTCCCTTCGCTTCATACCATTGGAAAAGGCAAGACTTTAACCCGACTATATTTCACATCAATATCACCGTACTCCTTGTTGACGTTCTTAAAAAATAGTACCTCAATCAATTTATAATAGTTTCAATTCACACAAGAGATATGAACATTTGTATTGGATTATCAAATCATACAAATCCCATTTGGAAAATATGCATGTACGACAAAGGTGTTCGACGAACTATTGAAGGAGATCACATACATAAGAATGATTCACATGACCCGTTTGTCACAAAATCATTGGACTTGGAATGTACTTTCAAAGCTATCTTCACAGCTCTTCTCCTGATCGATGACTCCAACAATCATGCTACTTACATTATTACTGATGCTTTCTTTTCTCAGGTTTGATTTAAGAACTTCACTAAAATTACAAATTACAAAGAGCGAGGATTGGGACACTCTCAAGAAGGAAAGCTTGAACAAGTGCTACAAGACTTTTTGGTTCCCTACATGAATGAGATGTTTTTTGAATCTTGTTGATGTAACAATTCTGAATTTTAATTATGACCATGTAATATGTAGTTCTTTTGCAGACTGTATCCCTACCTCCATCCAGAAACTCTTGATGTAATGATCTTTGAACTATATTAATTGAAAGCACTATTTATAAAAAAAAAGATTTTTTTTTATATTAATTTTAGATAAATTATTTTTCCATCATCATTTGGTATGTAATAGAGTCTGAAAATGAGCTTATTATAGATCAAAATGCATTATATAATTTGGAATGAAGGGAGTAAAAACTAGGAATGCCTACTCTCTTTTCAAGTCTCTCGTGAAACCTAGTTATCTGGAGAACCTGTCCAGTTTTATCGAAGATGTTCAAAATTCATCATTAGTCATTTATGTTTGCTTGGGTTATCAATTTGTGAAATTGAGAAAATTAAGCTCAAACTTTTACAGTATGCGACAAATAAATTCAAGAAAATTGTAATATCTACAATGCCATAAATCATCTAGCAAATAGACAACTGACTTAAGTGATTAATGTTCTTTATTAATAAAGCTTGCCTTCAGAACCGAAAACATTTCAGGGTGTACAAACTTGAACAATCATCAAAAGTTTCGCCAATGATAACATATGGTAATCTGTATGATAAAAAGTAGGTCTCGATGAGGGTATCAATATCCTCATCATTTGAGTTTCGTAAAGAGGTCCGGAGCAACCTGCATTAACCAACACACTTAGCAGTCCATCATTAGGCAGCTGCCAAAGAGACAGCAAAGAAACAAAGAACATGGAAGAGAAAAAGATAAGTAAAAAGGATAATAGCTTACACATTTGTCTACACACTGAAAATAATCAAAATATTGTCCAGTGCAATGCTTCGTTCCTGTTTCATCACCGCTGATCCTTTCAACACATGCCTACAAGAAGAATGTTCATATATACTTCAACAGGTGTTTATAGACGAAAATTTAGTTACAATGCAGGATTTGAAGGAATTCATGTGTAACTATGAACTACGAACTTAATAAGACAAGACAAAAAAAAACCTCTTGCAAGGAACGGAAAAACTCTTAGTGCAAGGTTCAAGAATATATTCAGAAATGTTATTGATTCAGTCTAACCGCAAATTACCTTCAATAATTTCTCTCATATGGGTTAACAAAACTGTAGTGTGATGGTCAATGCATTGACCACTGACGGTGCCACTAGTCAATACTTGCTTGGACTACAATTAAGGAAAAACAAGTGTTTGTAATGGTATATAAACTAATCCATTTAATCAAGTCTTTGGGCTAGCATTATAAATATTACAAGAGCCTGTAACCAATTGGAGTGTGCAAGCCTGACTTCAGGACTGCGCTATGCTGTTTTGGGGAAAACTGTCATGTAAAAAAAAGTGTGAACATGTGGATAGAATTATTTGATGAGAAAACCCTATACCATTAGAGGGGCACCACTCTCTTAAAAGTAACATTTCATAAGAGCTTCATATTCAAGCGTGCTTGGAATGAAAATATCCTAGGATGTAACCTCCAAAAGAGGTGATTGGATGAGGCTGTTTTTCAGAAGAAGAAAAAGAATGCACCCTGAAACTAAGCTTCCCTAGAGAAAGAGAAAAACTGAACTTGAACCTTTTTCTGCAGAACCTTAATTATAAGTCGTAAAAGATGAGATTTAGACAAACACTCTAAATTTCACGAAATCAAGGCAATACAAAGGATCCACACAAATTCATCAAACAAATCCAGCTAGAACTTCAATAAGTGATTAAGTTTATCTTCATGATTACATATGCATATTCCACATAGAAAAAATATATTCTGCATATGAAGACTAGATTAGTGATCCACAAAAGAGTACTGAAGAAGACGACATAATAGTAATCTAGTATACTACTGCGATGAATTAAATCAGAAGTAAACGCCACAGAAATGATGGTGAGAAGTTAATGACAAAGTTATCACACTCCCATGTCAACAATTTACCTCATATGATCGCAATTGCTTCACACATTTTGGTTTGCATCTGTCTTCAAGTATCTTCTTTTGATCAACTGGTTCTTCGTCCGACCTTCATAGATGAAAAAGGTCGCTAAAATGGAGAGATAATGGTAGTTGACACAGTGATCGTTCACTATTTAGTAGCATTAAGGCCTTATTTTTCTTTTAAGAATGATCGTCGTTGTGATACAATCCAAGGTACTATAATGATCTATTGCGATTGGGCTGAACCTAAGTTAAATTTTAAATCCACCGTGTTTGGGGTTGTATCATCTAGGTTAATTAGGGGTAAATGATTCACATTAACCCCCAGGTGTGAAAGAGGTGAATAGTATTTTAACTCATAGTTTATATTAGTTCACCTCAACTAATGAAATAATATTCAAACAACATTTCAAAACATTTAGATAGATTTAGCTCAACTACCCTCACCCCCGCTCACCCCTATGTTAATTTCTAAGTTTTACCCTTATGTAGGTTCACTCAGATCCGAACGAACAAATGCAAAAGCTGTGCTACAAATTCAATCTTACCAAACAAATCAACAAAGCCATAAGCCTTGGACAAGAAAACCAGCTTTCTTCCAACTACTAACCACATTCATTTATGTATTTATCTTTACTAGCATCAAAGCATCTCACAACCTTATCGAAAACAGAAATCCTTTCAGGCAAACCTTGGGACAAACATAAACATAACATTCAGATTACTAAGCTCTAAACATCGACAAACCAGATCAATCTAGATTTTGATTAAGACATTAAGTACAATCCCTAAAATCAATCAAACATTTAAGATATAATCACAAAATAATACTCCCTCCATCTTAAAATAAAATAAACATAGTCCCTCTATCCCAAAAACAAAAAAAATGCTCGATTTTACATGATCAACATTAATAAAACTTGACGGTCTTACTGGACACACATAACTTAGCTTCGATTCGATTCGAATCGACTATAAGCCATTTGAATAAAAACGTCAACTTTGCTTTTTCAATAAAGGTCCAAATTAAACCGAACACATAATGATTTGAATCAAAATTACTAATGCCAAATTGCTTAACAATAAAAATGGTTGACCATACAAAGATTGCATACAAATATTTTTAAGGTGAATATTTGAAAAGTCAACCACTAAAAATTGGACATTATTTTTCCGATGGAGGGAGTAGATCCAAACAGATGAATTAATTCGAAATGAATAATTAACTTACATGATTAATTTAGCGAATTAAACTGCACCACCTGAAACAATAAATAATATTTTTTAATTAATTCAGACGGAAAATGTAGTATATCAAGGTGGAATATTTAGAACTAATTACGAAAATTAGACAAAGGCGAAGAAGAAGGAGGAGGGGGAGGAGGAGAAGGGTGACCTGGTGGATTACAAAAGGGAGGAAAAAGCGAAGGTCTGGAAATGGTGATGAAGGTGTATGTGGAAGTTGTTATAAAATGGAATGAGTAAGAAGGTATGCTTTTGGGTCCAAGTCCTGCTAATGGACCGGGTAATTTAGAAGAGATTGGATACAGACATACAGGGTCAACTCTATTACATGTCAATTATGCTAACTTCACTCAATTGGATCATGTGTACACGGGCCTCGGCTCACTTATCTTCCCGATTTGAATTGGGATTCTTTAATTAAAGTTACAACAAATGATACCATCGATCATTCACGTTTACGAGAATTCTGCGTTCGGTCTCGTTATGGTAAAAATTTGTCGATTTTCGATCCCACATTTGATATTGTGTACAAAACGAGCCACTCATGCACTTTTTGACATAAGGGATTTTTGATGTTTTTATAAGGGTAATTTAGTCATTTTTTTGTCCTCCTACTCCTTCATACTCATCCAATTCTTCTTCATTGAAACTTCTAACCCTCCTTCTCCTTTTTCTACATTCAAGTTTTCTTCAACCAAACTTCTTCATCCAATTCCCAGAATCAACACCTACATCACTCGTTTCCAAAACCTCCTCCTCTCCTATCATTCCTTCGCCCATCAAATGCCATAAACGCCTTACTCGCCACCCAATTATCCACATTATCGCCACGAGACTGTGACAAGTTTGAGGAATAACCTCCGTTTTCCCCCCCTCTTGCGCCTCTCAAACCCCCGCCACCACCAATCCCTGCACCCCAATTATCATTCTCATCAACCCACAAAACCCCAAAATTTCTATCAAACCCACCACCTCGACCAATGGGAGATTTTTTGTGACACCCTAGTTATCATTTCCATCAGCACGAGAAGACCTAAACTCCTTACTCCCCCCCCCCCCCCCGATTAAACCCACCTGAGCACAAATCATCATTGCTTCTGAACCCATCTTTCTTATCTTTTATGCTTTTGTGACATGCTTCTATCTACTTGACATGGATTGTCGAAGCATTTGCTTCATATCATGAGAAGCTAGATAAGCTCTGTAACCATGGATTAGTTACTCAAGCTACCTCTTTTATCTCAACCAGTAGCTCAGGTGGTGGTGAGGCTTCTCTCACTATATCCCCTTATACTGTAAGTAAATTGATTCTTCCAGCTACAAGATTAAGCATGCTCTGTTTTAGCATACTATGTCTTTTCCAAGTGTGAGCTATGGTTAGAGAAGGTTCAGTTGTTGGGACATGTTATCTCGGGAGGAGCTATCACTGTTAATCCGCAGAAAGTTGAGGCTGCTACTGAAAGGCAGGTTCCGACGAATGTCCAGGAGGTGCACAGTTTTCCAGGTTTGGCGGGATATTATCGCAGATTCATTCAGGGTTTCTTTAGGATTGCAGTACCGATGACAAAATTGACCATGAAGGGTACTCCATTCGTTTGGACAGATGAGTATAATCGAAGTTTTAATACTTTGAAGGAGAAATTCAAACTACCGCACCTGTTCTCACTTTGTCGTTAGGATTGAAAGGATATGTAGTTTATACTGACGCTTCACGTCAGGGTTTGGGTTGTGTGCTAATGCACCATAGATTACCATCCAAGTAAGGTGAATGTGCTTGCTGATGTTTTGAGTCGAAAAGGAATGAAGAAAGATGCAAAGAAGTTGAGTGCAAAGTTCATTTTGGGTTCCGGATGAAGATTGTTGGCACATCTGAGAGGACGACCAGTGCTTCTAGATCAAATCCAAGAACAACAAGCGGAGGATTCCGAGTTGCAAAAAATATTTGGAGAGGGGCGGGAAGTAAATGTCCCTTTGTTGGTAATGATAACATCCTCAGGGTTAATGGCAGATTGATTGTTCTGAGCAGTGGTAATCTGAGACAGGAGATCATGGATGAGGGTCACAATTCTTCTTACAGTATGTATCCAGGCAGCACTAAGATGTATCGGGATTTGAAAACCAGGTACTGGTGGTCGGGAATGAAGAGAGATATTGCAGAGTTTGTGTCGAAGTGTTTTGTTTGTCGCAAGTGAAAATTGAACATCGACATCCCGGCGGGTTGCTACAGTCATTACCAATACCATAGTGGACTTGGGAAAATATTGTTATGGACTTTGTGTTTGGCCTTCCAAAAACTTTCAGAAAGCATGATGGTGTTTGGGTGATACTGAATCGGCTATCCAAGTTAGCTCATTTTCTTCTAATCAAATTGACTCGTACACCAGAGCAGCTGGCTAAATTGTATGTTGATGAGATAGTGGACTTCATGGGGTTCCAGTGACTATTATTTCAGATAGAGATGCAAGTTTTACATCCCGATTTCGGCAGGGTTTCTAGAGGCATTGGGGACCAGAGTTACGATGTGTATGTCCTTTTATTCATAGACGGATGGCCAGTCTGAGAAAACAATACAGACTTTGGAGTATATGTTGAGGTCTTGTGCCTTGCATTTCTAGGTAATTAGCATGATGAGTTGCCTAAGATTGAGTTCACTTATAATAATAGTTTTCATGCGAGCATTGAGATGGCACCTTCCGAGGCTTTTTATGGGTGCAGATGTAGGACTACAGTATGCTGGAATGAGGTGGGAGAGTGGAAAGTATATGTGTTTGAGTTGGTTGACAAATCTATCAAGCACATTGAGACGAACCGCCAACATTTGAGTACAGCTCAGGTTAGACTGAAAAAGTGTTTGTGACGGGTTAGTTTGTCATTTGAGATTGGGGCTAAGGTGTTTTGTGAGTATCGACATGGAAATGGGTGATGCATTTCGGTAAGAAAGGATAATTGAGTCCACGATATATCGATCCATATGAGATACTAGAAAGGTTTGAAGAGGTTGCCTTTAGACTTCCACTACCACCGAGCTTGAACGTAATTCATAATGTATTCCTTGTCTCGTGTTTGCGTAAGTATATACTAGATGAATCTCACATCATATATGTCAAATGTTAAACTTGATTGGTATTTACAACTTGACATTTATGTTCTGGGATATCACTCATTTTCAAGTATATCTGATAAGTATTTTATCCTGATATGATCATTTTACACCAACTAATATAAGTTTTTGTAGTTAGACCCGAGCATTGACTAAACTAGATATCGCCGGGCCGGAGTTAACTAGTAATATATTAAGGTACAAATGTACAATATACATACTAACATACAACATCATGTCAATAGTTCTGAGCCCCAATAGTTCGTTTAGTTTTCTGAAATAACCACAAAATTTTATTACTATTTCGGATAAAACTGACGTCAAGCAAACTAACAAAGATATAATTTGCATTTTTTTGTGAATTAACTATGAAAATATGTGTACAATAGTATTACAAATAATAATTAACAACATAAAATTACTAATGATTACATAACCTATATATATATCTATCTATCTACCTATTTATCTATCTATCTATTTATCTATCTATCTATCTATCTATCTATCTATTGCAACAACAACTCCAGTTAGACGTTCAAATAGATCAACTCAACAATCTACAGTTCAACCATCTCGACCTCAACAAACAGTTGGTCGTTGTTTGCGGGATACTGTGTTCGTGTTTCGCAAGCTATTGCAGCGACAATTCAAGTTAGACATTCAAATCGAGCAACACAACAATCTACACCTCAACCATCTCCAACTCAATCAAAAGTTGGTCATCGTATGCCGGGTACTCGTGTTCTTGTGTCTCAGGCTATTGCAGCTACAACTACAGTTAGACATTCAAATCGAGCAACACAACAATCTACACCTCAACCATATCCAACTCAATCAACAGTTGGTCGTCGTATGCCGGGTACTCAATCGTGTTCTTGTGTCTCAAGCTATTGCATCGACAATTCAAGTTAGACATTCAAATCGAGCAACACAACAATCTACACCTCAACCATCTCCAACTCAATCAACATGGTCGTCGTATGTCGGGTACTCACTCGTGTTCTTGTGTCTCAAGCTATTGCAACTACAACTCCAATTACACATTCAAATCAAGCAACACAACAATCTACACCTCAACCATCTCCAACTTAATCAACAGTTGGTCGTCGTGTGCCGGGTACTCGTGTTCCTGTCTCTCAAGCTATTGCAGCTACAACTCCAGTTAGACATTCAAATTGAACAACACAATAATCTACACCTCAACCATCTTCAACTCAATCAACAGTTGGTACTCGTGTTCGTGTTTCTCAAGCTATTGTAGCAACAACTCCATTTAGACGTTCAAATAGAATAACTCAACAATCTACAGTTCGATTAATTCTCACATTTATACCACACAACACCACAATGACTTTGATTCCACGGCACCATATTGTTTGGTCCGATAGATTTAAAAAACCGAACCACAAGAATGTGGCTCAGTTCAGCAGCTTATTACAACCTGTGAACGATAATTATCGTCGTTCTCATACACAGTTGTGTGAGTTGAAGAAGTTGATCAAATTTGCTAATGTTGTTCTACTGAATTGTGTCACCAAAAACGTAGATTTTTAGCCGCTCGCAGGTTTCTAGTGAGAGCTCAACAATCCCCATCTCAACCAACAGTTGGTCGTCGTGTGCAGGGCTCTCGTCTTCGTGTTTGTGTCAAGCTATTGCAGCGGCAGCTCCAGTTAGACATTCAAATCGAGCAACACAACAATCTACACCTCAACCATCTCCAACTCAATCAACAGTTGGTCGTCGTATGTCGATTGTTGAGTTGCTCGATTTGAACGTCTAAGTGGAGTTGTTGTTGTAATAGTTTGAGAAATGGGAACACGAATACCCGGCACACGACGACCAACTGTTGATTGAGTTGGAATTGGTTGAGGTGTAGATTCTTGAGTTGCTCGATTTGAATGTCTAACTGGAGCTGCCGCTGCAATAGCTTGACACAAACACGAAGACGAGAGCCCTGCACACGACGACCAACTGTTGGTTGAGATGGGGATTGTTGAGCTCTCACTAGAAACCTGCGAGGGGCTAAGAATCTACGTTTTTGGTGACACAATTCAGTAGAACAACATTAGCAAATTTGATAAACTTCTTCAACTCACACAACTGTGTATGAGAACGACGATAATTATCGTTCACAGGTTGTAATAAGCTGCTGAACTGAGCCACATTCTTGTGGTTCGGTTTTTAAATCTATCGGACCAAACAATATGGTGCCGTGGAATCAAAGTCATTGTGGTGTTGTGTGGTATAAATATGAGAATTAATCAAGCAAACCTCACAAAACTCTTGAAGACTTATTTTGATTAAAATATTTGAGTACAATAAATAATGAACTAACAAATTCCTATTTATAGACTACTAGGCTAAAACTTAATAGGAAATAATTGTTATTCAAGAATAAGTCACATTAATAAATTACCTACTTACTTTTTGTTAATTACTTTTCAAGAAAACAATCTTAATTGGTAATAATTCGTTACG
This sequence comes from Echium plantagineum, assembly GCA_003412495.2. Taxonomy (NCBI): domain Eukaryota; kingdom Viridiplantae; phylum Streptophyta; class Magnoliopsida; order Boraginales; family Boraginaceae; genus Echium; species Echium plantagineum. The sequence continues at coordinate 16,267,096 of CM016567.1, read as the reverse complement.
TTGAATCTAGCAAATTTCCTAATCTTTACTTTTCTTCTTTCTCCAATAATTTCCTTAATTGAATGTCTATTTATTTTTAGCTTCGACAACATCAAAGAGATCCAGTTAAGGAAATTATTAATGATGTTAAAAGACTGGGTAATTCGGAACTCGCTCATTATCAGATTCGGAAATCCGGGTCCGTTATCCGCTCGCATCTTATCGAGCATACTCGAGTAATTTTTTTACTCGATACTCGATTTGGAAAACCCGGGGCCGCTCGATTACCCACTCGTTTATTTTTTATATGTTATATTTATATAATGTATATGTTATACTTTAATCATAATTAATTTCATTGACCAATATAGGACTAGTATTGAAAAGAATTTCCAGGGTTGCATTTCGACAATTAAATCTTGTTGCAGATAACCCAAAATGTTTCTTTTTAAATAGAAATTTGGGGGTCGTCGCCCAGCTCGACACCCGCTCGTGTCCTTATCGAGCGATACGTGGGTAATAGGTTTGCTACCCGATTCGTTAGTACCGGATAATTACCAGACTCGATAAAATTGAAATTCATCCGAATAATCCGTTACCTGCTGGAACCGGACTCGTTTACAACACTAAAAATTAGTAAAGGAGAAGAAAAGTACACAGTAAAAGAATTTGAAACAAGTATGGTCTAGTATAAAACTATAACACAATAATACTTTATAAACAAATAGCAAAAAGCTTACATTTATCGATTACGATGAGAATGTATTACAACATGAATTAAAAAATGAATTGCCATATCTAGCTAGTTCACTCTACTGATCCAACTATGGGCTACATTCAAACTTGATGGTCATATAAATAAACCATATGCCGCTTAAATTCGTCAATTATATGTCGATCGTTCAATAATTTAGTGGCATCTGACCTAACCTTTTATGTAAAAGGTCATGAGTTAAAATCTTGTTGGAGATAAATTTATCTCATACTATACTCTAACTCTCTAGTTAGAAATTTCTGTATTCATTATTTGTAATATCAGTATAATCATAATTCATCACTAATTTACAAAAAGAAAAAAATCGTCAATTATATGTTGTAATGTCTAGATCACTTCAATGGGCAAACTGTCTTGTTATTAATATAGTCACTTTTTATCATCATTGATTGTAAAATGATTTTGATTTTCATATTGGTAATGATTCTAATATCAGGATTACCGATTTGAGACTGATCATTACAATTTTGGGGAATCTTGAATAAATATTCACCACTGAATAATTATTATTGTAGCATAATTATTACTCCATCCGACCCTAAAAGATTGTCACATTTTGACTTTTGTTACTCAGATATTACAAAATTTAATCATGAATTCCCATCAAGGACGAATTTACGTGATGGTCAAAATGTTCACAGGACCACCCATAAACAAAAATAAACTGTAGTTGAGATGATAAAAGTGTTCATATGTTTTGTAAACAACCATTGTTCGAGTCCTTTGTGCAACCCCTATTATTGTTAGAAAGCAACACAATTCACATATATTTGTAGATTGCATCAAAGAAAAAGCCAATGACTTAACATTAATAACATACTATGCTCTTCGATTTAAAAGTTGCCAATTTACGAAGGGAAAGTTATTTGGAGTTCGATCCAAAGAACTCAAATGCTTGATTATCATCCAAAATATCAAGCTATAATTGAAAAAAATAAAAAATAAAAACCATCAAGCTATTGTACTATCTAATTGCACAATTAATTTTTACAAATATTACTTTCACTTTTCTTATTATTTTCTTACAATTTTATTATTGAAGGGATTGCACATTTAAAGTTTACTTCTTTTTATAATTTTATTAATTGTTGAATGACCTAAATAATATTCAATCGTCTCATTTTAATGACTTAATATTATTTTATTTTAGTGACTTTTGTTCTATATTTATTATTTTTCTTCACATCGATTAATAGAAATAATTGCATGGTTGAAGTCAACAATTGTTTCTCGAAGATGCATATCTCTCTTATATTTTGAAACAATTGAATTATAATTATATATTTTCCTTAAATGTCTAGTTTGATACATTTAAAAATGTAGATTATTCGATAATTTTTTTTCGCCCTCTTAAAAATTTGTCTATAAAAGATTGGAGACCACCCTGAAAAAATTTCCTGAATCCGCACCTGATTTCCATTAACGATAAGAATAATATAGTCTTGTGGGACCTTACATGTTAAATTCGTCTCAATATATATTTTTGAAATATTAACTTTTCATAATCTTATCGCATGTAGAATAAGTAGATATTTATATTTTAAATCGTGTTTTATTGACCACCAAAAATCAAAATGTGACAATCTTTTAAGGACGGAGGGCAGGGAATACAATATTCTTTCTTTTTTGACACATCAAAAATATATGTAATATATGTTAGTGAAATTACGCGGACATAAATGTTTACTCGCTTGTCAATGTTTTATTCATCTACTTGCATTTTCATTATTCAATACTGACAACCTAAATATATATCCTACATATATCGGTAAAAACTAATTCCAAATCCCTACTTTTCAAGGCCTGATTTTTTTCCGAAAATACCCTTACCGAACCAGTGAATTCAATGTTGGAAGTAATACTCAACCTCAGATTCATTGGTTCGGTTCTAAACAACAATTCAATTTTTAGCCGAACCAGTGAATCTAAAGTTGGATATTCATTCCATCCTTGAATTCACTGGTTCGGTAAGAATTTTTGTGGAAAAATTTGGGGCCTTGAAAAGTAGGGCCTTGGAATTAGTATGAAAATAAATCTCAATGATATTTGAAGAAAGTATTAAAATCCTTTAAACCAAATCATGCTTATTAGTATATTATAGGTATCTCCATTTGAACATATATTCTTGCAATCTTGATCTTTATTATAAATTGCTATAGGATTTCTCTTTAATTATTAATTACATTTCAAAATATTCACATACGCCATTCCAATGAGAATCATCAAATTTTTTTCACTTGAACGATACCTTTTTGGACAGGCTCACGACGAAATTTGAATCGGGTCAAAATTTAAAAAAATTCAATAAATGAGACACAATTTAGAAAATAAATATTAAAAATAAAGTCAAAACAACTAATAGTATAAAACATATATGTTATATCTTGGCTGTTGTTGGTCCGGGAAAACCGAGATCCACCCGGTACCCGGTCCATTGATCCACCCGGTAAGATAACGGTCCGCGAACGGGTAAAAAAAACCCGGTACCCGATAAGTTACCCAATAAAGTATCCGATAACAAATCGTATATGTTAATTTTTAGATATTATATTATTGATTTAATTTTTTAAAGGATTTTTTTGTTGAATTTATTTTTGTGTCGGATATACTCGGATCCGGTCCGGACCGATATCTACCCAATAAGTTATCCGATAGGTAACCGTCCAAAAAATATACCCGATATAGCTATTAGGCCGGACCGGATAGAACCAGTAATCTAACGATCAGGTAACCTTTCAAGAATCTAAAGGGCACATGCCCCTACCCATAGTGATTCCGTCCCTGTCCATCAAGCGAGAAAACGAGCATAATAATTGTTTTAAAAGTCAACTGTTCTTACATTCCACCATATAAAAATCAACACTAGTGCATACAAATTAAAACTATTGTAATAAAATCAATGCAATAGTGTATACAAAACTATTATAGTCTTGAGCATCATTACTAGCTTCCTTAAGTTTTTGATTCTCAGTAGATGGATCCTCAAACTCATGATCACAATCCACCCCACTAACATAAGCTATGGTAGCAAAATCCTTCAACTTGTTATAGTCTCTATCTTTCAACAAATTCTTGCAACCATTAAGCTTTTCAACAGCTTCATTAAAACTTTGCAAGCAACTATTGTATTTTGGTAATAATATTGGATCCTTACTATCCTTAATCAATGAGTTGAGAATGTTCTTGGCTGAAATGGTGGGACCCAGTGCCTTGTTTATTGCAATTTCACAAAGACCATTAAAATCTGCCTGATCAGAACCAGGAACAGACCTTAAAACTTGGTCACATAATGGGGGATTTGTTGTTTTGGGACAAACATATCCAATATTATCAGCAAGGCTGGTATGAAGAGATGTTGATAATAATAAGAAGAAAATGAAGAGAAATGAGTTTGAGTGTATCATATTTTCTCTTTATTTAGGCTTTTACAAAATTTGAAAGATCATATTATGTGGAGCACATAGAAATGTACTATATATAATTGTTTTTGATAAGTAACCATAACGGTAATATCATGTATGCCATATATAATATAGTGGTTATTGTTAGGCTTATGGATAGCTTATTAGGGTATTATGAGCTAAACCCGAGTTAATGAGTCACGTGTGACCCTGCCGATGTTGTTGTGACAATTAATACCGGCGAGGAAAATTTTGCAAGACGGTTGGGTTACACGTGAGGGGAAGTGTTAAGATGTGCATCCCACATCGGATATCGATCGGTGTCCTCCGGGGTCAATATATAAGATCTTGAGTTACTCCCTCTATTGACAATTGGTTTAGAGTGGAACCTCATAGACTCTTATCATGATATATATCATTAGCCAAACCCGAGTTAGTGAGACACATGTAACTCCGCCGATGTTCTTCTGGAAATTAAATCCGGCAAGGAAAATTCCTCCGATGATTGCGTTACACGTGACGGGAGTGTTAAGATGCACATCCCACATCGGAAGTCGATGCACTCCCGAATCAATATATAAGAGTTTGGCTACTCCCTTCTATTGCTAATTCTAGTTTGGCTACGACTTCTGTTGCCCATTTTATTTTCTTTTTCTATAGTTTTTGTTAGTATATCAGAATTTTATTTAGTTATTTTGTTTCAGATCTAGATTTCTCGTTTGAAAAAAAAAAGCTTTGCGATAATTTGATATGTTCTAAAGAAAAAAAATGGTCTTTCTCATAAATATTGATTGGCGAATTACGCATTGTTTGGCGAATCCGATACGCATTATTCCTCTTTATTTCTACAATTATCGATCTAACCTTCATAATTGGAGGTCCTGAGTTTGAGCCCTGGCAAGCCATCCTTATAAAAATCGATAAATTTTCTTCTCCTCAATAATATAAGATTTTTGCTATTGTTTCACAAGAAAAAATTGGACTGGTGATATAGATGGAAAAAAGATCCTAACTTTAGAATTTGAGAAAGTAAAAAATAAAAATAAGATTTATTTCCAAAACTTTTTTAGAAAATTTATTCCCTAATAATGATCAGATATGATTAGAATCCATAAATACTTTATTGTGGTATTAAATTATTGATTTTAATAATGGAAACATCTTTATGACATGCTGCATACTTTAATTATACCAATGTCAAAAATAGTATTCATTTAATATGATCTCTAAAATAGTTATTACATTAAATGATACCAAGTATCATATATGATTATATGAAAGATTAAAATGAACTTCTTTAGCAAAAAATTAGTACACATTTAATCGAGCATCAAATCGATTTATCGCAAAGTTACTACTAATATTAATATTAAATGAGCAGCATAATATTATTTAACAAAAATGTGATAACTTTGGCAAAATAAATTAGGCTTTTAGCCGTTTACCTCCTCAACTATCATTATCTTTTTTATGTGGTCCTTAATGTATCAGTTTTTTTCGAAGGTTTCCCTTATAATAGAAATAACTAGATCGAGTGAGAAGCAAAACTATTGAGATGCCAATGAAGGCTTGCGGAAATAATAAAAGATGGAGGAAGAAGACTCTTGTGTAACTTGGAGAGAAAAGAACTTTTATTTAATTGAGGAAATAAAGTAATTAAAATAAAAAAGGTTGTTAGGTTCCAACGGGTGGTCCCTTATTTGTACTACTTCAGGCTCATAGGAGCGTGCTACATGGCCACAGATAAAATTGGGAAAAACCCAATGGTAACAAACTAACAATAACACTAATTAATCGAAATCAATTGAAAACAACTAATCCAACTATCTCTTCTCAACTCCAGCTCAATTATTCAATTCTTCAATTAACTTATGCACCTGTATACACGTCAATCTTTTAACCCTAAGCTATTTTTGTTTTATGTGATGCCGCTGCGTCATTTTTTCCATCTTTAGGCGAGGTAATTGTCAAAATGGTTCCATCAACTGGGTCACTGTTGCGCTTTGATCCTCATAAGTAGCACCGATTCGCCAATGACCCTTGTAAGTGTGTAACTGGTGCAAAATTATTTCTAAATTAGCGGTTCCATTAGTTGTTGATTGAGAAAGAAGATGTAAGTCTATTTTGGTCTCAAACTTACTAATTTAATGAATTTTTTGAGGTAACAACAAAAACGCAACCCTCTATTTTAAAATGTAGTATTTGGTAGTTTCAGTAAGGAGGAGAGAGTTAAGGAAGATGATATAAAGTTCAAAATATTATTATTCGTCTCAAATATTTATAACAAATTATAAAAATATCCAAAATGGAAATTTTAACCATTAACAATTAACGGAATCGTTAATTCAGGGACTATTTTGCACCAGCCATATAGTTAGAGTCTTAGAGAGACCATTTGTGCATTAGTGTCACTTGCGGAAATCAATGTGCAACATTGAAGTTAATTGTAAATATGGTCCCAGTAAATGTGGCAATGGTGCAGTTTGGTCCCTTATAGTGGCAATGTGACAAATTAGTTCCTATAATTGCCATGCAGGTTAAAATTTGGTCCCCAAAACGTTTGAGCCGTAGTTGACTAACGCTCAAAGCAATTTTATTGGATTTTTTGGGGATGAAATGTAAATGTTATACCAACATTGACCACTTGTACATATGGAGTAAAAGTTGTACCTTCACATTACAAACACTTTATTAAGAATTTTTTTCCATGCATTAGCTTTTTGTACTTTATGCATTATATATTGTAAATTTTAAATATCACTCTTAATATAAGGGGTTCAATTTTTTTTCCCATGCATTAGCATTTTTTCTATTTTTTCTTTTCTTTTTCTTTGTAAAACCGGTTCGATTTTGTTAATATAAGTTATTATTTCGTAGTTTTTAGTTATTTTCTATAATTAGTAAGTTCAACTTTTTTACGATTTGGTTTTGTATATTTTTCTTCGACTGTTTTCTTTTCTTTCCTAGTAAAAGAGAGCTCGATTTTAGTAGTTGTTTTAGCTGAAAGTTTCAATTTGGGCAAAATAAGTTCGGTTTTGGTAGTTTTATTAATTATTTTTAATTATTTTATAAAAACTATGAAAACCAAACCTTCTTGGCAAACTACGAATTTCTTTTGGCAAACAACTACCAAAATATAACATTTTTGTAAAAACACTACGAAAATCGAAACTTTTAGCCAAAATAACTACCAAAATTAAACTCTTTTTACATACCAAAATTAGGGGAAAAGCAAAAAAATCGAACCTTTTTGAGAAAAAATACGAAAAATGAACCTTTTGGCGAAACAAGTACCTAAATCGAACACTTTTTGCGAAACAACTACCAAAATTGACCTTTTCGCCAAAAAACTATGAAAAAACAAATATTCTTTTTTGTCAAAACCGAAACGTTTAGGTAAAACAACTACCAAAATCGAACCTCTTTTACTATGAAAAAGAAAAAAAAACAAAAACAATATATAAAAAAGGAGAAGAAAAATGGAAAAAAGAAATCGGAAAAAATGTTTGGAGAATACTCTACAAGAATAGAAACCTCAGTATAACAGCCCAATCTACTATCAAATTACACAAAAACTCTAAAGAGTAAACAAATTATATTTCAGCCCCAAAAAACCCATTAAAATTGTTTTGACCGTTAATGAACTATGGAACCAACGGTTTGGGACCAAATTTTAACCCCATAGTAATTACAGGGACTAATTTGTCACGTTGCCACTATCAGGGAACTGCACCAGTGTGACACTTACTGGGACCATTTTGGTAATTAACTTTACAACAGTGAGTACGATATGACAATTACCTCACTTTATTAAACACCAAGATGATAATTGTATCCTCTAAAGTGTATGAGGCGCATTTTAGTATGTTTTACATAATCAAAATAAAATCACATACCTTTTTCTTCAACAAACCCACTCTTACCCTTACCTTTAAGCCTAAACTTTCATCAACATCTATCATCATATCTTCCCCCAATTTGGTAACCCACTCCAATTTGTAAGGAAATTATATTGGGGTACTTTATTTAGGTACAGTATAATACTTCTAAAAGCTTTGTTGTATTGACAAACGACAAAAAATGTATTTTATGTCGAACGAGAATGACTTACGGTACCAAAAAAAATTTGGTATTGGAGTACCGAAGGTTGTATTTGTCATTTCACTATATTAATAACACAACTAAAATAAAAACCAATAAACTCTAAAACCCCTACCAACCACAAAGTAATCAACACAGTCAGGTTTCTTCTCATTCTCCAAAACTGATTTATTCTCTCAAACCCTACAAAATCCACGGTTCTTCTCCTTCGTTGCTCGGACGATTCTTCTTCTCCTTTATTCTCTCAAAAAAAATGATTGAGATGTTGTGATCCTAATGCAAGCATGACATATATCTCACGATATGTTGTCTTCGATGAAGCACCTTCATGGTGGGCAAAAGAAGCAGTATTACCCGACATACAAGAGTTGCCAGAGAAGCTACAAAATAAGTTCATGGAACCACCTGAAGGTATTGATGATCAAACACAACCGAAGTAACCAAAATTCACAACAGATGATGCTTTACTCAAAGCTAGAAGCACCAGAGTTTATGAAACTCTAGAAAAAAATGCAAATCAATCATCAACAAGAACAACAACTTGAGTCTTCGCAACCTCAGTGTTGGAGGTCTTTTAGAGAGAGAAGACCAAATACGAAGTATATAGATGCTGCATATGTCGAAGTCAAGGAGCCAACTACTTTCGCATGAGCATCAATGAGACACGAAGCTTGAAGAAAAACTACGGAAAAGGAGATCAAGATATAGAGAAGAACGAAACTTTTTGAAATCGATAGATTGTCCAAGAGACAAAAGGCATCAACGAGTTTGCACGACCAAGTTATTATTTCTACAACCAAACTGGCCAAAGTAGCAACATAACTAACCAGCCAGAAACCAGAATCGCAAAAAACAACATTAGTCTCACACAAATACAAAGTTAGGTGTAATCAATCATGCTTGCCGAGCAAGGTGAGAAGAAACGCCTTGTAGTCGCCATACGTTTCCTTCGCAACGGCTTGTTCAAGACTCACGCTATTTCGTTTGTGGTAACGTTCATTAATCTCCTTCAAGTCCTTCTCAGCTCGAGTAACAATTATTCGAGTCAATGTATCTTCATCAGTGCCACCCTTCTTTAGTGCGCGGCGAAGAACCTTCAAAATAATATCAACATAAATTGGGATAATTGATGAAATAGCTCTAGTAAGTGGATGGACGTTGCACTTTGGTCCTGTAGGCGGCAACGATGCGCAAATAGTCCTTCTAAGTGTATATCGTGTGCACAAAATGGTCCCTAAATTAACACTTCGGCGAAAGAAGATCTAAATTTATTTTGGGAGCAGTTTGCGCACACTATACACACTTACTAGGATTATTGGCGCTCATTTGAAAAAAATTCAAATTACATAACTTTCCATGTTTTATTAAAATTGTACAAATGATCCAAAAGTAAGTATAATCGTGACCTTTTGACGGTGGTATTAATTTAGGGACCATTTGCTCACATTATACATACTTACGAGGACCATTATTTGCACATCGGTGCCACTTACGGAAACCAAATTACAACAGTCACCCATTGAGAACTATTTCGACAATTAGCTCACATAAATTCTTATACTTATCCTATAGTTTGAGAAATATCCCTGCTCACCTTTTCGTAGAACTTGTGAGGGTCCGCAATGCATTGGATGATTGTCCGAATTGCAGTCAAATATTCCGAATCTGGACCATCTCTCAAATGCTGAAAACAAATTTGTCCAAAGCCAAATATACCAGTTAGGAAAAATTAAACCGAAAAACTTCATAAATACTCACGAACTTCAACTACGTCAGATTCAGATTTCAATCATATAACTTTTTTTTTTCAATCATATACTCCCTCCGTCCCTAAAAGATTGTCACATTTTGACTTTTGTTGGTCAACAAAACATAATTTCAAACGTAAATAACTACTTATTATTTTACATGCGAAAAAATTATAAAAAAATTGATATTTCAGAAATATATATTGAGACGAATCTAACAAGGTCCCACAAGACTATATTATTTCTTATCGTTTAATGGGAATTCATGGTCAAAATTTGTAATGTTTGACCAACAAAAGTCAAAATATGACAATCTTTTAGGGAAAGAGGGAGTAACATTTACTTGGGACTAAATCGACAATTTTACTAGTGTATATAACTAGCGTTATTTTAAGTGTTAATGACACATACGATCATGCATGTCTACGAACATTCATGTTTCGATCACAAATATTTCAAAATGACATTTTCGCTTAATTATTAACGGTTAAGTAAGTTTGAACTTTTTTAACAACAAATTGGCAAGCTACATCGCTTATTTTCAAAAAAAAAACAACAAATTGGCAGGAAAGCTCATTTCAACAAAACAAAATGCGAAAAACAAATATTTATACTTGGACGTATTTAAGCAATTAAAGAAAATGACAAAAAAAACAAACAAAAGCAAAACTATGAATTAGTTTTCTAAAAAAGTTGAAAATTATATCAAAAATTAGTTTTGAACAATTTTGCCCCTGTCAATTTGCAAAAGAAAAAAATTTAAACTTAACAACCAATATAACATAACGTATGTACCAAATCAAATAATTTCTGAAACATGTGATCGCGCGAATATGTCATTTTGAAGCATGTTTGATCTAGTTGTGACTGGAGATGTAATGACCGAATAGTAAACGTTCTGAAACATATATGATCGAATGTGTCATTATCTTACGGACATTACCTTATTGATCGAGATACCATGGTCATCCTTGTAGCGATTGATAGTTGCCAAAAGCTGAGCCTTGCTCCTAGTAGTTATGACTCTCACAATTTCGTCATGAGAGAATTCTTTGGCTTTGAGAGCATTGTGAAGGATATCAGCTTCCTTCTCTGCTAGCATAGTATCAATTTCACTCCCATCGTATCGGTAAACACTTGCCAACCCTAGCAGGAGCTGTCACAGATCATTAAAGACTCAATAAGTTTATGTATGTGAATTTCGAATATAAGATTTTCTGGTGATAAGGTGTCAGTTCGGTCGTGTATAATTAATGTGATAAAGTTGTATCTTAATCTCAGATAGTTAAACTGTTACAAATTGGTTTCCCGAAAGAGATAGAATTTTGCAATATATATAGCCCCAAAGTGGTAAATATACATTTGCTCATCATAGTACATTTTGGGATCATACTGTAACATTTATAAATTTTGGTGATCATACTAAACACTTTTATCACTATGAAAACTAAAACTAATAATATAAGTTCTTGAGACTTGTGTGCAATTTCATCTTATTAACTCACAACCAATCGACACTTATCTCATTTTTTGATTTTGTCTATTAAAAAAAAATCAAATTTCATAATCTTTTAGATGGAGTATGCGTATGTTAGTATGTATTAAGTTCTTCTACATAAGAGTGTATTGGTGAAATAGTCTTCAGTAATGTCATTATATTGCAGTTTAGTCTCGGTCCAATATAATTGTGGCATCGCTGCAGTTTAGTTCTCGAAAGTGACAATACCAACACGCAATGAGAGATTACATTTGTATTAAAAATTAATGAAATTTTTGTATTTCAGTTTTCCTAATGAGGTTCCATTATGCACCAACAATGAGTTTATATTTTTTAAGAAAAACACATTTTACTTCAAATTTAACATCTCATCATGTGTTGGTGTTCAAAATTAACGGAATAGTTGAGGTGGGGATGAATCTGCAATTTTTTGGCCAATTTCAGGACTAAACTGCAACAGTGCCATTATTGTGAATTAAACTGCAACTTCATGACACAATCGAGCACTATTTGTTCAATTCGCTCTTCTAGATAATTATAAAGTACTCCCTCCGTTCCAAAAAAAATAGTTGACATCCTAGCACTAATACTTTTGGTTCCAAAATAGTTGTCGTTTTAATATTGAAAATTATACTTTTACATTTTCAATCAACTTTTTTACTACTTTTTCCCTTGAAACTAGCAACCAACTAATTGTATTTCTACTTTTTCAATGTATTTTTTATCTGTTTATAATATTTTTAATTTACGTGCAAATATCTAAAACGACAACTAAAAAGGAACGGAGGTAGAAGGAGAAGTAATTGCCTTGCGCATATCACCGGAAGTCTGGTGAGCCAAATCTTCTTCAAATGAACGCTTGTAACGAAGATGGTAAGCACGCTTGATAGCAACAAATTGTTCAGGTGATTGAATGCAGGCTATCTCGAGGATAACATTATAATCAGGGCGTAAAGCCTTCCTAATGCATACATTCAGCAACACTGCATCCCGATCGGCCGCCTCCAACATCCACCGGTACACCGCTCCCTGAATGTAACATATAATTTTTTGTCAATAGAGTTGTGCATGTGTCGAACTATCACTTTGTTGAGCCTAAATGACCAATCTCTATAGAGTTTTTTAGTTTTGCCTATTGTCTATTGAAATTAGAGTTAATTGCCGAGTTGGTCGAAATAGTTGCACACAGTTACACTTTACTCTTGAATTTTTATATTATTGTAGATTAGTTTCAAAAGTCGAATAGTTGCAGAGTGAAGCTGGAAAGAATAGGAAAAGGCTAGCGATAATGCCAGAGCAATTTTCGTATTGCCAGAGCAAAACTACCTTTAATTCCTTTTATGCCCTTTGATTATATAACTTTTAATTACAATATTGATTGTTAATGATAGAATACTTTGATTTTTATTTGAATAATGAAAACATGAATAAATGGTATAATTAACAATTGAGATTACGTTGAAAATATGCTTTGATAAAAGGGATATAAAAGGAATTCATTATAATTTAGCTCTGGCAACATGAAAATTGCTTTGGCATTATCGCTAGCCATAGGAAAAGGGCTAACATCAAAACTTGTGCCACTAGTAAGAAATGTGTGAAATTGTCCCACCCATTAACGGTTCCTACGTACCCCTACATATATACAAAGGAGATAAATTGCGGGATGTGTTCACCTGATCAGGGGACTAAAATGAAACTATCTGAATTAGTTGCAATAATGTAATGATCTGAAATTAATTGGTTAATTGTAACAATATAACATCTCAAATTAATTGACTACCCTTCAATGTTATTAAAATTTTATATTTAATAAATGGGTTACTCACAAACTTGATAAAGCAAATATGATGATGAGCAACAAACCTCAAAGTGGCCTGATAGTTCCTTCTCCAGGCGCCTGATAAGATCCTCTTGATAGTGTTGTTCGTATGCTTCCTTTATTAACTTTCTCTCAATCGAATTTCTGTGACCAAGTATGTTGATTATGGCCTTCTCATTTGTTCCCCATCCTGACCAAAACAAAGTTCAAAAGTGAGAATCATATAAAAAATTATTACGCCCTCCTTCCCATAATTTAGTTCGACTTTTTATTTTGGGAGTCAAAATTTGAAAATGTTGACCATAAATTTTCATTGGTCGATAATAAATAATATGGCTAGCGATAATGCAAGAGCGATTTTCATATCAACAATTCCTTTTATACCTTTTTCATCAAATTATATTTTGATCGTAATTTCAATTCTTAATTATAAAATTTATTCATGTTTTCATTATTCAAATTGAAATATAAGTATTATATCGCTAACAATCAATATAGCAATTATAAATCATATAATCAAAGGGCACAACAGGAATTAAACATGATTTTGCTCTGGCAATATGAAAATCGCTCTGGCATTATCGTTAGCCAAATAATATTGTTAGATTCGTTTTAATGTATATTTTTATAATATCAACTTTCTATAATTTTTTTGCGTGTCGAATAAGAGATATGCCCCTACCACTAATCACAACCACAAAGAATACCCGACTAGTCTTCCCCACCTCATCACCACCACATACCCACCTACAACAACCACTAATATTATAAACACATCAACCGCCACTAACAACATCACAACCCCCATAACTATCACCAACCACCATTATATTATAACCCAAAAACCCCAACTACCATACACAACATAAAACAAGAAAAATCACACGTTTCTTCTCCAAAAAATAATATTTTTATAATATCAATTTTCTATAATTTTTTGCGTGTCGAATAAGAGGTATGCCCCTACCACTAATCACAACCCCACTAGTTCTTCCCCACCTCATCACCACCACATACTCACCTACAACAACCACCAATATTATAAACACATCAACCGCCACCAACAACATCACAACCCCCATAACTATCACCAACCATCATTATATTATAACCCAAAAACCCCAACTACCATACACAACATTAAACAAGAAAATCACACCTTTCTTCTCCAAAAAATCCTAAATCGCGATTCCCTCCCCATAAATAGCCCTATATTGCAACCCCTTCCCCCCAAAACCCTAAATTGCTACCCTCACCTCCCAAATATATGTAAATATCGCAACCCTTTCCCCAAAACAAGTGAGATCGCTATCCCACCCACCCAAAATAAGTGAAAATTGCTATTCTCACCCTAGCAAATTGGAAATTGCGATTTTGGTGTGGGGTGAGATAGGGGTTTATGTGGGGGTGGGTGGTGAGGCTATTGTTTGGTGTGGTGGTGATGAATTTGGTGTTTGGAAAAATGATGTGAGTGGTAGTGGTGTTGGTGGTGTTGTGAATAAGAAGAGCAGGAAAATGGAGTTGAAAAAAATGGATTGTATTATGTAGAAGAAGAAGATTGGGGAGTAGGGTTTCCAATAAAAGCAATTTTGCCAATTTATTAGGAGAGGTAGAGAGTCTAAAGAAAAGGGGTGGAGGCAAAAATTTAAGAAAAGAAAAAAGAAAAAAGGAGAAAGGTGGGTATTCTTCCAAATTTCTCCCGGAACAAGTCGATGAATCTCTATAAATCGAAATGAATCTCTATAAATCATGTTAACCAGTACTTAGGAATTAGCACACAAGAAAAAAATCAAAATATTCTACAACTTCAGTGCTCAATTGATATATATTATGATACCTAAATAAAATAATAATTAATAGATATTAGCTTCTACAATAATTAGGATGGGACATGATCGATCCAGGGCGGACCAATGACGATATCGGTCACAAAGCAGAATTATTAAGGTTCAACTTGTTTTAAATTGTTCTTTTGAAATATTCTCCAAATATATCAACACAAAATCATATTCACATTCATTTGTATGATCAATCATTTTGATAAATTAATTCAATACAAAATAACATAAATAAAATTGATAAAATCATATGTAACTAAACATTGAATTCGATTCTCATCACGTAAGGAAGTCGTAAAAGTCCGATGAAACAAGGAATGTAGATACGTTACCTTCACATGCTTTCCTAAGAGCTTCAGCATCTGCAACAGGCGAAGAGTTTTCAGGACAAATTAGGGTGGCCATTTTTTGTTCTTGTTTTCAACTACTATTACTTAGCTAGATGGCTAGATATAGTATATAATCTCAATCGATGAGTACTATGTAACAAATCTTCTTGTACCCATCAATTTATAAATACAACTATGTTGTTCCTTATGCCCCACAAATATATATACCCATTAATTATAAGAGTGTATTTTTCCACAAGTGTGTGGGTTCGATCCACGGCAGGTGCATGAGTAACTCTGCATTTGTTCAAGGGAGGATCTGTTTGTGGGTGGTTACCCAGCCTACTCTGGGCACTCTTGAGGTGGAGTACCGAGCCGCTAGAGGCACATCCCGGATTCACCTCCTCTGTTGGGCGATGGGTTAGTCAAGCGGGGGCGCCTTAAATGAACGTATCATTTATATATACCCATTAACTTTTTCACTATATATTTTTATCTCATTTTTTTAATGTTTTATCGATAATTATTATCACTCCCTATTTCCTTACATAATGGTTTTTTTATATATCTTTTTGGAATATTTTAGTAGGTTGATATTTTTAATTATTACTTTCGATTTAATTAATAGGAGTAAATGGTATAGAAGGATAAAAAACTGTTAGTTCAAAGAGAACCATCCAATCGGCCAACCAACAACTAAAGTTGTATGCATTATATGAATAGCGATCAATTTACCGGGATCATTTAATGTGGTGTGAACACCATGCCAATGTAAAGCCACGGGAAATATCCCTTTCTAAAATAAAAGTACTTCTTTCACTTTTTTAGTTAAGTTTTAGACTTTTGTTTTGGTTTTTTTTAGTTGGTGTTTGTATTTTTAAAGCAATATTTGATGAGTTTTTCCTCCTAGATTCTCTATTTAATGTCTTCAATTCTATACATTAATGTAATATTTATTCATTGATGTGAAAAAAACTAAAACAAAAACTAAATGAAAGAAGTAATAATCTTCCATAGTCATTTAAAAAAATTATTCTATTATTAAATGATCATTTAATATGAAAATAAGGATTTATAATCGTGTAAAGAGCTAGAAAGTAAAATAAAATGTGAAGGGGTAAACTTTCATTTGGCAAAGTCATGAAAGCCACACACGCAAAGATTTGTACATTAAGTCATCACATTAAATTCTTTACAAGTTTTCTTTAAAATTAATTTGTTATTTATTTATTAAATTTAGGATTTTTTTTTAGATTTTACACAAAATTAAATCGCTTGTTTATACTCCTCAAAGTAATTCTTCGGCATTTTGACCAGTTTTCCCTCTGAACTATTACTATATTTTCTATATGATTCATGTAGTATTAGTTTTTTTAGGGGTTCCCATTGAACTATTAGTCTTTTCTAACCTGCCCTATGATCCATTTTTTCATCTTTAAACAATAAAATGGATGTACCCTTAACAATATTCTAAATAATAATTAACATATTTTAATACTTATATAATTAAAATACACTCTCACTTTACATCACTTATTATCAAAAAAAAAATACACTCTCACTTCAGCTTCTACACCCTGCCCCTACCTCTACTAGATCCCTTTTCTCCCTCCTCTATCTGATTTGTTATACACACACACTCAAATAGTGACTTTAGGAATGAAATTATAATTGTGTCCCCCTATTTATAAGTGTAGTAATTGAGAGAGTTTTACAAAGGGGCGAAATAGTAATTAGGTGTATATACCCATGCATAAAATGGAATCACTTTCATATTCTTCTATTGGTGGCAAATGTTGGAATTGGAAGAATTCGAAAGAAAATAAAAGGAGAAGTAAGTAGTTGGATTAAAATGATAATGAAGTGACTGAAATGCCTCTATGAGAAATGTGAATTGAAAAAAAACGTTTTCTTAAGTGTATTGCGGAAGGGACTCGTTTCGTAGATAATGTCAAACATGAGTGGCGGTCGAAAACAATGAAAGTTGAACTAGGATGATTGAATGTGGAACTTTAACTAAGAAACAGGAGTGTTCGATGGTGCCATTCGCTCATCTTGATAAGTTTGGATTGTGGGAAATCTAGGATAAATTTATCATTCACCTTGTTTGGAACCAAAAAACAATAACTCAAAAATAATGTAGGTGCATCTAGGTTAATACCGTAGGTTAAGAGATTCACTTGCATTCGCCCACAAATCGGTGGATCATGATAGGTTAATCAATTACTAGTATTTTTATTATTATTATTATAGACTAAAATACCCACCAACATTATTTCCGTTCAACAATATTATTTCCCTCCAAAAATATACTCTTATATAGAATAAATTTAGAAAAAGGAATCAACTACATTTTCTTCTATTAATCGCAAAATCCAAGTTGACCTTGATTAATTTAGCATATTTTATGTAGAAATTCACTTTCAATTTTGAGATACAGCGGGATGAAGGGAGGTTGAAAGGTGATAATTTTTGGGGGGAGAAGATGGAAAAGATTTTCAGTGAAATGAAAGGTTGGAACTGAAAAACGTCGACAGAAAATAAAAGGAGAAGTAAGTACTTATTCTTTGTCGTATGTCTAAAAACGAGAAAACGTGATAAGCCCTGGCTGGGCCCAAGTTTTTTATATTTCGGTTGACAAATAGGACAAGATACGACATATTTGTCGTATTTTGTCTTTTTTGTTCATAAAAAATAATCGCACCACATGAATACTTCACAAATAATTAGTTATGATTTATTATGTCTATATGTGCTTGAATTATTATAAGTTTATATTAATAAATAGTCAAAAAGAAGAAGAAAAAATTTAAAACAAAGGACAAAAAAAGACAAATTGTCCTATCTCGTCCTTTGTGTTCAGTAAAAACTAATTGAAATTTTTCCTTTACTCTATATATATAATCGTAATTGATTAGTAATTATAATAAAATGTATTAAGTTGATATGTGCTTGAATTACTGAACTTTAGATTAATGAATAGGCAAAAAGAATAATGAAAAAATTAAAACAACTACAAAAAATGACAAAATTGTCTTATTTTTTTGTAATTGTATGACCTAATAGGACAAGTTTTTACAAATTTATTAAATTAATAGTATGATACATTACGTAATCATCAATTACTCATTTAACAATCATCAGAATAATCTTTTTAACACTATTTTAATCTAATACTATCGAACCATAAATCCGAACTAATTTTGATATGTCATTCTATATTGCTTTGCACCAAAGCAAGTGTTATTCATTCATATCACGATATTCATACTTGTCATATAAGTACGGATGTAATACTTTACTTACATATATTACTCTTTTAATAATGATCACGTTAATCTATTTAACTCTTATAATCTAATACTATCGATATGTGCTTAAATTATTCAACTTTAGATTAATGAATGGTTAAAAAGAAGAATGAAGAAATTAAAACAACTACAAAAAAGGACAAAATTGTCTTATTTTGTCGTAGTTTTATGACCTAATATGACAAATTTTGACAAATGATCTTTTCAAGAGGTCTCGGGTGTGAATCTCGCAGAGGAGTATATTTAAACATACTTCCTCTGCTTTCGTGGCTGCCTTTGCAGCATTTTCGGCATGCTTGTATAGCATTTCAGCACCCACTCTATGGGATTTCAGAAGTTTCGGCGATTTCCAGTACCCATTATATGGGATTTTCGGGCATTTCAAGACTACTTCGGGGATCGGACTCACATCCAGGAAGCAAAGTTCAAGGATTACGTGGATTCAGCAATCGAGTAGACGAAGCTGCTTATTTGGAGCTTAGACTCTCATTTACTAGTTTAGGAATGTAATATAGTTGATATCGCATGACTATTTGTACCTTCTATCGTTTGAATGAAAAAAAGCGAGTCACGTTGCACTTTGATCCAAGTAAATGATATGGATGAGTAAATAGTCCCCTTAAGTGGCTAGCAGGTGTGCATTTGGTCTCTAATTTAACACTTACGTTAATTAGGGGGGTTTGCGTTTTTGAGACAGTTTAAAGGTTGGTTATGCAATTTTAAGACTTGCTGGATCCCATGACGCTTACGAAAAGTTCGCTTGGATTTAAGAAAAGGTCGCTTGGATTTATCCATGGTTTGTTTGTTTATTCCTTATCCCGAAAATCCTATTTCTTATTTCTAATTCATTTTAATCAAAATAGGAGTTTTATTTTTATATTTATATATGTTATAAATTTTTCAATTATCCTATGTCTCAACCCCTACATACATAGATTTTCTATTTTTCATTAGATCAGAACATAAATACCTAATTTATAAAGGGGGGCTCCCTTATTTACGTTACAACTTTTTTTCAATATTTTTAGATTTCTTTTGGATTATTTTTCTATTTGTTTTTTAGATTTTCAATTCGATTTTTCCCTAGTAAAACGCATTCGATTTTGGTAGTTGTTTTGACTAAAAGTTCCGATTTTGACAAAATAAAATTGATAGTTCTTTTGGCAAAAAGGTCCGAACCATTTTTGATAGCCAAAACAACGAACAAAATCGAACCTTAATTACTATTAAAATCGGAACTTTTTCCGAAATAACTATCAAAGTCGAATATTTTTTCCAAAATAACTATCAAAATAGAGCCCCCAATTAAAAATCTAAAAAACAAATTGAAAAGAATATCGAAAAGATATCTAAAGAAAATCGATTCTTTTTTGAAAAAGATAGTTATGGGAGCAAGCAAAAGTCTTAAAAAGTTAAAATTGCATAACCAACCCCCAAATGTCTCAAAATTGCAACCCTCCCCCCCCAAATTAACGTAAGTGTTAAAGTAGGGACCAAATGCGCACCTGTTAGCCACTTACAAGGACCATTTGTGCATCCTGTCACTTACTAGGACCAAAGTGCAATAGTGACCCACTTAGTAGGACCAAATTAGAAATTCCCTCTCTATATTTGACGTATCAAAACATAAAAACTTATTCGCATATTGCCCCTATAGTATCATTTTCGTTTCACATAGCCCATGTACTGTTAATCGTTTCAAATTGCCCTTGGACCCTTTTTTTTCAATTTTAAAAGATAAAATGACTATGGTACCCCTGTCAACTCCTTCTTCAACACACCCCACCCCTACCCCCAAGTCCCAACCCCCACTCCCAAAAAATTAAAGACCGTAAGTACCAGCGAGTTGATCGAGTTCTATTGACTCGAATTTCATGCCCTTGAATATCGAAAAAGGGATGTAAGATAATAAAGAAAAAGTGAATATTCAACTGCAACACACCAGATACAACAAATGATTATCTTAACAACTTTGAAAAATCCACTAAAAAATGATAAAGTTCATCAGATTTATAACAAAACTTATAACTAGAGCTTACCTTTTTTTATTTCGAGGTAATGCAATATCACAAGAGTGGAAAAAAGGGTACTATAGTCATTTTATCTTTTCAAATTGGAAAAATGGGTCCAGGGGTAATCTGAAACGAAAACAATACTATATGGGGTAAAATGCGAATAAGCCTTTTTGTTTTGCACACTGAACTATGGAGAGAGTTTCAAAATGAACCCTAATACTATCCTAA
This sequence comes from Echium plantagineum, assembly GCA_003412495.2. Taxonomy (NCBI): domain Eukaryota; kingdom Viridiplantae; phylum Streptophyta; class Magnoliopsida; order Boraginales; family Boraginaceae; genus Echium; species Echium plantagineum. Next base: position 16,246,051 of record CM016567.1, on the reverse strand, counting down.
GCCTCAAATTGAACTACTACGGTTTGTCTCGTTTTGCCCCCTCAAATGCCAAATTTAGATGGAATTTTGTTTTGTAAAAGGCTGGCGATATTGCCAGAGCAAAATTTGACTATGTACCTATTTTAACATTTGAAGTCAACTATTACATTATGTCATTAGTATTACTACTCAATATTAAATACTCGTAATAAATTTTGTTAGACAAGTTTATGCAACACAATATCCAGAAGAACTACTACTCAGTATTAAACAATGAAAAGATGAACATACCACAAATAGATTAAAATGTTTAAATTAACATTTTCTCAACTATGAGGATGAGAACATATGCCGAGCTTCTCCATAATTTCGAATTGTAAAGGATTTTTTTGTTGAACTTTTATTATTATTTTTTCTTCTGTCGCCCTTTGTTCCGTTGAATATTGGATTCATAAAGCATAGGATATTACTCGTCAACAATATCACATAATTTATCTTGACCACATTACATTTTCTATGATGATAACTATCATTCAACTTAGATATTAATTTTTCAAATTCATTACCTTAAAAAACAGTGTGAAATATTAATTGATCTTGAGTGTTACATTATCTATGATGATAACTATTCATCAACACCATCTCTTCCTCTTTTGCCAACTTCTAGTGTTGAATTGATATTGTGAAAGTTCACCAAATCAATGACTTCAGATGGCATAAAGCAACCAGGAAGATGATGGAGACGAAGCAGATCGACGACGATGGTGAACGGAGGGGTGCGATGAAGCAGATCGCCGACGATAGTGGACGAACTAGGAAGATGATGGCGATGAAGCAGATCCGCGAAGAAGCAGATCTAGTGGTAATGAAGGAAGATGACAGCGATGAAGCAGATCAGTGATGATAGTGGTGGATGGAGCAGATCTGATGGTGGTGAAGGAAGATGATGGTTGTGAACGGAAATGACGAAGAAGATGGGGTTTGGGGGTGGGGTTTGATGAAGAAGGTGAAGAGTGAGGTTCATTTTATTATTTGTGAATTATGCCCCAAAAGTTTAGTATATGTGGTATTCCAATTTTGCCCTTATTTTAACACGAAATTCCATCTTATTTGGCTGAAAAATCGATTTAAGGTGCAAAATGAAAAAAAAAAATGAAGTTAAGAGTGTAATTTGAGGCTTAGGAAAGTATTAGGGTGCAATTGAGGATGCAAAATGAAAATAAGCCTAGTTTTACGAACACAACTTGTCCGAAAGCCGAGTTAATCGAATAGCTTAGTGAAAAAATGCTTTTACTAGTGACCAGAAGGTCGTGGATTCGAAACTTACATCTACCGCTAATTTTAAAAAAAAAAAAACACTTGTCCGAAAGCCTAAAGGCTAAAGGCTTGTAATAAGCAGTAGAGTAGAGTAGCGTCTGAGCCAAAGCGTGAGATTAGATTCACCCTGTCTGAAACACTTGCTCGTCTCATTTTCTTGCAACAGCAAAAGAATGAGATCAGATTCAGACACCTCAAAATATAACAAATTGTCAAAATGGACCAAAAATGATGTTTTTCAAGAAACCTCACACATCAACAATCTTGATGATGGCTGTCTTATGCATATCTTCAGCTTCCTCTCCCCCCTCCCTGGTATATGCCTAATCCAATCCTCCTATTTAATACTCTATTTGTCCCAAAAAGATTGTCCAATTTGTCTCTTTTTATGGTTGACTTTTAAATATTTGGACTCCTATATATGTGCATATGTTTGATAAATATAAAATATTTGGTGATAATATTGGAATAGATGGTATTTTTACTCATGGTAATTTTGATTCGAGTCAATGTTTGGGTGGTAATTATGGCTACAAAGTCTCTTGATATTGGACAATAATTTTGGGATGGAGGGGTTAAATATATCGATAATTAGCAGAAACCCATGAGTAATTCTTCTGGTTTTTGGTAAAGATGTAGCCTTTAAAGTTATGATAACTATTTTTGAAATATGAAAAGGGGGATGTAATTATGTTGTTTTTACTTTCTGTAATAATCAGCTACCACCCATTGATTTTTCTACGAAAGTTGAATCTTTGTTAGATTAAATTGATGTTATTGAGCTTGTTGTATGTAGTGCTTTTTGTTTTGGTATATTGTTTTGTAAAGATCTCTTCTTTTTGTCCGAACAGCAAAATTTATATTGTCTTTCTTTTGTTTTGTTGTACATGAGTTTGTTTACGGTCTACTTAAATTGTATATTTACAAAATTGTAAATTCAGAGCCTCTATAATTTGGAGAAGGTTATATATTGATTGACATTGAAAAAGTGTTGTGAGGATCGGATGCAATATTCAGTTGGTTCAAATTATCCTTTCTTTTTTCTTTGTTGCTCTCTAAAAGCTTTTAAATTGTGTCTGGACTACAGAGTACTTTTGTGGGTGGTAGTATGTGGTTTGGAGAAAAATGATTTAATACGGTCTAGAAATTGGTATGTTGTGGGATTTGTAGCGAATGCCAAATGTACTTGTTTTGTAGGAGAAGCTTAGTATGCTGAATGTGATGGTATTGTACTTGAGTTTTCCTTTTGTAATAGTTGAAGCTCACAAAAAGGGAATTATAAAGAATGGAAGTATGTGGATCAGTGGATATATTTACGTTTATGATGAACCTTATAAATTGATTGCTGGATGTATATTTGAAAAGGTTGGGATTGTAGTTAAAATGATTTATCAAGTACCATTTCGTTGGAATTAAAGTGCTTGCTATTTATTTCGAAACCAAGCTTCAGTATTAGCTCATATTTCAGCTTCAAAAAATCCTTAAATGCGTAGTCTTAATTTGCGAAGCACTTCATTTTAAGTTTTAAAGTACATCGCCAACATGCAAGTGATCAAGAGGGAAAACTTTATGTACTCTGAAAATTTATATTCTTCAACAACATTCTGCATCAGATCATTTCGTATGGAATCTTTCATGTATTTTTGTTGAGTTTGCAGATCGGTATAACTCCGCCCTCGTTTGCCACAGATGGCTTTTTCTTGCTTGTCATCCTCGGCTTTGGTTGCGAGTTGATCGTGCTCTTAAAGATTTGAAGGAGCCTGGAGCTTTCCCCGATATTGAGGCAGCTGTTGCTGCCGCCAGGTTTGCTAACCAATTTGTGATTGAGTTCGTTTTGAATGTTTGTAGAACAGTTTTAAGAAAAATGATGATGTTATTGTTTTCTCCAATGGTGTTCAGACCTGGAGATACGATCTTAATATCATCAGGAGGAAGCCATCTTGCTTCCAATATTCAGATTAAGAAGCCACTTTGTCTGGTATGTTGTCCATCAAAAAGCGTCACTGTTCATATCTGCAATTTCTATCTATCTCAAACATCTGTGGTCCCTTGCTGGGAGTTGAATCACGATGCAAGTTGAAAGCAACAAATTCCCGTAAATAGTAGTTTATTACAATTTCCAATAAAAGAAAGAAAATGGCAAGAGCTTGCAGTGTAGTAAGGGAAACAAGTTCACAGGTAGCACTGTGAGTTGAAACTAACTTAACGTCATCCATTTAAAATCAACGGCTGAAAATTGGCTACAAACTGTTCAGATCTTCAAGAGCTTGATATCGGTCATACAAGTTAATATTCTTCACATCTAGAATGTTCTAGCTATTAGTAGCACCTATCAGCGTGTGCCAATGGTTAACAAATTTTCAACTTTTCAAATTTAGTAACATTGCATGTTCGAAGATCCTAAACCCCATCAGTAGAAATATTACCACACGTTCTTTCTCCTTTATATTCTTCTTATAGATTGGAGCTGGTGAGCGTCCAGATGATACAATACTTACCTGCTCCCGCAGTTCAGACAGGTTTGTACTTAGTTGTGATGTTCCATTAAGGTTGTCTGCTTATTTAAGTCCCTTGTTCTTTCGACACTAAATTTCTATTGGAAGCAATTATTTTTTAATCATTCATCTTCTTCTTCTTCTCCCTTAATGTAACAAACTTACAAAAACCCGGTAATACTGTTAAGTTTAAAAAAGACCTAAAGAATAGGAGGCCACTTAGTTTTGTGTGAAAACATACAAGTTACAATTAAGACTTTTAAATCTGTTTGTTTTAGACATCTTGTTTTCATATCATCAAAAGCCTATTAGCAAAACCAACGAACTTGCTGCAGCAACCCTGGAGATCTCCTTAGAAGCATGGTGAATTTCTATAAATAGGAGTAATAAAATATAGGTTTTTTCGGTGAGGCCACACGACGATAGCAGTATTTGTGGAGACTTTGCACACGGTTCTAAATATAACCAATATACTCTTTAGTTGGCCATTTATTTTTTATTTTGGAAAAGTTTTGGTTTTGTTTTCTTTAGTCTCTATCTTCTCTCTCAAATGTATGCTTCAACTTAAAATCATATTTTTATGGTATCAATCAAATACAAGATTAGTTATAAAATAAATAGAATGGCATTTCTAAACATCGATTATCACCACAATAAAAGGAGTTTGTATGCATATATGATAACATTGTCCTTGAGCAGTGCATTGGAGTTCTTGTCAACCTGCAAACTGGCAAATCTGACCGTCAGAGCAGAGCTGGGCTGCTGTTTGCTTCACAGGAGTGGAAAACTGACCATTGATGGTTGTATTCTTCAGTGCGAGACAAATCCTTTAGATCATCTGTCATATGCCATAGTGACTACCGCTGATGGCTGTGAGGTGATCCCATCTGCAATTAAGAATTTCCATGGTGTTTCTGTTTCAAGGACTCGAATCGAAGGAGGTGCAAAGGCAGTGTTGACCAGCGGAACTCTGTCATTGCAGCGTGTTCGAGTAATTTATTCACGGACTTCGCTGTTTTTCTGGTTCGATGTGGAACAATGCTGACAAGGTTCTCATTGCCACCTTCGTGTAGATTATTGTTGGATTCTAGAAACAGCCTCTCATCTTATGTTGTTCTGTTTATTTCATCTGCTAGGAGTTTGAGGTTCTCCATGTTTGTAAGTATGTTAGTTATAGGTATTCTATTCATCTGGAATGTTTCAATAAGATTTCTTTTGCTGGTTAATTTCTTTTATTCGTCTACGTTAACAGTCTTTTTTGCATAATCGTTAACAGAAGCTAACTATATAGGATGTATGGAAATCAAATGAGACATATTGAACGCTAACGAACTAAGCGATCCCTACTTTTGTTTAAATCTGCGACTCCAGCAGTAGTAATGAACTAGCAATTACTGCACAATCGCCGTTTGTGCATTAAAAGACCGAAGTTCTATTCGACTATAAGGCCATAGTGAAACATCAATACAACTATAATTAATCTCACCTATATTTGAGTCTGCTAAATAGTGAAATAGCAATTATACATAACGAGAAGATCTAGCTGACTATATATAAAGCCATTGTTACATAATTAGAATGTTCAAGTAGTCTAACAGATGAGCATGACCAAATACTGGACTGGTGACTTACTGTTGTAGCTTCCTCTCTTCACAACCTTGCATAATAGATGTAAATTCGAAGTCAGAAAAAGTTCAAGAGTATTATTAAACCTGTAAGGAAAACAATTAGCATGTAGTAAAAAAGACGAGATAGAATATCGTCGTTTTTGTTGGTTTTTCGAGTAGTGAGGTACCTAGGTCCATAAATTAAGATCAACCTCTTCAGCGTCCATTTTAGGTGGTTTGTGCTCATTCTCTCCTGTAAATCCCATATTATGTTCCATCATATCATAATCTATCTCCATGTTTGCCATAAGTTGATTCCTAATAAAATCGTGTCCGGATTCGTTCTCACCCTGCCCGTCAACTCCTAGAAAATTTCTCCAGAAATTGTTTTCCTGAGAGCTTCTTGATGCATTCGTTTCTGTTGTGAAGTTGTTCGCCTCCATCTTCGACTGATTCAACAGATTATCCTTAGAAGAATAATCAGTAGAAGCAAGTCCCTCTGTATTCTTACCATTCTTTTCAATTTCCCGAGTGGCATCTTTGTCGATGATGTTTCCATATGCTTTAGCTAAGAATGTGAGTATCTTGTTTAAGTTGGATTTAGTGAGCTCGACTTGAGATTTAAAGAGAACAATATTGTCCTGCACAAGAGCTTGCTGCTCTTTTAGCTTCTGGATTTCTTCCTTGTAAGCAGCAATGTTGCTGTTAATGTCGTCGTTTGCAACATCGTCCATGCTCCGTTTCCTTGAACATCTCCGCTTGATGGTCTTCGACGTTGTATCTCGTCTTTTGATGTTCACCAACAGCTGTTTTTGCCCTCTTTGAAACCACTTGTTTTCATACTCCCACTGCTTCATACCAATCTTCCTAAACCCCTGCAATAAGATTGATCTTAGATCTTTAATTGGGAAGATCCTACGTTAATCGGTTAAGAATGTCCGGATCACAATCAGGAATGGATAAAAGACCAATGATAATTGTTAGGCCGAAAGGCGCATGGGTTTAAAATTGCAGAACATTCGGTAGATTAATATAGACAAACTAGTAATCTCGAGGTTATATTATACAAATTATAATAAAAATATAACTTACATAGTTACTAAGTTGGTAGATGAAGCTTGCAAAGTTGTTATGCTTGAAGTACTTTGGGAGAATTTCTTCAGCTAGCTTAATATGGTTCGAAACAATCAAACTGGTTCCACAACTGCTCCACGATATGATATCGTTGGTGTCGGGGTCATCGGCCATCTCATATGTCTTCATCAAGAATGCAGGTGGACTGCGAAAGAAACACAGCCCTTGCTGAGGTCGGGGCGTTGTAGGCTGCCGCGGAAGGGGTGGAGATGGATGATTATCGCCACGGACACCACCATCACAACTCATGGCAACATCACAGTTTTGGTTATTAGGCATCATTTTTTATTTGCTTCACTACTTCAAGTATGTAATAAAATGAATAGTGTGCTTCTGTTGATCTATATATAATATGTAAATGTTATGTTGATTAGGTATTAACACTTGTTTAAATATAAATTTGTCTGTAAAATTATGATTCTTAATGAATATTAGTACAATTAAGCATGCTAAAAAAGTTGCACAACTCAAACACCTTTGTTATGTGAGGGTACTATCTATTCCTCAGGCTAAAAATGACTTCGGCGTGCTTCTTAAGGCTGATTTGTTAGACACACACCAGAATAGTCAAATTTTGGTATGAAATGACTATTTTGCCCCCATCTATTTGTAAATGTAGTGAGGGAGATAGTTAAGTTGGGGCAAAATGGTCATTTCATATTAAAAAACACTATTCTGATGTGTGTAATGTTGCCCTTTTCAAAGCTTCAAAATTTAATCAATTTTGAAAATTTTATATAGTTACCTTTTATCTACAGATTTTATAATATAAGACGCAATACAACAATCATGGGAGATTTTATACATTGAAAGATTATTAAAGTTATTATAAAATATTAATTTTAACTAAAGATTCAATTTCTTTTTGTATCAATGTCATAGTTCCTTTTATTATAAAAGATCAGTCTTGAAACAAAAAAGTAGAAGATTGATTATATAGTTTTTTTATAATTTAATAAATATCTTTGAAACACGAAGGTAACATTTAAAAATCTAACCTAACGCTGAAAAAATGTTATGTAATTTTTTGTGGTGTATATCAATCATATAATCATTTTTTGAAAAGAAGCCTTACTTATATGATGATCAAGTTGCAATAAAATTTCGATACTCATCCGTTATTTATTAATATAATCATAACCTATAACTAATGTAGTGTGTATTATATGAGATAATTTCATTTTGTTTCATTTACTGTGTGAAATGTTTACGTTGAAGCATAGTCTACAAATTATCCATCTACTAATAACTTTAATTAATTATATCAGGACTATATTAGTCTATGCATAAGTGAAACATTCAAAATACTCCTTTCATTTCAAATTATTTGTCTCATTTGACTTTTTACGGTGATCAAGACAAGGCTTAAAATGTAAATATCTCTATTTACAAACGTAAAAATGATAAAGGGCTGATATTTCAAAAATATGCATTGAAAAATGAATCTAATAAGATCTTACACGACTATATTATTGCGGCTATTGAGAGAATTCATGGTCAATATGTTCAAAGTTTTAGGAAGTTGTTTACTTGTGTTTGTTGAATACTAGAAATCAATCATGTGCAATGATGTGATTCTTCCTTTTTAATGTTTTATTCATGGAAGATACATAGTTTGCTCATAAATTAATGTTGAGCTAGACTAATATTAAAAAATCAAATATCTACATTAATTGGGAAGGATGTGGTATATATCATCAACAAATTATTGAAATTTTTTTCTATGTGCAACACACGTAACCTGTTACTACTATTACAAAAAATACCACCTTCCAAATCAATATTCATATTTGTAATCTGAATGGTTGAAATTTAAAGTCGAGATAATTGGAGGATAAAAACTTGTCCAAGTCGCTCATCCTTACTATTATAATGAACTATTAAGATTCACTTTCATCAAACTTACACATCTCACGCAACAATAGTACTATGCAAATAAGTAGGGATACGTAAGGACCGATAATGTGATGATTTTACGCTTTTCAATTAGTAGAAATGCGGAACATGATATATCGAGTCGAGCAATGATATGAAAACACAATCAAGATATATCGAGTCGAGCAATGACGTGAAAACACAATCAAGATATATCGAGTTGAGAAATGATGCAAAATCACAATCAAACGCTCCTTATAGGATATTATGATAAATGTTTCCATTTTTATATACCCATATTACAATTATCGGATACAATCGCATTTAGGCTTAAACATACTATGCTGGACAAAGCAAACACAGTCAGCTTCTTCCTCTCCTGATTAGCCGATACGTTCATAATAAAGCTGTAGATTTACATTGTCGAAGAGGTGAGCGAGCCGATCACCTGTAGACGATGAAGTCCACGATCCACACAACCCAAAATATACGCGCACAAATAACCTTGTTTTCGAACTATAGTTGTTGAATTCTCAATGTCGAGTTAGGGGACCTCTGATCATACCGAAATGTTGACAAACGGAATATGAGTCACACAATTGTGACAATCCCTATTATATGTATCTATCAACTCAAATTGCAAATGGGGCATTGAATTATACCATTTTCGTTACAGTCAGGGCATCTTTTGACCTGTTCCTCGTCCTCGTCAAACACCTTCCTGCTACCATTACAATTGATACATGGCAGAAACCGAAAGTCCCCACATTCATCGCAAGCCTTCAAAACCGTCTTAACTGGCATAGTTTTAAGCATTTTCGCTAGTACACCTGTCTCGTGTAACTGCCTGATTGAATCCACCCCACCAATGTATTTCCCCGCGATAAACACCTGAGGCAATGTAACAAATTCCTCACCTAAAACATTCAACAATTCATTCTTATATGCGATATGCATTGAAATATCCCTTTCATCTAATTCAACCCTAAAAGCCTTCAAGATCATCAACGCGTAACTACAATCAAGAAACGTCCTCCTAACCCCGCGAAGGCTGGTGAAATAAACAACCACTCTATCCTCCGTTCCAGGCAAGTATTTTCCATCATCTCTCGATGAAACAGAGAGCCTAGACGATTGCAACCCCAAGGATTGCGATGATTTCGAAGAATCCAAAGGGTGCTTATCGAAAATTGTACGAAGTTGCTTGACTTTCCCCTTCAAAGAATTCCCAGCCGTGACCATTGATTCATAGGACGAATCGTATAATTTCTTCATCGAACCACTACGATCAAAGGGTTTCCTGGAAAATCCAAATACTGGAGAAGATTGAAAGGTCATGGATCGATTGAACAACGACATCTTAAACTTAGGATTTTCCACAATTTCGACCTTTTTGTCATTCTTGTCTCCCTTGGAAACATCCATTACACGGATAATCAATACAACCTTAATAATCAATGCAAATTTAAAATCAGCAAACAAATTACCCAATTTTTCGAGGGAGAAAACAGGGTAATCTTGATTATATCAGCTTTTCTTAAAAAAATAATAATATGGGTATGTAAAATTTGAATCTTTGGAATATTTCTCCAAGATAAAGATGGGGTTTTGCAAAACCTTATACAGAAACGATGCTTTTTTAAAAATTATGTAATAAGGGTTTGTAAAACATGAATATTTTCAAAGTACTTGTCCAGGTTAAGATATGGTTTTGCAAAACCTTTTATCAATGGAGAGAAATGATATGATTTTCCAATTGAGGAATAAATCCAAAACCTTATAAAGTGATTTAATATTTGGTAAGAATTGAAAATGAATATTGAAACTGAAATATAGGATGAAGAAAATGGGGATGGGTGGTTGAAAAATTGGAAGGAGAGAAAGTGTGATTATAACAAATCATCATTTTTTTTTCATAATTAAGCGATGTTATAAAACCTAAGCCTAAAAGACATACTAGTCTACATAGCGACTTAACCTATAAAGACCACATATAAATTAACCAGGTCTTGCCTTGGATTTTCAGTTTCTAAAGGTTTTGTATATGGAATTAGCTTGAGATGTAGATGCATGGTCAAAATTGTTTCGTCTTTGTAGATCCACTAGCAATTTGTATGAACTTTTAACTGAGAATCCGCCATCTGGATCTGGACCCGTAGAAATATATCAACTTGATTAACATGATTTAAATGAACAGATAGAATTGAATTTGCCAGAAAGTTTGTTGAATCAGGGAAACATTCCAATCACCAGTTCTTGTATCTATGAGATCTGCCACAATATTGATAGAGGAACCAGCAGGTTGAATGGTTGTGGGAATATTATTCCAGGTATGAGGCACCCATATGAATTTCCACAGATTAATTTGTTGACCATTGCCTATTTTCTATTTAATACCTTGTTGCATCATATCTTCAATAGATAGTAAACTTCTCCAGGGATAGCTAGAATTATGTCCAAGGGATGCAGCACAACGTAGGCTGCTACGTTGTGCACTGTGATCTCAGAATTTTGCAGCCTTTTCGAATATCTCAAGCCCTTCTTGTATTTCGGACAAATTCATTCTTGTTAGATCAGTTTTTTCAGATTCAAGAATCAGTTGTCTGATATAGTTGCTCTTAGCTACTAGAGTGAACTGTGTCAAAATCATTACACTATGCAAGTTAGATATAAATAACACTATATTAGAGTCAATGTTTGTCTAACATGGCATATATGTTCCTACGTGACACATCAATTTTTAGATAAATAATGTAATTCGATATCAGATATCCTCACAACAGTTTTTAGATAAAATCCGATTTTGTACCACAAACTCAAAAAGATTAGCCTCTTGGCTATTGATTTATGCTTACATAAGACTTTCCCTTTTCCTCACATCCATATTTGCAAGCAGTGTTAATTGCTCCATTTGATTGTATACGTTTCCTTTCTGTAAGATACAAGACGTATACTATCCCTCTGCATACAAATGGAAATTGAAAGGAAACGTCTTGTATCTTACAGAAAGGAAACGTATACAATCAAATGGAGCAATTAACACTGCTTGCAAATATGGATGTGAGGAAAAGGGAAAGTCTTATGTAAGCATAAATCAATAGCCAAGAGGCTAATCTTTTTGAGTTTGTGGTACAAAATCGGATTTTATCTAAAAACTGTTGTGAGGATATCTGATATCGAATTACATTATTTATCTAAAAATTGATGTGTCACGTAAGAACATATATGCCATGTTAGACAAACATTGACTCTAATATAGTGTTATTTATATCTAACTTGCATAGTGTAATGATTTTGAGTTTAAATAATGTTTAAACTATGAATTTATGTTTTATGTTTGAAGATTTGATATTGTTTTGTAAAAAAATTCAAATCTTGGGTATTATGTTGATATAGTCTCATTTTTTTATAAGGATAACACTGTATAATTAGGTATAATCGATAATAATACATTATCATGAAGTATAATGGAGTATACAATTTATAATATATGTACTTTATGTGTAGTTACAATTCATATAAGCTGTTTAATATTAGAATATAATGTGGATATAGTTGAGCTTATTATGATACAAAGTTCTATAATTGATTATAATAGTCACTTCAACCCAAAAAATTTGGCTAATGATACATATTTTTCATTAAGGGTAATTTAGTCAATTCGTCTAAAATTTGTAGTAGAATCCAATAAAAGAAATTTAATCATTTTTGGCAAATAAAGGTCTCAAACCATAATAATCTTCCAAATTTCTCGGTAAAATACCACATACTTATCCCATAAATCAATATACATATAAACATTTAAAATATCAATATAGAGCATAAAATGATAATCAAGCAAGAGGCTAAGCTTTCGAGCGGGTATCCACTTACATATATAAGCAACCCTCCAATTATCCTTGGAAATTTGATTAGCAATATCAATATTGATGATGTTCCCGAAAGTGTTGTTAACTATCAAGAGGCTTGCGCTAGTTAATAATGGGTTGTTTCTAGGAAAGGAAGACAAGGATGGTGGTTAGTGTTATAAGAACAACGGATTATGATCGGCTAATTTGATGAACATCGAAGAAATAGAAATTAATAAGTAAAGCAATTGAAAGTAAATAACACCAGAATTTTACGTGGTATCTCTAACAATGTGTTAGAACTAATCCACGGGCAGAGCCTCAGAAATTTCACTATAACGGGTTTGGAACAAATTACAGATGATCCCTCAAATCTCAGAGAATAGAAAACAGGAAAACTATTTTATGTGTTTTAGTTTATACTAACAATGTATGATCAGCCTCCTATTTATAGGTTACCAGGAAAACCTAATTAAACTAGGAGAAAGAGCCCTAGGCCCAATCAAATTTACGCCAAGCCCACGCGCCTTCAGATTCGACATTAAATATATTGTCTTTTAAAAGTTATGTTAATTATTTATCCCTTAGTAGTTAATTATTTAGTAATTACCACCATATTTGGGTACAGTTGATTTTGAACCATGGACGAATATGGTGGTAATTATATATTGCACTCTTGTATGACGATATAGTTTTAGAAAAACAAGCTAATACAATTGTATAAAAGCCAAGTGTCATCATAATTGATGCAGTACTCTTGTAGGACGAATATGGTGGTAGTTATATACCGTACTCTTATTGAACGAATATGCATCATTACCATGGATATATTCTAGAAATTATATGTAGGAGACAAGTATATATTGATATTGGGTATATTAGTATGCTTATTAGGACCAAATTTATGAGGGTTATTTTCCCTACTTGATTGAGGATTTGGTACTCCAAAAAGTTAGTGTGGACTTTGTGAAATGTATGTCTCAAAGATTTGTGATTTATTGGTTTGCATGTCAGGTAAAATACCTAGATATTTACCAAAGTCATTAGATTCTAAGAGTTTGAGTGTGGATAGTGTTTTTCACTTTTGAATAGTGGTGATATGAGGAATAATAGTTTAATCAATTATCCCTTGTTTGAAAAAGTGATAGTTCGGTCCCCTACTTATAAGCGTTTCAATAATTTAAAGGTCGTAAAAAAATTAGCCTATTCATTATTGACTAATGAAAGTTGATGGGTTTTTTCTTTATATTAAACCAACCAGCGGGGCTTACGTGTTAGATTTATGTAGTGAAACGTAAGTCCCGCTTGTGCGTTTAATATTAAAAAAAATGGATTTCTTCTTTTTTTTATAATTAAACGATGTCATTACTTAAAAATTATTAAGGCCCTTGGGCCATTACAA